>CM073759.1:164529870-164691557 GCA_037127475.1 Arma custos
GGTTTTACTGTATATAAAAAAGATAATGATGTAATATTTTATTTTGCCATTGTAAAGACCGGCCATAAAGGAAACATCTCACTTCTTATTTCTGAAATAATTTCTCTCTTGGGTTGTTTTGTGTTCAATTTATATCTGTAAACTCCACTTTGCTTTTCTGTAGACCTGGCTAATGATGTGGGATTTTTAGCGTCTTTTCTCCTTACTTTCCTTCTAACTGATGTGTGGCCAGGCATTTTCCATAATCTTTGAAACCAGTCTTCTCTCCAACTTCTCAAAATAGTCAAGGCCTAAGTCTTTAATATTAATTTTTTTTTTATAATTATTATATTTTTCCTTTATTATATAACAAAGGTTTTAGTGATCATTGTGTAATATTTCATTTTATGTGTAAGATGGAATAATAACTATGGATTGTAATAAATTTAGTTTAACTAATAAACTTATACTATAAATCATATAATTGCAAAAAAAAAAAGACTAAATTTAAGTAAGACCAAATGTAAGAATTTTTTTTAAACCTTACACTTTAGAGGTTAAAATTAACAATCCGAACTGCATAATAAGTATAATAAATTACTGATATACAATTTGAAGCAACGAGTAGTAGAATTAAATGAACAGTTTAGTAATTTGTAAAATGAGAGTACCCCTTAGTCTTATAAAAAGTTTTAATACTACATTTTAGTCCCATTGCAGCATTAATTCTATAATGACAAAAACAAAACCACTTTTGAATTTTAGTGCCTGGAAGTCAATTAGGCTTGGAAATTTTAAGTGATTCAAGCTTCAGTGCACTGAAGGGAAAGGTATCTCAAGAGACATTGAAAGCTATCGAAGACATGGGTTTCACTCAGATGACAGAAATACAGGCGAAAGCTATACCACCTCTTTTAGAAGGCAGAGACCTTGTCGGAAATGCCAAAACAGGGTCAGGCAAAACATTAGCTTTTCTAATTCCTGCAATTGAGATGATCGTGAAGTTGAAGTTTAAGCCTAGAAATGGTAAGCTCTTTGCTCTGTTTCTCTTCCTTCCTAATATTCCTTGATTATTTTTATCTCTTGTTTTATTTCTTTTTTAGAATGATTATTAATGAGGCTCTAACTTGTGTCTTAACTTAGCTAATAAGATTTAATTAAGTAAGTCGCTAGGACCAAAAAAAAAAAATCCTTCCTTTGTACTCTCTTATTCCAAAATTTATGAGAAGTATGGACTAAATATGGAGCAGGTGTTACACTCTATCCTGAACATGTTAAACCAATTATTTTTCTATAATTTTATGCTTTTGACCTAATTATTTATCGTTGTTACTAAAAAGAGTATTTATTCTTTTTATTGACAGGGACTGGTTGTATAATCATATCTCCTACCAGAGAGTTAGCAATGCAAACCTTTGGTGTTCTGCAGGAACTTATGAAATATCATCGAAATACTTATGGACTCGTAATGGGCGGTGCTCATCGAGAAACAGAAGCAAATAAATTGCAGAATGGTGAGTTTAATATTATTTACATATAAGTAATGAACTCTCTCTAATCCAAAACACCAATAAAAATAAAATAAAATAATAAAAATAAAACTTTACATCAGTTTCACCCCAGGAGGGTGGCAGAATCTAGTGCAATGTATAGTGAATCTGTCTATTCAAGTAAAATGATTAAAAACGCATTTCTGAAAATGATTTATTGTTTTTTTTGTTTAGGTATTAATATATTAGTGGCAACACCTGGACGTCTTGTTGATCACTTGCAAAACACTCCAGGATTTATGTTCAAAAATCTGATGTGTCTCATAATTGATGAAGCGGACAGAATTTTAGAAATTGGTTTTGAAAATGAAATGAAACAGATCATCAACCTTTTACCTAGTAAGAAATAGAATATATTATCTTCTATTTTTATTGTCAAGGAAGGTTCTTGAGGCTATTGTTCATATAATATCTATCAGTAGTGCTGATGATGATTGTCTTTTATTATATCATCATGAGGCCATATAGTCCAGTATATCACCAAATGGATTAATTTTTACTTGGAGAGGTACTAGCATACATATGGCTCTTTACTACTAGGTCTATATCCAATTACAAATTGGTGAAATTTATTTGAGTTGAAATCCTGAAACCTACAGTGAACCAACAATATAAGCAATTTAAATAGCACTTTACATTAATTACTGTTGGTTGATAATCCTGTTAGTGATTACACTGTCATTAAACTAGACTGTAATAAATTTTCACATAAATATTACATCCTTAATAATCTTGAACAACCTTTTTGTTAGATTGCTTTTGTGTTATTTTATGGAAAAGAATATATATATAAGTTAATAACCATCCTTATATTACTGTGATAAAAATATTGTGTATTTTAGGTATTTAATTTGTTATACCATATTATCAATAATATTTTACTTTAAATTGGTATCAACGATTATTTGAACAATAATTATTCCTTTAAATGTGATATTAAATTTTATTTCCTACTACTCTTTATGCTGTGGAGAAACTTTACCCATCTTCAGAGCTCTTTTTAATTAAACTCCATGAGCCAGCTATAACTTATTTTAATTTTTCCTTCTTTTATTATTAATTCATTAGAGGGAGGAAAATTGCCTGGGTGGAGGTCACAGAAATATTTATTTGAATGCCAATATTTTGATCCAGATTGCAGGTCTTCTGCAGTGCTAGATATACAAGATACAAACAAATTAAAATGATGCACACAAATTGTAAAGAATAAAAAATAAAACTAGATAAAATATTATGAATTTTATTATCGTGACTTAATTAAAAATGGATGTTGTTTGTTTGTTGTAGCATAAAACCCTAGGGTCATCAACACCTATAGATTTTTGATTTTTATAATTATATATCTACATTATTTAAAAAATTGATAATTATAACACATAACAGTTTATTAATCTTTATATATTTTATTGAACATGAAATCTTAATATACGTGGTTTCAATGACAATTATTTTTAATTTGGGATAAATAAAACAAACATAAAGATAAACACAATTTTTTAATAGCACAATGATACAAATAAAACACTTACATGTATTATCGTCAAACTTCAGAGCCAATATATAATCTAATTCCTCTTGAGAACCCGGCTTCCATTCGTAATGCAGTAACCTTGGGAGAGGTCCGCTCTCTCTTGGATGCCCAATCCTAGAGTGTAACTTGGGAAATGCTTTCACACCGGCTCCCACTGGTAGAGTAGTAACTGTGAGGTCCTTTCTCCTGGATGCTCCGTTGCAGAGTGGGATGAAATATGGCGGGAGTCGCTGGTAGTGAGAGGCAATGCCATTTGTATTACATTCAAATCTATTATGGACATACAAAATTGTGTTTTATTTGAATAAACCCAAATATATGATATTAATAAATAAGTATTTAATAAGTTTTAGAATTATTTTTATTTATTTAAATTCCTCATAAATTTGTTAACTTAATGGTGGTCCGCAATCGATACGCCTAACTGATAACTTTTGATTTATTTCTTGACCCATTTTGAACCTCAACATATTAAATAATGATATCGGAAAAAACTAGACCATTTTCTTTCCCATGTTTGTAAAAGTTCAACTAACATTATTCATATATCGTTTTTTATCCAATATCGTTATTTCTATATTTTATTTTATCCATTTTTATTTTTATTCTTTTCAATTTTTATGTATCATTTTAATTGGTTTCTATCTTGTATGCTTGTATGCCCTGAAGAAGACCTACAATATGGGTCGAAACATTGGCTTTTAAGTAAATAGTTTAAATATTAAAGAATTTATTTCTTATATATTTCATTAATAATTACTATTAAAGAAATTATTTCTCTGACCTCCATTTGAATCGTTTTGTTCCCCATACATGTAAGATCAAATCATATTTAACATTAATTCATTACATTCCTAGAAGATATTGACTAAAAATTAGTTTTTGTCAAAATGTTAACTTATTTAATCTTTCTGGAGATGGGTATTCCAATCAATAAACTATAATTATTTGTTAATAATATTTTATCTGGCATACTAATTTTGTCCAACATCGCCATTTATTTGGTTTTTATTTTAATGTATTTCATGAAGTAATTTTAATTAGCCAATTATTTCAGAAAAACGATTGACAATGTTATTTTCTGCAACTTCAACGAGGAAAACGGAAGATTTGACTCGCCTTGCTGTTAAAACAGAGCCTGTTTATGTTGGAGTCCATGATTCATTCGACAAGGCTACAGTTGAGGGATTAGAACAAGGTAACTTATTAATTTTAATTCTGAAAGAGTAAAGTAAATTAATTATTTTACAAGAACATATTATAAATATATTCCTTCTTTACAGGTTATGTTGTTTGCCCTCCAGAAAAAAGGTTCTTGTTATTATTTTCATTTCTTAAAAAGAATCGCAAGAAGAAAATTATGGTATTTTTCAGTTCTTGCTTGTCTGTGAAGTTTCATGATATGTTGTTGAACTATATTGATCTTCCAGTCATGAGTATTCATGTAAGTATTATATTTAATGTATACATTGTTAAGAATTTAATATTTTAATATATTTTAGATATATAATATAATATTATGGATAGTTAATTAAAAATCGACGTTAATTTTATTTTTTATTTTATTACAAAATTTAAGTTATTACAAAAACAAAACAAAACAATATTTGATTGAAATGAAATCTCCGTGGGTCAATGATAATTATTTTAAATTTTGGATAACTAGAACAAGTCTTAAATGACAAGCACAGTTTTTAAAGTACAATGACTCAAATAAACTTACAGGTATATCATACAATCTCTGTCTTGAAACTTCTTCACATAACAGCCTCTGAATCAATATATAATACAGTTCTTCTTGACAATTTGAAGATCCTTGCACCCAAGCTGCCACTGGTAGAATAGAATAACTGGGGATCCTGTCTTCTGGACACCTTGTACTCAAATGGGATGAATAACTGGAAGTTCCTCTTCCCTGGACGCCTTGTACTAGATTGCCTCGAAATATGGCGGGAGACGCCAATAGGGAGGGGCAATGCCATTTGTATAATATTTAAATCAAGTATACTTGTGTTTTAATTTAACAAACCGAAGATTAAATTAATAAAAAGTATTTTATAAGTTTTAGAATTATTTTTATTTACTTAAATAAATTGCTCAGAAATTTACGTTAACTTTACGGTGTTCTGATTGATACGCTAAAAATCGATAGTTTTTTGATTTATTTTTAACATATTTTTTGAATCTCAACAATATTTATGTTCATAATGTTGTTTTGGTGCAAAACTGTGATAACTAGAAAAATTATTCCTTTAAAGGGTAGAGAATTAATGCTTTGCAGATTTATTTAGTTCTCTAAACACTTCTGCATAACAAAATTCTATAAGGCCATAAATTTATGCTAATAATTATTCCATAAATTATAAGGACATATGGTTATGATTAATACAGGGGTAAAACTGGATTGATTTGTAAAGCTCTGATTAATTCCAAAATCAATTTTCAGGTTATCATATGGGTTGTTTTTAACCTACAACACATCATATTAATCAGTGTTGAAAAATTAGATTATTCTTTTAAACTTAATATATATTTATATATTATAAATATATATTAATATATATTAATATATATTTATAATAAAACTTAATCTTTGTTTCTTGGTTTCTGAATAAAAATCCAATTGGTGGTAGTCGATTTTGATTCTAAAGGTCTGATTTGTTTAATATCTATGCAATTGTATTTATATTTAAATATATATGTAGGTACTTGTGTGTATTTATTTAGTTTTATGCATCAACAGTGTATGATTTACTGATTTTTTTTTTTATCATTTATTTAATCTTCTCCTCTTCTACCGCCAACAGTGTGGAGATCCTTTCTGTAGAGCTTGATCCATGAATCCTTCTCCTGTACTAATCGTCTGTCAAAGGCCTCCTGGATTGCGCCTTCGTAAGTCTTCTTCCACCTTCCACCTTAGTCTCATTTACGGCCTTCGCCACTCTGTTTTCCGCCATTCTGGCAACAACAAACAGCATATCAGCTGATGCTCCTGGATAATATCCCCAGCTGGCCAAAGTCCCACATTTGACCGTATTGTTACGTTTCGCACTCAGTCTCTTCTATTCTTCCCTTCCATTCTTCTTGGATATCGCATCTCCATGGCTTGAAGCTGGCTCTTGTGCTTTTTGTTTGAGTCCAAGATTCACTTGAATAGGTGAGAATCAGTAAGAAATTGTTTTTGTAAACCACTTTTCTTGTGTTTTTTGACACTTCTTTTTTCCCGATGAATCCTTTCTTGAGGGATTAGAATACCTGCTGGCAGCTTTTATTCGTTCTTTTATTTCGCCATCTATCCATCTATCTATAGCTGTGTTCGTTAAGGTGTGCACCGAGATATTTAAAATTCCTTACTTGCTCTAACCTCATGTTGTTTAGTCTTACGACTCGGTCCCCATGCTCGCTTTTTCTTCCTATTCTCATGATTTTGGTGGTCCCTATATTTATTGTCATGTTAATCACGTTCACATCTTCTTGTAGGATGCGTAAATTGAACTGGAGGTTCCTGCAATTGTTTGCAAAAAAAATTATGTCATCGGCAAATGTGAGGATACTGAGGTGGATTGGCCTAAGGTTTCTATATCCTAGATCAGTGTTCTTCAACCTTTTTGCACCTGCGGACCAACTGAAAGCTAAGACAAATAAAAACCCATATACTTGTAGATATTTTTTTTTATAGAATACATTATGCAACTACATTTTTTAGTGCGATATCTGCTGCTGCTTCTTTGATATTCGAGGCTTCAGCGTTGTTTCTGAGAGACGAAGTGCTGCATTAAAATTTATTCGGTTTCTCTGTTTGGTTTTTATCACTGGCATGGCTGAAAAAGTCTTTTCACATAAACAGGATGGCGAAAAATTTACTGATAATTTGGTAGCTTTATAACTCAAAGTTGGATATTCTTTTTCTAGTGATATCCAAAATTGAGGCAATGAAAGCATTTTATGTCTGGAGACCAGAGAGACATCAGAAGACAACTCGATCAGCTTTTCTTTTTCATGAAGATCAAGTGCACATGAGTTTATATCTTCCAAGAATGGATTATTAATCCAGAGGTTACCTTTAGGAGGATCTTCATTTTCTGGGAAATACTTATTCAAATTTTCAGCTCATGCTCTTAAATGTTGCTTTATTATGTTAAATATGACTTTCGTGTTCACATCAACAGCAATAAAAAATTCATCCAAAAGAGAAAAGATTTCTACATCTTCCTCTTGTAAGTGACTATTCCAAAGAGCTAGCTTCTTTTTGAACGCATCCATTTTATTTCTTAAAGTAAAAATATTTTTATATGAACCCTGCATAGAAATATTAACTTCATTAAGCAGACCGAATATGTCCGCCATGTAAGCAAGAACTGCTAGCCATTCTTCATTCATCAAAGGCTCCAGTTCAGATTTTCGCTTTCGCAAAAACTGCTTTACTTCTTCTCTCAGTTCAAAAAGCCGCGAAAGAACCCTTCCTCTCGATAACCACCTCACTTCTGCACGGATAAGCAGATGGTGGGGTGAGTTCATGCTCTCGCATAGTGTTGCGAAAGTAGGATAGTATGATTAATCACATCAGCTGATTCATCAAGTTGAATCGCAAAATATATTGATTTCCATATACCCGTTACGACTTGATTTGCAATACCAGTGGCCATCTTAACAATTCTTCTCATAATGTTGGTGTCCGTAAGCGGTAAGGCCTCTAGTTTTACAACAGCTTAAGGACCTAAAATTTCTCGAACAACATCGAACAACTCCTCACCAATAGTATACGGTTTTTTTCGATTTAGCTATTCGAAGCGCAACTAAATAAGACGCTTGATATATGATTGATATATGATTGATAAGACGCAAATTGTCACTAGTAGACATAATTTTCATTTGGCTTTTCTGCATTTTTATCTGGCCACGTAATCTTTCAAAAAAGTCTAACAGTAAAATCTTTATGTTTTGAATGCAAATGACGAGCAAGTTTGGAAGGTTTCGTAGCTTCATTTGACATAATTTCCGAACATACTATACACAAGGCCGTGGCGACAGTTCATAGCCAGGGGCTACAATGAAATCAAGCTTTAAATACTCTTTATTATAATGCCTAACATAGTCCCCTTTCCTCTTTTTAGTTTGTATTTTACATTCCAAAGTATCAACGTATTTGTTTTTATGTGTTTCCCATGAACGAAAAAGTCGCTTGTTTTTCACAACACAACAAAATTTTTTATCAATACGTACGGTGTCAAATTTTATGAAAAAAGTCGCCTATCTTTCACAACACACAACAAAATATATGAACTAGCAATACAAATCAAGATTACTGCTAAGTGTCCTTAGAATTAGAGAAGAACAGGCCGTCATAATTCGCAGTAACCTATTTTTGTAGACGAGTGGTCGTTGCTTAGCTGCCATTTCACTGGCGGCATCCATTGTTTCTGCTGTGTTTTGTTAGAAAATAACTTCTTCAAACAGTATTTTTCTAATTCATAGTTTTTGGTTAAATTAACTATTTGGTTAGTAACACATTAATTTTTGATATTGTATTGTTATTATACATTGTATAGTTGTATAGTTTTATACATCATACACCACGGTGATTTACAATTTGACCGAAATGTCTCGCAGATCAGCAAGAAATTTCTACGGCCCGGTATCAGGCCGCGGACCGGCGGTTGGAGAACACTGCCCTAGATGGTACCATTTCATTTTTGACTTAGCTCTTTTCAGGGCTGTGTCCAGTGTCAAAATAAAAAGTAATGGGCTTAGGCTACATCCTTGCCTGATCCCCTGGATTATTCCAAATTCCTATGATGTCTCATTACATGTCCTCACCACATTTCTCTGTATTTTGAAAAGACTTAGGATTCCTTTCTGGAGTCCCAGATTGATCTTTTTCTCCCTGAGAGCCTTTATAATATCTTTCTTTCTGACCCTGTCGAAGGCCTTAGTGAGGTCGACAAAACAGGTGATGACTTCCTTGTTCTTTTCTTTGATCTTTTCAGATGTTTGTCTCAGTGCGAAGATAACGTCTTGGGTGCTTCTATTTCCTCTGAATCCATATTGGACTTCCCCCAGCATTGGTGCTACTGCATTCCTAAGACGTCTCTCTAGTATTTTGGAGTATATTTTACTGGGTGCACTAAGATGCGATAATCCTCTATGGTTGTGGCAATCTTTTTTGTCTTCTTAAATATCGGTATTATGACAGAGATTTCCCAGTCTTGTGGCACTACTTTATTCTTCCATAGGAAGTTTAGGAGATGTTGAAACATCTTTTCTACTGTGGTCCCGAGTTATTTCATCAATCTCTGGCGTGATGCCATCCATTTCTGCAGCTTTTTCTAGTTTGAGATACGCTAATACTTCTGATATTTCATCTTCGTTTCGTCTTCTTCCCAGCATGACTGTAGAAGATGGTTCAGTTCTGTTGCTTCCTGATGGCTGCTATCAATCTCCAGTAGCTCCCCGAAGTATTTGGCCCATCTGTTCATTATGTCTTTTGGGTGGCTGAGAACTTTCCCTTCTTTGTCCTTTATATACTTTATTGCTCACTCACTCCCCTTACGCATAACCCAAATAGTCCTGTAGAACAGTTTTTGGTTTTCTCTTGGAAATTTTCTTCCATCTTGTTTACGAGTTCCTCCCAGGCCTTCCTTTTTGCAGCTACAACAACATCTTTGGTCTTCCTTCTTTGTTCCTTATAGAGATAGTTATCTGCATCAGTACTGGTGTTCAGATACTGCTTCCATTTGAGCCTTTTTTTTTTTTACTTCTTCCTTCACCTCCTCGGTCCATCAGGCAGTCCTTTTGGTTCAATTGCCTATCCTGATTTTTCCACAAGTTGATTCTGCTGCATCCATGATTATGTTCTTGAGTACTGCCCAACTTTCTTCCACCTGCTGGCTATCCCACTGATTATGCTTAAGAGCATTTTCTTCTATTGCTTTTTGGTAGGTCTCAGCAACTTCTGGATCTTTCAGTTTGTATGATTTTATTTTGAATGAAGGTTTAGGATTTTTTCCTGGTTTCTTGTGTTTTCCTTTAGCAATTTCCATGTCCAAGATAAGTGTAGGTAATGGTTGCTGCCGATTTCGAACCCTCTTTTTGTTCTTTCTTCAGTAAGTTCTTTCTTTGATCCCCTGGTGTTAAGAAATAGTCAATGATCGACTTTTCTCTTTGACTCGGTTCCTCTCTGGTGTATTTATGAACTCTTTTGTGGGGGAATATACTGTTGGTGACGATCATTTCATTTGCAAGGCAGAGGCTCAATATTCGTTCTCTGTTGTTGTTTAGGTGATCTTCTCCATGAACTCCTAGCACGTCCTTCCATCTTTTCGCATTGTTACCGACTCTTCCCTTGAGGTCTCCCATAATGATAGGTATACCCTCACTGTCGTCCAGCTCTCTCTGTAGTGTTTCAAAGAACGAATCCTTCTTGGACACTATGGAGTTATCATTAGGTCCATATGCAATGAATAGGGTATACAGTGCTTCTTCAGTTCTAAGCTTGACCAATAAGAGTCTATCATTTATTGCTTTCCAGTCTATGATCAGGTGAGAAATGTCCTCATGGAAAAAGCGGGCCACTCCACTTCTTGTATGCTCTTGAAAACTTACTCCTGAGTAAATAAGTATGTGTTCCTCTACTTCTGTTTCTTCGATGCCCTTTTTCTTGGTCTCCGTAATTCCCAATATGTCTGCCTTCGCTTTCTTCATTTCTTCAGCCAATTCCAATTCTTTACCCTTTAGCCCTTTGACGTACCTCTTTAAATCCTTTTTCCGTGCCATGTCCTGTACCATGATATCTGATCGGCTCTATTTCGAACTATTTTTTTCATTGTTAAATCTCGAGATAACGGAGTATGGGCCCACTACCCCAAAGCTTGATGGAGGGATTGCCTTCTTGGTGTCGTCAGGCCGACTCTCTGCTGTGCTGCTTAGATCATACAGCAGTTAATTACCTGAGACGGTTTGTTTATTGCATGCTTTACATTTCCAGATGGTTTTCCAGAGACAATGGCTTCTGATCCTTTTTTACACCAATCAGGCTATAGAGAGACATAGTCGCCTCTGTTAGCCTACTCGAAGAGCGTTTCCTGTGGGTACCATGTAGAGGTAGAGATCGGTCTTAAACCCCCATTTGTTTAATATTTGATCTGATTTGTTTAATATTTAAATATATATGTAGGTATTTGTGTGTATATTTATTTATTTATTATCAATAGTTTATGATTTACTGATTTTTTTATTTATTTAGGGTAAACAAGAACAGAAGAAGAGAACAACTACTTTCTTCAAATTCTGTAACGCTGAAAGTGGTATTTTGTTGTGCACGGATGTGGCAGCAAGAGGCTTAGATATTCCAGCTGTTGATTGGATTGTTCAGTATGATCCACCCGATGATCCTAAGGTGCCACTGAAGTTATTATTATTTACTTTAATTTAATATTAATTACTTATTTACTTATAAAATTGGTTGATATTTTTTTTATCAACAAACTACTCAAAGTTCTGATAATTTACTCAGTCTATTATTGTTTGTTAATTCATTCAACGTTACTTTATGCTACTATGGCTAATCGGATAATGCTGAAGTGGAAGCCCTTAATTCTGCTTAAGCAGGAATAATTAGGATTGGGACTTGGAATATCGGGTATTGTGCATGCTCAGGAAGAAAGTAATGATTTTTTTTTTCATGTTTCTCAATGCAAATTTATTCATTCGAATTTTAAAATTTAATCAATGACATTTTTCGCCTTTTCTTGTGTAACGATAAAGCCGTCACTATTGAACTTTTGAATTTTCTGGGCAGCTTCTTTTGAAGCCATCTTTACTCCATTAAAAGAGTTCTGCAGAGACTGAAAAAAATGGTAGTCCGATGGGTTAAGATCCGGACTTTAAGGTAAATGCATCAAAACTTCCTAGCCAATCTCATTAATTGTTGACTGTAGAGTGTCCAATTAATGGTTTGGCCAGGCTTTGAGCAGCTCATGATGAACTATTCCACCAAACACTTAACATTATTTTCCTTAGTGTTAGTATTGTCCTTGCATCCATATGTGAAACTTCTCTGAACTTCCACCACAATATAATTCGTGCATTATTGTTGTATGTGATTCACTTTTCATCACCCATAATGATTAGATTTCATATCAGAGGTGATTAACAAATTATTATCAATGTGCCATTTTATCCTTTTCCGAATGGTAAAAGTAAACTATGATGAAAATGACATCCTGAAATCAGCAATTTCAAAATAACTTCTGACTAAGTTAACCAAAGAAGCTACGCTTTATATCTAGAATATTCTGTGGACTGTTACCTTCCAAACACACTTTAGTGTGCCTTCATTGAATAAGTATTATAGAGATGTTCTATTTTAAGCCATCCATTGAGAAAAATTGAAATTACTTTTCCCCCAACCAATTACAATATTTCCTTCCTGGATAATAAAATGTTAAGGTTCTTGTAGGGATAAATGCATTTTGTTATTAATTAATATTTAGATAAATCAGTCTTCAGTTTTCCTAATAACTTTGAGTACTTTCTCTTACCAAGTAGAAATATCTTTATACTTGAGAGGCCTGTAATAATATAATAGTTAAAGTATTAGATTACATTCGTTTCTGCATTAAGGTATTTTTTTTTTTTAGAATAATTTATTGATATTTACAACTGTAATTATATTACCTCAAGTAAATCTGCTGCATGAACAAAGGACATAAAAAAAAATCCAATAAAGTTCTATAGTAGAAGGTCTCGAGGCCATCTTCTTTTCAGACGCCTCGGAGGGTTATCAAGAATATTATGGGAAGCAAGTTGAGATACTAGCGGATTCAAGTGTGTATGGAGCTTTTCATGGAAGGATAGGTATCTAGTTTGGGCCAAATCAGCAACATATGTGATATTAAGATCATGATGGATGAGTTTGTTTGTGACATAATAAGCAGCATTGTGCTGATTGGATACGAGATGAATTGGATGGTTTAGTAGAGCCCAAAGCTGAACTCCGTATGTCCAAATAGGTCTGATAACTCTCATGTAAATGAGTCTTTTGTAATTAATTGGGAGCTTTGAACGTTGGTCCAGTAAATGTTGAAGTAGGCGACAACGTCGAGCATTTTCTTGTCTTTTCAGTGTTGTAGATTAAGGTATTAAGTTTTTTGTTAACTTTTTTAGGAATACATCCATCGAGTTGGAAGAACAGCTCGTGGTGAAGGGGGTAGTGGTCATGCGCTACTGCTGCTACGGCCTGAAGAACTTTCATTTCTGTATTATCTTAAAAATGCCAAAGTACCCTTAAATGAGTTTGATTTTAACTGGAGCAAAATTTCGGATATTCAGCTACAGGTAAGATTTTTATTTCTTATTCTCGCTTCATTATAATATTTTTGTTGCCTGTCTCTTTTTACTTATAAACTATAAAAAATATAAAAACCTTTAATTTTCTTAAATATCAATGAATAATTGAAAGAATTATAGATATGAATTTTTATTGCTTTATTATATTTATATACATATGTACGTAATTACTTCTCTATTTCTTACTATGAGAATGCATGAAATCAGACAAAACTATAGTGGAAATTGACTTACTACGAATTATATTGTATTTATATCTATATATAACTCTGATGGTTAATAATCGCAGTAATTGTTAAATTTGTCTTATATTTAAAGCTATTAATGTGTAAATATTAAATTATTTGTAGTTTGTGTATATTAAACACATATTTTTTTTAATTTGTCTTTATAGCTTGAAAAGCTGTTAGGTTCCAATTATGCACTTAACCTTGCTGCTAAGGATGCCTTCAAGTCTTGTGTGAGGTCGTATGACTCTCATCATCTTAAAAAAGTTTTTGACATCAATACACTTGATTTGACCAAGCTGGCAAAGACATTTGGATTGACTGTTCCTCCAAGGGTTGATTTGAGTATCCTTTTTTATTTATGGTTAAATTTAATGTTTATCTTATTTGATATAATTATACTATTTTTATTTTTAAAGAGAAAAGATAGGCTCTCGGCCGGGATTCGAACCCGGATCCTCGGTCTCTCCGTGACAGTGCCCTACCATTTGAGCCACCAAGGCCGCCTGCCGGCAGAGGACAAATCTTTTCTGTTATCCGATCCCATGTCCTCGTGGTCTCGCAATTTTTGCTTTTGTGATGAATACACTAGAACGAAAGTTCTTTGAACATTAATTTAATTTTAGGATCTTATTGACTTACGTCATATTACTATTTATATTTTTTTATATAAATATAAATATAAATGTAAAAATATAAATTTCTATAAAAAAATATAAATAGTAATATGACGTAAGTCAAAAAGATCCCAAAATTAAATTAATATTCAAAGAACTTTCGTTCTAGTGTATTCATCGCAAAAATTGCGAGAACATGAGGACATGGGATCGGATAAGAGAAAAGATTTGTCCTCTGCCGGCAGGCGGCCTTAGTGGCTCAAATGGTAGGGCTTAGTCACGGAGAGACAGAGAGAGGATCCGGGTTCGCATATCTTTCCTGTTTAAAAATAAAAATATTTAAAAATAAAAAAATTGACCAATAATTATAAAAAAATTTTACTATTTGTTTGTGTATATTTATGAATTTATTTTATGTATTATAATTTCTTTGTTGGCTGTTTAATATACAGCAGATCCCAGTTACCTCTCTATATATACATATATACCTCTTTGGTCAAAATCCAACTTAACCATTTATTCACCGGGATTGTAGATAAATGGCTATATAGTCGTGCTAGCAAAAAAAAAAACTTAATTCTACTATGGCTACTAGGATGATGCTAAGATGGGAGTCCTGAATTTTGCCTATCTTAAATTAGGATATGGATCTTGGGCATAGTAGGTTGTTATGCTAAGCACTAGACACTGGTTATTGCAAAACAATGACTTGATATGTATTTAATTTTAAAAAAATGTACCAGTTTTAATTTGTATGCTATAGTAATAAATAGTATACGCATATCAACATTGTTATGTTTATTATTATTATATAATTTTCATTTGCACCTGCGCAATTGCGCATCCAGCAAATTTGATCAAAGTGTCTTTCTCTTTGCTTTTCTACATGATCATCGAGTTGTTTTGGAAAAAAAAAAATTAATTGTGGAGTAGGTCTCTTGGCCAATGTCTTTTTAACCTTTTCTTATCAAGTCCTGGTAACAGAGAGTAGGAAAGCGGAAGAACGAGTGGGTTTGTGTGATATTGTGTCGATGAGTGGAAGGTTATGTATTTGTTATGAATATATAATTTTTTTTTTATTGATTTTTTTTGTTATGATAAATACAAATTTTTAAATCATGTTTTTCACTAGTGCTAATAATTTTTTATTTACGAAAATGATTCACATTTTTATTCTTAAAACCATTTTAACATATTGTTGTTTTATTATGAAAATAAGAACCATTTTCATGATCTTTGATTAAATTTATATTTTGGTATAAAGGGTGTTTTAAAGTGAGACAATTAAACCAGGTACAATGTGTAGAAGGGCTTCCAGTCAAGCTATGTAATGGCAATGGAGTATTTATGCCATGCTATACGTCTGAGAGAGGAGAGTGGAAAGATAAGTTATAGAGCCGAGTGACCATCTGAGGTAGTGAGTATATTCGTGAATACTGAATAGCTGATGCTTCTAATGTGAATACAGCCAAGGCCTTGAATACAGCTCTTATATCTATCTGGTCTAGCAGGTAGCAGGTGCGGTAGTAGAGATTGTAGTAAGGTACGGTAGTTGACTCAAAGGATTATGTAAAATTTTAGTGAATACACCAATCATCGTGGATACTCACTTGTGAATGTGAATACAACCACACATTTCATATTCTGCTCTAGCGAGTGTGGAGTAGATACACAGTAGTAGGGTATAAGTTATATGGTTGTTGAGTCAAAGATTTACGTCATCAATTGTAGCAAATACACCAATTGTGAATACTGGTGGATATTGGATAGTAAATGTTAAATGGAATACGAATACACACCTTCTACTTCTGATATAGAGAGAGGTGGGGGGACATGGGGGTACAGATCTATGTCGGGCTTTGGTCAGAGCAGATATCCCTCTCCACAAACTTAATAATCCTCATTTCAAAGGATACTTAGAGTCCTACATTGGGAAAAAAATGACTGACGATAGCACTTCGGAAAAACTACCTGGAAGATATCTATGAAGATGCACTAGCCAAGATTCGGGAACATATCAGAGATGGACCGATTTGGGTGTCAATTGATGAAACCACTGACGTTGATGTCATGTATATTGGCAATGCAGTTATCAGAAAACTTGACGGTGATGTGGATTCAAAGTCACTCTTTTTGAACTCGAAAAATGCAACCATTTCACGATTCTTCGATGCATCGATGCATATCCTATGTCCCAGTGGAGTTTTGAACGAAAAAGTTCTGTTGTTTCTCTCTGATGCTGTCCAAACATGGTCAAAGCTGGGCAATCTATTCAGGTAATTTATCCTAAGATAATTCATGTGATGTGTATTGCTCATGCATTGCATTGAGTAGCAGAAACTATCTGATCTTAATCAGTGACGTAGATTCCTTAATTTCCTTGGTTAAAAAAGTGTTCTTAAAAGCACCCAGTCGCATTCAAATGCTAAAAGATCTTTATCCAGACTTGTACCTTCCACCAAAACCAATATTGACAAGATGAGAACTACAGACCCCGGAGCAAGAATGCTTGCACTAGAAAGAAGAAAAGAGTTTTATTAGGAAATTATTAATTAGCGGTTATGAGGTAAGGCAAGCGATAAATACAGCCAAGTCTCTATTCGAGAAACCTAATTTAAAGAACGACCTTGCCTTCATTTCTAACAATTGCATATTTCTTTCGTACAAGCCATTACCCAACTTGAGTCCCAAAATGTTCCACTGACAGAAAACGTGGCTAACGTTAAAAAGGTCATCGAAAAGGTGGAAGGAATACCTGGGAGCAAGGGAGATCTGATCAGATGAAAACTGGCAGAAGTACTGAACAAGAGCAAAGGGTGGGAGACCATCTGCCAGATTTCTGATATTATCAGCAGAACAGAAGTCACCTCTGAACATCGTGTGCCCTTTACCCCCAACGAGATAACTTCTATCAGCAAGGCACCTAAACATCTGTAGATGTTGAACGATCTTTTAGTCATTACAATTCCATCCTATGCCCAGATCATCGTTGCTTTACGTTCTAACTTTTGAAATTCCATGTTGTTGCAATTTCGAAGAGTGAAGTTTTCAAAATTGAAAATTTAACACATCTTTTATTATTATAAATTATAAGTAAATTCTTTTGATGTAAATTACATTATAACTAGTAAAAAAAAATTCTTTTGTTCCTAATAATTATTATAAGTTATAAAAATGTTTTTTTGTTCCTAATAATATTATATATTGTAAACATGTTCTTTTCTTGTATAAATCATTATAACTTGTTAAAAAAAAATTCCATTTTACTTAAATGTTTCTGAAAATATTTTAAGAAAACCACATGTTTGACGAAAATAAATGCATATTTTATTAAATTAAATATTTGGAATTTTTAAATACATAAAAATCCGACCCCTAGTCATAAGTATCTATTTTTAATCCAATTCCAAACAGGATGTCAGTAATGTTGGGACTACCAATTTTTTTTTTCAACTAGGCCATTATCGACCATGTTCATTTCAACTAATTCTTTCTTTCTCTCCAATTTCTTCTTCACCTAACCCTTTTTTAATGCTCCCCTTATATTCCCTTTTTAATACTCCTCCTGTATTAGGTTGTTTAGTGTTCTTTCAACTAAAACAAAGATACAACTAAGATAGTGAGTCTTTGATGTCTACATCGTTGGCTATTTCAGGCCCTTCCGCCTTTAGGGGAGGTTTCTCATCCCAAGGGCCATCGAGTGTTCTACCTCCATCTGTTCATCGGGCCTTCTAAGAGGCTGTTGGCTCCTGATAGAGGAGTCACTTTATTCTGGGTGATGCTTGATCACCAGAAGCGTTTGTGGTTAAAGCAGGGTTATCCATGTGAAGGTGAGATTGGCATTCATAGAGGATAGGCTATCGCGCATCACTCCCACTTTCCACCTCTCACATAACATTTATGTATTGCATTTTTCTGGTCTAAAATTGTAATAAGAATTTTTAAATGTTGGAAATGATATGCACTTTCCATAAAAAAACATTTTAACTTTAACATCCTACCAGAGAAAATTTATTGCATCAAAGCAGTTTTAATCTATAATATTATATCTACAAGTCTTTAGTTTTTAGCAATACTAGGTGTAGTTTTTATTTTTTTTTTATGCTCATTTTTGTTTATAACTAATAGATTGATTGGTTGTTTTATCCTTTGAACTTTTCAACATACCTGTTATAATAAATTTATGTTTTTGTCATTGGATATTTGTATGCATTATTTCCTTAGCCTTGTTTTAGACATAAACAGTTTCAAAGGTATGAGACCACGAAAACGTAATGGAGGAGGCGGTTTTGGAGGTGAAAATCAGCAGAAAAAGAGGCCTTGTAAATTCATCCAGCAAAGATAATGGTCGCCACTGGTACATGGACTCCATGGTTCCAAGTAGAATGAGAGATTTAAGCAGAGGCATGTTCAAGAATGAATTTTTCCTTAACTCATTCTTGAACATGTCTCCACTTTTAATTTCTCAGTATATCTCAGAATCTTTATATATGTTATTAATGTAAATCTTGATTTGTCAAAAAAAAAACTGTGCGGCTATTGATTTAACCTATTTGGCAGAAATGATTGTTGATGCTAATCATGCATACATTCATGTTTCTACTATGCAGTTAGTTAACTGATGTATATTTTGTTTTTATTTTTTTATAATATCTCCGTTATTCATTCTAAAAGATAATATCTTCTTAAATATCTATAGCCTTGCTTATTTTTTATTTCGGACACCAATGCTACTTTGTTCCCTTTTCCCTGAATGTAGAGAGCAAATATGCTCATTAAAATATCAAAGTATTAGATTTTCTTTGAGCGAAACTAGTAATAATTATCTAGTTATTATTATCATTGATAGACATAAACAGTTAAAAGTTTTTGCAAAATACAGAACTATTGATTGATTAAAAAAATTCTAAATTCTTCTGATAATCAAATATTTTACAAATTATCTTTTGTAATTATAAATTTATTTAGGGTATCCATTTCTATTTTTTCCAATGATTAGGAATTTGAGTAGAATATATTTATTTTAAAGACTGACTATTCATAGTTATAATTTATCAATTTCCATCAATGATTTGTTTTGTTACCATTATTTCAAATTGATGTTGGTATACAAATAATTAAATTTAATAACTTGTTGTTTATAAATATTTATTGTAAAAAAAGTGGTTAGCTACTGATGTATAGATTTTATAAATAAATATTTACTGATATTTATATTTTTATCTTTTAATGTATTAAGATTACCTCGACTGCCAATCTCTATTGTTCCTATTAGTTTGGATTAGTGAGAATATTTATTGTAAGTTTAAACAAATTAAAAATTTTACCATATTCCGCATATCTTAACTCATCAAGATCATTTTTGGAACAGAAGGAGTGAAGTGGCCGATGGAATTAAAGGAGAAAAAGCTTTGTAACGTTTTTTAACCAATATTAGTGCTGTACTAACTTCATACCTGAAATATACTTTAACAGACCTTATATCTACAGCCCCAGTGAATAAGTGGTTTAGTCTAATCTTCTTCAAAATCAATTTCTTGTACTTAAGTAAGCGGAACCGAGTTATTTTCGTAGTGAATAAGAGGCTAAGTAAGGAGTTATTGTTTATATTACAACTCCATTTCAAGCCAAAAACTACGAGCATGATACAATTTCAGTTATGTGAAAGCAGTTAACTCTCTTTGGTCAAAATCCAACTTAACCATTTATTCACCGGGATTGTAGATAAATGGCTATATAGTCGTGCTTGCAAAAAAAAAAACTTAATGCTACTATGGCTACTAGGATGATGCTAAGATGTGAGTCCTGAATTTTGCCTATCTTAAATTAGGATATGGATCTTGGGCATAGTAGGTTGTTATGCTAAGCACTAGACACTGGTTATTGCAAAACAATGACTTGATATGTATTTAATTTTAAAAAAATGTACCAGTTTTAATTTGTATGCTATAATAATAAATAGCATACGCATATCAACATTGTTATGTTTATTATTATTATATAATTTTCATTTGCACCTGCGCAATTGCGCATCCAGCAAATTTGATCAAAGTGTCTTTCTCTTTGCTTTTCTACATGATCATCGAGTTGTTTTGGAAAAAAAAAATTAATTGTGGAGTAGGTCTCTTGGCCAATGTCTTTTTAACCTTTTCTTATCAAGTCCTGGTAACAGAGAGTAGGAAAGCGGAAGAACGAGTGGGTTTGTGTGATATTGTGTCGATGAGTGGAAAGTTATGTATTTGTTATGAATATATAATTTTTTTTTTATTGATTTTTTTTGTTATGATAAATACAAATTTTTAAATTTAATTGATTTTCATTTGGTCTTTTTTGCGTTCTCCTCAATGAATCACACTCAGGCCAGTGAAAAATACAAAAAACTATCATTTTGGTTTGTTTACATGTGAAATAAAACAGCGAAAGCTGGCATAATCTTAATAGTTGGAATTTGATTTAGAACTGTTTTAGTTCAGGGCAAATAAAATTTACCAAATGCAAACCGAAAAATCAATACTGAATTCTATTTATAATTGAAAATGATTTAATTTGGGGGAAAATGAAACTTATCATTCATTATTACTGGCTAATCAGTTGGAGTCCTAATTTTTACCTGCCCAGATATATAATTAAAGGGATGTTTAACCAGTAACTGGCGCTGTACAGACTGGGAATCCCCGTTTTACGTTACTTTCGAAGGACGGCGTAGTCTATAATCTTTTACTCTATTTTCAAAAATCCTTGGGCCACTGGCTGCCTGCGAAGCCACGAACTTTGTTATAGAAGATTTTTGTGCTACCCAATACACCACTGTTGGAACACTTATCGATAATTTTTTTCTGACTTCTACCTAGTGCGCTAAAAACATCGTGAGTACTCTTTTATAGTAAACTTGGTAAAATTTGAAACGTAAGAGAGCTCGTTTATGAGATAACGTTAAAAAAAAAAAATCGTTACTTTATAATATTTTTTTAAAAATAGATAATAACATATTAACTTGTGATGCATTCAACTAGGACCAAGGTAATATAGGAAACATAACAATTTTGTTAAACATGCTGTAGCGCAGTTGCAAAAGGGGGTAAATCCAAATTTAAATTTTTTTCAGGAAGCATAAGCATATGCATAATTCAGATTATTATGAAATGATTATTTATTTGAGATAATTTTTTTTAGAAAATTTAGATTGGCTTTGGCATGTTTAAAGTGGGGAACCATGTACCACCGCATAGAGGACGCTAAATTCGTGAAAAACATTTGAAAAATTAAAAATGATTAAATATGGATTTATCCTTTTTGCATCTCCACGCCTCTTATAATGATTTCATTTTTTTAGATTCACCTTTCGAACGAGATCCAGCATTCGCAATTTCGTAAAATATGATATTTAATGGCAGAATATGTTATATCGATAAATGCTAAATACGAATTGGCTACAATTGTTCTGTTATTTTTTATATATAGAAAGCATGGATTTCTAAATTAATTTGAGATTCCGATGTTGGACGTAAAATTTCGTCAAAACAGTGGATGGATCGTGAAATCGTGAGTATTCGAGGGTATCTGGAATAAATAAATGATTGAGAACGGGATCTCCAAATTTATAGTCAACATCACAGCTCTCATCTCATCCAGAGACATTTTTATCTTTACTCTAAATCGCCATAATAGATAACTAGCATCTCAAGCATCTGTTTTTACAGCTCTTGGACTGCCTATCCTTCCTGATTTGTAGATCTCCACAGTTATATTCTCTCCAAGGAATGTAAACATCCCATCTTAATCTGCTTATCCTTATAACTCTCTCAACGTCAAAATCTCGAAATAGATCCTGCACCTGATTGTTTTTTTGCATTTATCACTCCTGGTTTCTGTTTATATTGAGTATTTGTCTTAAAATTCATCTTAAGATGCGCCACTCGAATTAAAGATGAGTAGCCACTGTCCCCTATTTCTTAGATCGATTCGCAAATAATAATAATAATATCCAGCGCATCAACTCGCCACCGAGTCTCCAATTAGTTCTATTCTGCGCAGCATCCCTCCAGCTTCTAGCATTAAGAAGGGTACGTGCATCCTCCGCTACAGCTTCCATCTACCTCACCTTTGGTCTCCCTATTCTCCGTGTGCCATGGATTCCTTCTGTGAGGATCTTCTTGAGAATCCGAGGGTCCTCCATCCGTGCCACGTGACCTGCCCATACAAGTCGGCCAACATCTGAGGTGGTATATCTCTCTGTTGTATCGCCGTCTCCCTATTCCGCCCACTTTTATTGGTCAGAAAATCTTCCTCAGGATTATCCTCTCGAAAACTAAGAGCCTTTTCTCGTCTGCCTTTGTTAGAGCCCAGTCCTCTGAGCCATATGTGAGTACCGATCGAATCAGGGTTTTGTAGATCAGCAGCTTTGTTTGCCTAGAGAGGAACCTAATGGTTAGTGGCGTCCTGAGACATTTCATTTTGTGGATTAATTTCTGTCCCTAAGTAGACGAAGCTGTCAACGCAATCGAATCGGTACTGACCAACTTTGAAGAAATCCTCTTTTTAAATATTTTTATTGTGCGGATCGCGGAGAAATGCAAAGAACTCGTCACCTATTTGTAGACGTAAAACAGCCTACGATAGCATTGATCGCAATGAATTATATCAAGCCATAAAAGATCTGAATATACCCCAGAAGATCATCCGTCTTGTGAAAATGACAACGCAAGGGTCAAAATGTCAAATAAAAGTCGAACCAGATCTTTCACTAGAATTACACACAGATACGGTGATGCCCTCGCCTGCCTACTTTTCAACCTTTGAGCAGAAAAGGCCATAAGAAATTCTGGAATCCAGGTAGATGGAACCCTGTTTAACAGATTAGTCCAAAACCTAGGACATGCCGATGACTTTGACATCATGGTAAGATGTGAAAGGGGGCTGAGGGAAGCTTTCTTAGCACTGGAATAGCCAGCCAAGAAACTTGAGTTTAATGCCAACATACAGAAGACCTAGTAAATGCGAACAGGAGGAACTCAAGAAAAAGAGGATTATTTTTTATAATAATTGGTCAGCTATTTTGATTTTTAAATATTTTTATTTTAAAGAGAATAGATATGCCACGGCCGGGATTCCAACCCGGAACCTCTGTTTCTCCGTGACAGACATAGTCCGGCATATATATGTCAATAATTATAAAAAATAATCCTCTTTTTCTTGAGTTCCTCCTGTTCGCATTTACTAGGTCTTCTGTATGTTGGCATTAAACCCAAGTTTCTTGGCTGGCTCCTCCAGTACTAAGAAAGCTTCCCTCAGCGCCCTTTCAGATCTTGCCATGATGTCAAAGTCATCGGCATGTCCTAGGATTTGGACTAGTCTGTTAAACAGGGTTCCATCTACCCGGATTCCTTATGGATTCCTTATGGCCTTTTCTGCTCCAAGGTTGAAAAGTAGGCAGGCGAGGGCATCACCGCACACCGTATCTGTGTGGAATTCTTGTGAAAGATCTGGCTCGACTTTTATTAGACATTTTGACCCTTGCATTGTCATTTTCACAAGACGAATGATCTTCTGGAGTACATTCAGATCTTTTAGGGCATGATATAATTCATTGCGATCCATGCTATCGTAGGGTGCTTTAAGTCTACAAATAGGTGACGAGTTCTTTGCATTTCTACCCGATCCGCACATACTTCGTTTTATTCTCATTAACCAAAACTGCAGCTGCTTTTATTGATACAGACATCCTTTGTGGCTGAGAGTGTTCTCCTAACCATTGCAAGCCTTAGCGATTGGACTGAGCGGTTGAAGACCATTTCACCTATCTGAATTTCTGATATGCAGAAATTGCACATTCCATGGCATGTGTTAAACAGGAGACGTGCCTAGCCAAGCATCTTTAATTCTGTCAGCGCATTTCACCTCTTTCATTGTCATTCGTATATCCGTAAAAGTTTGGGGAGCGAGTGGCTCAGCGTTAGAGCGCTGATTTGCCGTGCTGAAAGTCCTGGGTTCAAATTCTGCTCGCTAACAGATCTTTATTGTTTAATGTTGTCGGCTGAAGATGGGTCCTATGGGATTGAGGACCGCCCTCGAGCTCATTCAGCCTCTATAAAGTGGGTACCCAAAATAAGGAAAAAACTGGCGGTTGAGCGTGATCTAGGACAAATCATCTTCCTGCACAACCGTTATCCTAGTACAGTCTCCACTATGTATTGAACCCAGTGCATGGGTTGTAGTGGTATAGGTTTTTTTTTATCCATACAAGTTTAGGTGGGATACCCAGCTATTGAATGTCCTGGCATAAGTCATCCCTTAGGATGATGTCATATGCTTGAAAATCAATGAAGATATAGCGTGTAAATATATTGTGCTCGCTTACTTATCTTTGGCCTTGAATCATATCCCTTGTTCCTCCCGATTGTTCTAATTGAGGGATTGACGGGGAAAGAACTAATGAAAACATCTCAGAAAATAAATGCGAGGTTCGTCATCTGAAACTTATTTCAATTATTATTTATTTTCTTCTAAGCATTCCTGGTTGATATGGCTTAACAGGACCATGGTCAAGGTTAAGCTTAATCGTCTGTTTATCGATATTTAAAAATTTTCGTACATGGAGTTCATTTATGGAATTCAAAATTCACTCTCCGTTTAAACTCAACACAGATTTCTATTTAAAATCAACGCGGACGAAGTCGCGGGCAAAAAGATAAACAACTACTCTTATTTATTAATAAAAAATAACTCTTACTTATTGACTCGTAAAAATAAAGATTTTTTACGAAATTGAACTTCAAATTGGTCAGTTGGTACAGTAGGTTTGATAACTCGACTGAATTTTTTGTTTTAAAAATAACTCTTATATTCAATCCCTGATTATCAGGGCTCTGTATCTTCAACAGGACCGTGCTATAAATATATAATATTACATTATCTGAGTGAGTGAGAAGCTAAGTTGAACAACCGACGGCTTAATAGTTTTGTGTAAACAGATTTCAAAGTATAATAAAACCTAAATAATTAATGTTTTTATTATAGTTGGTTAGGACCAATATGATTTTTCGATTTGGATTAGATGACTTATTGTTAGTATTGAAGCTTTGGGTGTTTAGTCGTATCAAGTTTATTCGTCATTAATAAGTGTCAGATTATGACGCATTTCTTCATCAAGAATAATGACCAAATTGAAACGGTGGGAAAATTAAAATCAAAACTACAAAACTTGGCATACAACCAATATATTTCATGTTAGAAAGTGCCTAAAACAAAACCTATAAATACCACTACAATCCTTGAAAGGGTTTGGGATTCAGGCCATGGTAGAGACTCTACTATTTCTAGGACAACGGTTTTGCGGAAGGTGATTTGTCCTAAATCACGCTCAACCGCCAGATTTTTTACTCCATATTTTGGGTACCCACTTTATAGAGGCTGGGTGAGCCCGAGGAGAGTCATAGATCCCATAGGATCCATCCCCATCTGCTTACAGACTAAGTAAAAAAAGTCTTGCCTGCAGCCGGATTTGAACCCAGGAGCTTTGGCAATATGGCTCAGTGCTCTACCACTCCACCCCTATTTATTTAGGTATAGGGGGTTTGAAAAAATATTTCTCTTAAAACCTTTTTCATTAATTTGAGAGCCCCAACGCCATCGTAGTTATTGTTAATTATCATCAAATGTAGCATAACTCACGGAATGCCTTAAAATGTAATAAATCGCATTATAAAGCAACACAATAAGAAGAAGAAGCACTTGAGAACTATTTACTAATAGGGGTTTTGAAAAAAAATAATATCACTCTATTATATAAAACAACATTGACTGATATTTTATTTTTTATTCTCAAAAAATGAATTATTTTCGTATTTAATATTTAACAATTGTAAATAAATGGAATTCCGTTGTGCAAGTAAAATCAAATGCAGAGGAATGAAAAATAAACAATTGAACGATGAGGCTTATATTATTAGTATTCTGTTTTTGAATATGACTGATTATTACTTAGGATTTTACTTTTTTTCTTTGTTCTAAGAGGAATTAAGTAAAATAGAGTTATATATAAAAAATAAATAAATAAATAAAAGCAAAATAATTAAATGGAATGACAGTGTTGGCAATACTGTAAAAGCAAGCAGTGAGGCCACCTGCTCAGAACAGCACCTGTCTCACAGGCGAGTTGGCCACCGGCCTCCCTGGTCAAAGCGTACAGCACATTATTGAAGAAACTCCGTAAGTCGAAAGCAGAACAAAATCACTTTATAACAGCACTTAAAAAATAAAATCACTATCAGCACAGATCACAATTTTAAATTTAGATCATTAATTCAAAACGGTAAGTGCTTTGAATAGTAGATGGTGAAGGCTTAGGTTTATTAACATTTTTATTTATTGTTTTAATTTAAAATAACTAAAAGTGTCTTGTATTCTTAGTGTGTGTGTATTTACTGTAGTGATAATTAATCTTATTGAAATTATGGAGATCATTGTTCTATGCAACGTGTTTGATAATTATACTATTTATATTGTATACCAAACAGTTATTTTTGTTATACTTTTATTGTAGCTAATGTTAAGAAAAATACCACTGATATTTTCTTAACGAATCGAATGTTGGAATGAATTTGTAAGCAGTGTTCTTTGGGTTATCGTGCAATATTGAATAGATAAAGCTGTATCTTAATAAATAAACTCCTCAGGCTTTAATGTAATAAAATCGATTTTATAGTGATATATTAGATACTAATTATTTAAAAATATATAAGATATTTACAGATTTCAAATGTTATTGTTGAAAAAAAATATTTTTCCTTACTAAAATAATTCCTTTATTTATTTATTTTTTTTATCAGTCAAAGTATTTATTATTCAATGAAAAAGAGTCATCTAACTTATTTGCAGCTTCATGTTTTTTTTCATGTCAATTATTGTAGTCATTGTTAAGTTCTACAAATTATGATTATTTTTATTAGGTTATTATTTTTTATTTATTTTTTATTTTAATAGATAATTAAAATAATAATTAAATTTGGATTAAAATTAAATCTGTATTTCATCTGTCTCTTTAGGTATCATACAAAGCTTGTCTAATAGGTAATAATAATGCATTTTAAATTTTCTAACAGTAAATTGTTATTACATATATTGTCTTACAATGAATTGGTTTGGTTTTTTACAAAAGAAATAAACAAAACAATCTTTTAAGCCATACAAATCAATCACATTCGATTATATTGATGTAAAATATTCCAAAACATTTTCTAGGCCATTATTTGAAGAGTATACTAATTTATACCGGTATAAATTTAATTTAAATATTAATTTATAAAATTCCAATTTCAATTTTTAAATTTTAACTTCTATCCATGACAAAATAAGTATAGATATAGAAATGTATTTAAAATAAGTTGTTAATGAATGGAAACAATCTTCAAGTGATGCTATGGGAACCATCTTGGGTAAAGAATGAAATTTATTACATTAAAAAGTTACTGTTTATGATTTTATTAGCGGTTTTAAGGGGTATATATGAAACCATTGTAGCATTTAAAAATTAAAAAGAATCCGTAGTTTTTGTATTTTTATTTAATAATTTCTCAATTTGGGTTTATTAAAAGTCATGAAATTCAAATACTTATTACTGATATCATTTTTATCTTAGTAACTATACGTAATATTACGGAGTTTTATGTGTTAGATGAATCAGGGAATCATGACAGTAGATGATGCAACCTTCCGATTTGATAAATTTGATCAGCTGATTTTTAGACTGACTTTTAATAAGGTGTTGTTATAGTTTCTTCTTAAGATCTCATTAATCTGTATTTGATTAATGACATTCATGACCGAACGTATCGTTCAAATCTGATTTCGGATGAGAGGTCGAATTAGGGGACGAAGGGATGTGGTTGTTAGAGGCGAGGGATGTTGGTCAGCCAGATCGATGGGGTGACGTCACCCAGACTGACCACTGCCGGATCAATATCAGCAACAGTGGAAGGGGGAGTGGGGTTCGACATCTTGGCTCCCCATGGCTGATCGTGGGGGTCCACGTGGGACTTGGTCTTCCACTTCTTGGAGAATGGCAGACATGAATGGGAGAGGAAGGTGACCGCCAAAGAAAGGAAGTGGGGTAACGAACCGATTGTCGGATATTAGGAGGGTGATCGATAGTGATACAGAAGGTCCTTTGTCCTCTCGACTCCCTAGTATTGATTATATTCCTCTTTTATCAGCTATGCAGCTGCCTTCTACATCCAGAACCAATGCCTCTTCCGGTCCATTTTATATTAATGAGGTCGTTAACGCTTTTGAGGTACTACTTTTTCTCCTCAGAATACTGAACGTTTTTAATGAAACGCTAAATAGCGTTCAATTTAAAGTAGGAAACATTTATAAAACGTTTTGGTACTTGTGTCATAGCCGGTCTGCACAGACTGTTATCCGTCATTGTCCGTAACCTAAATACTGATAACTCATAACTCCTTATTCATATTAAAGGAAATATACAAAATTTAGCAAAATAATACTTATTCTAGACCCTCCTTGTTTGTTTATTTATTCATTTAACGTCACTTTTTGCTGCTATGACTAATCGGACAATACTACATTGGGAGCTCTAAATTTTGCCTATCCAGGTTTAATTAGGATAGGCATTTTTAACGAGTTCCTGACATCGTACAGGCTCGGGACTCCCGTTTAACGTCCCTTCCGAAGGACGGCGTAACTAAGGATTTTTACTCCCTTTAAAAAATCCTAGGGCAACCTGCCGGGCTACGAACCCACGATCTTGGGCTTAGTAGTTTGTTACGCTAACCACTAGACCACAGATTCTAGATTCTCCTTTCCACGTTCTACGTTCCATACTATGTTCCACTTCTAACATTAATGTTATCCCTAAACTTTTGACGAAAACAACTCCATTTCTATCCTTGTAAAAATTAATTCGATGGCTTTTTCACGTCTTTGGATCATTCCTAACTTCTGGAAGTATTTTACAGCTTATTTTAAACACGGCTATTTCTAAAGTATAATTCCGTTAATTTTAAATAGGCAATAACAAAAGGAAAAGGACAAAAAAAAATGAAAATTAATAAACAATACAGAAATTATGTAGACGATAAACAAGATTCACAAGACAAAGGTACTAAAATGCAACACAGAAAACAATTTAATAACGCACACACAAATTACTCAGATGAAATCAGTGATAAGAAGAAGCTACACGAGATAAGGAGGTGGATTTCATGCAGACCGGCTAATTCACAAGTACCAATTTTTCCAAGTCCATTTCTTCCAATCCTATTTCAACAGTGTTTACTAAAATATTTTAAAATAATAAACTTTCATTTATGAATATTGAAAGGCAAAAAGAGACCTTACATAAATGTTAAGACCGTGGAAAAAATTCCAACGAAAAGCTCTTAAGTCTCCAAACTAAAACAGAAATTGATATTATCTGTCCAAATAATTTAATTTCTGTTTTAGTTTGGAGACTTAAGAGCTTTTCGTTGGATTTTTTTTCACGGTCTTAACATTTCATTTATGAATATTACACCAAAAATATTTCTTTAAATATTATGAAATAACGTCGGTTAAGTATATAGGTCAGTATAGCTATATTTCAGGTATATATATATATATATATATATATATATATATATATATATATATATATATATATATATATATATATAAATTACCAAGATTCCAAAATTACAGGAGTTTCAATAACCAAGAGAAAGGGAGGTATAAAATCAAGTAAACAAGAGTTTGATCAAAATTCATGATTTATTATTTTAAACATTTGTACAATTATTCACAAATGTTCATTTTGAAAAGAAGTTCGTAATTATCTGTTGAGTGAACGAACGACTTCAGTCTATTATTGTCCAATGAATTTTCGATAGTGGTGAGAGCTGCGAAGAAATCGTCACTTGTGTCGGTTCTGAGGGCGTAGAAGCGTAGGGTAGTAAGATATCTTCTTGCCTCGCTCAATGTGACTGGAATTGGCGGTTATTCTTCATTTTCTTCCTCGTCCTCATTCAGAGACGCCAAATTCAACACTTCGGCATCGGTTAGGGGACCGTAAACACTAATGTCATCGTCAACATGAGCATAATCCTCAAATGTTAATTCTCCATAGTTAGGTAGAAGTCCCCACCCTGAGTCAGAATTTGTGATTTTTAGCAGCTCCGATGACTGTTCTACGTTTTCGGTTTGCCTAAACCCGCACTTTTAGGTCTAGGCGTTTGCATGATAAACGCTTCAGATTATAGAGAGTAGGGTAGCCCGAACTTCAAATTATTGCATTTCGGTGCAACGGGCAAGATACTATTTCTTCAACTTCAAATTACCGAGGGAACCAATTTATACTGATGTTTTTCAATTTATCTAGTATTTTTCAAGAGACTGGGAAACAATTTCAAAATATCGAGGGATTCAAATTATCGAGAGGCGACTGTATATGTACTATCCCAGTGAATAAGTGGGTCGAAAGACGAATTGATGTTACTCTAAAATGAGTTACTGAAGAAAGCGGAATCGTGATATTTTCGTAGTGAGTAAGGGACTATTGGCTTGAAATGAAGTTATTACTAATATTACAGCTCAATCCCTATCCAAAAACTACAAGAATGACACGATTCCGTTTCCCTTAATAGAATTATAACTCTTTCAGGACAAAACTCGACTTAACCACTTATTCAATGGCCCTGAAGATATAAATCTTTGGGTGGGAACTGAAGACCCTCATGGGGCTTACCCATTCTCAATTAGGGGAAAAACCTGGTGGTTGAGCGTGATCTCATACAAATCACATCCCTGCACAAATGTTGTGTTAAAAAAACAGTATAGTCTCTACCATGTACTGAACCCAAGATCCTTCCTAGGTTGTAGTGGTACAGTATTTTTTTTTTAAATAAGCCAAGTTATTTGAGATCAAATCTACGGCACAAGCAGTTTTTTAATACAACCGTGACATAAACAATCGTCTATGAACGCATAAGCAAAAGAAATGATTGAATTCGCCAAAATTGATACTTTGCAACACTTTGGCGACGTTTCTTATCTTTTCTTCAACTTTGGGCCGAATCAGAACGGAAATGTAAAGGAAAAATCGCTAATGCAATTGTTAGTGAAAGTAATGGATGTACTACAGTTTAGTCAAAGTGATAATGGACTATTTCCACACTAATCCCCATCTTGTTTCCAATCCTGAGCCAAATCAGAAATTCACTTTACGAAACGTTTGCCCGTCAATGTATGCGCATCGGTAAGCCAAATTATTGAATGTAATTTAATAAGAAAAAAAACAAAACTGTATGATTCCGATTCCATGAATGGTCTTGAGATCAGTACATGGTAGAGGCGGTACTGTTTCTAGGACAACGGTTATGCAGGGAGATAATTTGTCAGAGATGAAGCTCAAAAGCCAGATTTCCCCCCAATTTTGAATACCCAATATATGGAGGCTGGGTGGCTCCTTAAGGATCTGCATATCTCACAGGCTCCATTGGTGGCTGTAAAAAGATTAAATAAATTATCTGCCTCAGACTGCTTGGAACCTGGAACCTTCCTACCGAGACCATCTCCAGAAACTATGGATCATCTAACGAGGCCGCTATCATAATTGTATTGGCAGCATATCTTTTATTGTTTATTACTTTTTAATTCTCTAATGCATATTTTGTGATCTTTTACTGTTTTACAATACGTAAATCTTATTGTTGTTTCTACATCTCCATTCCACAGTAGTCGGTTATCTGTCTTGATTGAAGATCATGTTTTGGACCAATACGTGAGGTACAATATACACTACTTATCAGAGTTATTTAAAACTTCCTCTGTTAAAATTACTTTTATTTCTAATTTAAGGCATATTGCAGTCGTTCAAGATGTAGTACGATTCTCTCGAGCCGAATGTTTATTTAATAAATTATACATGAGGTCTTTTAAAAATCTCCCTTTTGGGATTATAAATTTCCCATTGAAAGCACTCCTAGTGTGTTTGATCTCTCTGTAGTAGATCCCTGCTCTAGTAACGTTTCATGTTCACCTTTAAGGCTCTTCGTCTTATTCTATGGTAGGATATCAGTAATGTGCTTACCAGTAAGTATGGATACCAGTCTAGCGGCTTCTGGGTTATACTAGTCAGGCTAGTGGGTTATGAAAAGGTTTGTAGTCTTCCTTAAAGGTGTCATTCACGCGTAGTATGTCCAGGTATTTGATGACTCAGAGATTTAAAGTGGCCTAGTGATCTTCGATATGGGTTTAAGGAATATGTAACTTGTATTAATGTTGCTAGTAAGTGATAGTTTGTTCTTAAGTTGATCTTTTTTTCAAAGGTATCTCCAAGTCAGTCCTCTATCCTTTGTGATACCCAAGTATTTTGTCTATGTTTTGGTAATGGAATAGCAAATTTTTAGGGAGGGGGAACTCTGAACGTCAATATGCCAATGCCACATTTGATATTCGTAAATTAATTAGGTATCTCCTTTATCAAGCAAATTTTCTAATATTTGTTGATCAGCTATTTTTTTCAGAAATTTCATCTCCGCCGCGGATCAAATGTCTTTAAATGTATATAAGATTAAATATCTTTAGAATAGAACCCTGCTGCTACTTACATACCGTAGACAAGGAATCCGTTAATATACAGCCTTTAAAATAACTTAGAATAATATAAGATTAATTGTGCTTGTGTATAACAAAAATGTACTTACTCTCTTTGTTTAATCCGTTCATCACGTATTTATTCTGGTTTTGACCGTGGTGTCAAGTTCTTTTCCGACGTTTCTCAAGCCATACTGTTAGCTTCCTCAGGGCTTAATCGGAAACAGAAAATGTTTTTATATGATTCGGTATTTATAATTTTCCGGATCCGAGGGCGGAGCCTATTCTTCTAATGATCGTATTGGTTACTTTCTCATTAGCTGGGTTCCGACCGGGTGGTCAGAGGTGTGCTTCGACTGACTGACTTCTAATTTGCTTACCTTTTCTTTTTTTAGTTCTTATTGGCCACTGCAATGTTTGGGGCCCATAATTTACTTAATTTATAACCATCTTCTCTGTTGAAATTTTCGGGATGCTTTACTATTTCGATTACTTCTTATGTCTTTCTTTCCGTCGTGTTATTACTCTTTTTAATTATCCTAATTTTGTTAAACTCGCAGTGGCGAGAACACCTTTGGGAAGAAACCCTGAAAGGTTGTTGTGTATTTGTTGTCCATTGACGGCTGTATCAAATTAATCATAATAATAATATCAAATAATAAATATATTACAAATTAAAACTTATGCTGTAATATATTTTTTATTCTAATTTAAGTTATAAAATGATAATTTGTTTTGAAATATTCCAACGAAAATCATTTTATTTTTAACAGGCAATTATTAGCTTGGCTTGTATGTACTTTCGCGTGTATGTAACTGAATATTCGTTCGCGTGTATGTAATGGAATATTTGAACTCGATTTTCAGCCACTTCAAAACGTCGATTTAAATTGAAACTTTGCGCATTTCTCAAGGACCGATGACGAAACAACAATTTAATAAGTTTGTCTCATTAAAAATTCTTAATAAGTTTTGTTCATTAAAAATTATAGGATCTTCAGGATTAGCAATTTTACATATCCGAAGACTCAATAGTGTTAGTGCCAAGTACTGAGGCATAAATTGCTTTATCTTTGAGACAAGCGTTTGACTATTGGCAGGATCAACTGGGGAGTCTCGTATATTTAGCAACAAAAAAAAATAGTAGTTAAAAAAATAAAAAACATACTTCGATAGGAAACAAAACTAAGAAGTATAAAATAACTTTCAATAAGTTTGAAAAAATAATAGAATGTTAAACATAAAAATTCATTTTATTGTAAAAAAGAATAGGGGGCTTAATGTTAAATGTTGTAAATATTTTATTCACTGATATTGGTATAAGTAGAGCCATCATGATAATATCCCACTCTTTTGTAAGAAAAAATGAATTTTTTTTGTTCATCACTATTCTTATTTTAAACTTATTGAAAATTGTTTCTTTGTTTTTTCATTTAACATCACTTTACGCACTAAGGTTAATCGGACGATGTAGCAGTGGGAGTCCTAAATTTTGCCTATCCAAGTTTTTTTAGGAAAGGGACTTTCACCGAGGACCTGACATCGCACAGGCTTGGGATCTCCGTTTTACGTCCCTTCCGAAGGATGGCAAAACCTAGGATTTTAATTCCCTTTAAAAAATCAAATGGCTACCTGCCGAGTTGTGAACCCGCGGTCATGGGCACAGTAGGTTGTTATGCTAACTACTAGACCACAGGTGACCCTTTATTGAAAATTATTACTGTGTGAATATAGGAATTACGTCCTAAAATTTTAGGATGTTGGAATGCCAAGCTTATTTCGTATTTTGGTGAAATATTTTGGTTATTTTGAATTTTCGCCCGTTTTCGTCGTTATGGATACTGTAGTATGATCTTTTTTTTATTTCATATAAAACTTCTCTATCTGCACCCTTTGATGTTAATAGAACGACATACGATTGACATGGATACGACGACACGAGCTGCCTGACAAAAGTAAAGGACTTATGATTGGCTGAACAAGACATATATGGGCTATTGGCTGATAGCTCAGCCTGACCTCGACTTGACTAGCCCTGGCTGCCAGTGACCCTCCGACTTGGCCATTCCTCTGCCTCACGCTCGCGATCTGTCTTCTGTCTGCTTATCGTAATTATATTCAAACACGAGAAGGCGGTATTTAGGTTACTACTCAGCTATCATCGAAAAATATTATACATTTAACATTAATACAACTTTTAAAACTACAATTCTCTTAAGGAAAGGCAATTGTTGACAATTAAATCGGCAGTCCGTATACTGATGACACCGTATGTTGATGGCTATTACCAGTCAACACTGATCCAGTAATGACATCCTTCTCTTTAATCCCATATCACAGACCTTGATGAATTGCGTCAAAACTGGATAATTAAAATAAATTCTTACAAATCCCGTCAAACGACCTTTACCCTCCGTCATAAAACAATGACTTCCTGTCCTCCTATATCTTTAAATAGCATCCCACTGATTCCAGGTCCGGTACTTAGGGCTACATCTTGACAAACGTTTACCTTGGGTTCCTCATACTAGACTGAAACGACAAGAAACAGCTCGCCGTTTCAGAATACTTCAACATATACTAGACAAATGCTCTAAGCTCCTAACTACTTGCAGAAGACTCATATGCACGACAATCATAAGACCCATCTATGTTGGTTCTAGTAATAGAATATAATCTACTAGACTAAAACTATACTAATTATTTACTACTATTACTATACTAAATCATTGATGATGGCTAGTGGAAGCGTTGCAGCTAATGGTTTTGTTAAAGAAGAACGGAGGGGGATTTGTCATCATGTTTGAGTTCAATTCCCTCTTGAAGGTGATTGGACCCCGAATAAAAGAAGTCGTATCTGACGAATCTAAAAGCGAAAAATGTTATTAATTGTGTTGTAAGTAAGCTTATAAACAATACTAAACACAAATGCTATTTAAATTTTGTTTTCACCAGTTTTTTAAAAAGATAATTATAGTGAAAACTCTTGAGGATAAATGTCGTTTCATTTATTTACTAAAGTTTTTCAGAGGTTATTCAAATGCATTTGTCATGTCATGATTGCTCGCCGTTTTAGGCTACTTCAACACTTACTAGACAAACGCTCTCCCAATTAGCTTCTCATGACATTATCTTATCAAACGTTATTATCTTGATAAACGTTTAACTTGGAATCTTCATACTACAATAGATTGAAAATACAAGAAACTGGTTGCTGTTTCATACTTACTAAACAAACGCTCTAAGCTACCAATTAATTAAAGTAGACTCATATACAAGATTATTATAAGACTTATTTGGACTTGCGAAAAAAAGCTTTTGGGCTCCACTAAGCCACCGAATTCCTCGTATCCAATCCTTACAATCCAAAATCCTTCGTAAAGTCCTCAGTGCTCCTTACTTTGTTACCAATAAAGTCAGCCGTAATGACCTTAATGTCCTATTTGTTTCTGATTTGACCCGAACCCGATACCAATCCTTTCACGACAAACTTTATTTTCACTCAAACCCACTAGTTTCAAAACAAGCTAACTCTTCAATTCCCGATAATGCTCTGATGCATCTGAAAAGAAGATGGCCTCGTGACCTTATAAGTAAGTGAAAACTTCTTTAGCTGCATTTGGTAACTTTTGGTAGAGGGCAAACTTGTGAGTTAGCGTCAGCAACATGCTGATACTGACAACACCATGCCCCTCGGCCTGTGCATGAGTTATACAATTTCTCATTAGCAACTTTAGTTTTAATTAGGTTAGAGTTCGATTGATATAAGAATAATTATACTTAACTAATAGGTCGTTTAGTAGTATAGTTAGGTAGTAGAGTTTAATTGATACTCATAATAACTTTAAATATCAAAATCTAGTTGAAGTTTTCGTTTCCCCTAGAAGATTCTATTTAAATTATGTTTTAAGTATTAATTATTTAAATTGTTCAATTGTAGAATCACTATACCGTATAATATAGTAATATCAGTATGTATCACTATACAGGATAATAGTGAGTAATCAATTTGGTTATAATAATATAAAAAAGAAGTATTCATTGACGAAGATTTTCAGGATTGTTATAGATATTTGCCTTAAAAATTTTGTTAGTATTTATTTTTCTAATATTTGATATCTGCAATACATCGTGCAATAAATATTTCATAGTGGCATAAGAGTTATTTTACTTAGAAAACAGAATTCTAGTCGTTCGATCGGATTTCTTACGCGAATTTTAAAATCGAAAATTCTAAAAATGTTAGGAATTTGTAATTTAGGAGATTGCAATGGACTGTTATCAGTCATTGCTTATAACCTGAACACTTAATTATTTAAATTAATGGAAATTGAAATAAACAAAACTTAAAACTAAAATGCTGATTCTAGACCCTTCTCGCAACGTCCTTTTTTTTATACTACGCTTAACTTACAGGATCGACGAAAACAACCCCATTTCATTTTGTCAAAATCCATCTGATAACCTTTTTCACATATTTTGATCTTTAGAATAATTCCGAACTTTTGGGAGTATTTCAGAGCTATTTCTTCATAATAATTAATTAATAAGGCAAAAACATTTAAAAAACTGAAAAAATATAATACCACAAATAACTCAAAATGAAGTAAGCTATAAGAATAGGATACATTTTTTCATAATAGGTTTCATGGCGAACTGCTTAATCACAAGTACCAAATTTTATAGTAAACTAGCGACCCAAATTTTATAGTAAACTTTGCTCGGGTAATAAGGCATATTATACCTACATACTCGTAACTTGTCTGTGTAATGTATTTTTTTTTTATCACGTACCGGCCACTAAGGCCAACGCGGATATCATTGGTTAGACTTATTTGGGAGTCTTGATTTTCTTTCTTCCCATCTCAGCTAATGTATTATATTATATAGAAATTATAAAAATAAAAACAAAACCAAATATTTCTTTGTATACGAATTTATTATCTTGGACGTTAGATAATTGTACGGGATTAGGCAGCGTCTTCGGTGAAACCCATCGATATTCCAACCCATTTACACAAAACCTCGACAAATTATATACCTGAACCTTTCTGGAGAATCACTCTATCTTTTGGTGAAAATCCGTGCAGTAGTTATTGAGTTTACCGCAAACAAACGCGGGCGAGGACTTTGTTTTATAATATGTAAGATAGATATAATTTCTCAAAATTATTTGGTTAAATTGTCAGAAATATACTACATGTCTTGATATTTTTTAAGATAATTTTTAAATATATATTATATAATTTCACTTTTAGAACATTAAAAAAAGAATTGTCATATAAATTATGTTATGTACTAAATTTAAAATTTAAATAATTTAGACTATAATTGATTTAGAAATTCGAAATATAACACAGTTATTCCAATGTTTTCAGAACAGGAGTTTTCACTTCTTTCGGCACTTCTTATGACTGCCTAATTTTTGTAGTTATATCAATGGGTATGTAGTTTCTTTACTTGCCTTTATCTCATGTCATTACTTATCAATCATTCTATTTACTTATTGCATAATAATACAGTAGCAAATATCATTTTTTTTTAATGAAGGATCATACCCTTATTCAGGTTTGTTAACTCTGTTAAATAACTGTAAAAGTCTTACACATACTTATCAATACTTTAGAGATTTATAAAGGAAATCGATGAAAACTATATTTTCTGTAAATATTTTTTTTGGACTCAAGATACTTAAAAATTATTAAGTAAAATCTGTAAACCACTTTATCAACCGAGTAATTGACATTGGTTTTTTAATTAATATAAGAAATAGTTACAGCTCTAGGATCGCTGATGTTTTCAGCTGCAGATGACGTTGGTGGTTAGCCATGCGACAGGCTCGTCACTGATCCATGAAGTCCATCTGGTCAGTTCGGCTTATGTTCTAGCTCATTCAACGGTTTTTTATCTGTAGTTTTAAATGTCAAATATCCTTAAAACACCTCTTGATATAGGATAAAAACGCAATAAAATAATTTTACATATCATCCGTACTGTAAAGAAACAATATTAAAAAAAATATTTATTGAAATTTACAACTGTATGAAAACAATACAATTAAATAGAATGAAAGATGTATAGTGGAATGAGATGAAGGCAAGTACAGAAACTACCCTCTGGTAGTACTCAAATAACAAATTCAACTTAAAAGGTCATGAGACCATCTTTTCTGACGCCTCGGAGGATTATCAGGAATGATGAGGTTGCTAGGTTTGAAACTAGTGCTTTTGAGTGGGGATGAAGCTTGTCAGAAAAGATTGAAATCGGATTAGGGCCAAATCAGCAACAAATAGGACATCAAGGTCATTATGGATTACTTTGTTCCTAACAAAGTATGGAGCATTGAGGATTTTACGAAGGATTTTGGATTGTAAGGATTGAATATGAGAGGAATTCTATAGCTTATTGGAGCCCCAAAGCTCTATTCCGTAAGTCCAGATAGGTCTAATGATTGTCATGTATATGAGTCTTTTGTAATTTATCGGGAGCTTAGAGCGTGTGTATAGTAAATATTGAACCAGCCTGAAACGGCGAGTTGTTTCGTGTCGTTTCAGTCCAGTACGAGAATTCCAAGTTAAGCGTTTGCCAAGATGGAGTCCTAAGTGCCCGACCTGTTCTACTGGAATCAGTGGGATGTTATTAAACAATACAGGTGGACGAGAAGTCATTGGTTTAAAGAAAAACAATATAGATGGCTAAGTCTTAATTTTCGCGTCGTTTAAACTTTTTTACATGTACTGATTCGTACTTAATTATAAAAATAGTTAACCTAAAAAAATAAATATTGATTTTTCATAATATCTAATATTATTACATAATGATAAAATGGAAGTACTATATTACAAATCAGGGTGGTTTTATAAAGTGATGCTATCTTTTGACACTAACATGGTTGAAGGAATGACCATCTGTTAATCAGCTATAAAACTATCGCTACTTTGTTTTATAGGATGACATAATTGTTCAGAAATTCTGAATGAAATAGATAGCATTCTAAAATCTCGATACACTCTATACTTTTGCACTGTCCCGCCTTAAAGGAAAATACGATTTTAGGTAGGGATGCTGGACAATTTGCTGATAAACTCATTTTTCATTTGGCATCAAATTTTATGATAAGCAAACAACAAAAAATAAGTTTAGTACAAGATTGGTTAATAACAATAATTCGAAATATGATAACATTGCTTCAGTTTATCATTTATTTTAACTTAATAATTAATAACTATAGTTGCTTATAAAATTAAAATAAAATTTATAAAATAAAATTGTTGGTATCTTGTTGTAAATTGATTTAAATTCTCTTTTTGTTCATGTATTTTTACTTTAAGTTTTTTTGCATAATATCTTGTCCCATCCTATGTTAGTTATGTAAAAAAAAATAAAATAAAATGGAGAAAGTATTATTTCTCAAAGATTCTTTTCGGAGATACTGAATCTGAACTTAAAATTAGCAGCTTCTTCTTAGCAATGAAGATAGAAAAATGTTTTGAATAAATTATATAAATATTATAATTTTTAAATATTTTTATTTGAAAGGAAAGATATGTCCATAGCCGGGATTCGAACCCGGGTCTCCCATGTTTCCGTCATTAAAATAAAAATAGTTTTACTGACTGATTGCGAGGAAGTAAAATTATAGCAAACCCCATTTCACTATTGTACTTTCCATATCCGACTTAGTTAACTAGAATTTATGAAATTGCCAAAGTAATGTCACTCCTAGATAACGGCCGGTTGAAGAGAGTGGAGACAGCTCTAAATGGATTTTCTGCCAATGAAGGAGTAAATGGTTAACAAATTATTTGCTGATTTGTATTTCAGACGAGATATCAAATTTTTAATAGTTAAATATATATTCGGTTGGGGCTTTAGACCATGTAGATCTTTGCATAATGTTGACAGGTAACGTGCATAAATTACATGCGGGAGCTCAGTCAGTCTGGAGGAGATCACCCAATCTCACGTTGCTGTAAACGATAGTTTTCGTGGTATAACGGCAGGCTGCCTATAGCTCCAATATAGTCCCTTAGGAGCCGATTCCCCAGTGCCCTTCCCACCGAAGTACGCTCCGGTTTAAATACACTGACAAACATGTTTAGATTCAAGGATTATGGCTGTTTGGGGTGAGCAGACGAAAGAGGACATATATTATTCCCCGAAGCAGACCATCCATGGACCGAACATCCGGGTGGGTATTTGACCTCCTGGAAAACCAAAACGCTGTTTCCGATAGGAGTACACCGATAGGAGTTAGAGTCATTGCTCTAGGCCCCCGGTCTTTATGAGTTAGCCTTCAGTTGGCTCACGGGTCAATTAATGCAGGCTATTTTGAGCATTTGAGATGAAAATAAAAGTTATGAATGAGAAAACAATTAGAAAGAACAGATAATGAAGGGAGCAATATTGAAATGAAAATAAATCAAACTTAATGAACGAGAGAATTACATGTGAACAAAATATGTGGTTAATGAATAAGGAATATACAATTTATAAATAACTATTATTTTATAGGTTTGTCATTTATAATAATAAAAATTAAGATTGATAATTGAACTAAAGAAACATTGCACTAAAATTAAAAATATAAATTTTGAATAATAATGTTCATTAATGATAAATGAGGTGATTATCTCCGATGTCTTCTCCTCAAGATCAAGGCCTTTGATTATTAGTATTAATTGAAGGTACCTGCTAATTATCAACATTTCGTTCTTTGTAGTGAGTAGAAGATGACGGCAAAAAGTTCAAATTTTAAGTTTTCGCCGACTTTCGTGTGGAGCACCGGCCGAAGGAGTGATCATACGATGAAAGTCATGAGGAATGAAGCTGTAGTAAATTTAATTAACTTTAGTTTGAGCACAGGCCGAGGACTGTAGGTCTAATAGGTTCTGAGTTACGCCTCTTGGCCATTTTTTTCCAAATAGTCCAAATACAGGCCAACAGCCAGGTGTTTGAGGGGCGCAAAAAATTGAAGAGAGTTGCATTTTTGATATGTTGTAAGGACATATGTGAGTAGTGCAAATCCAAATTATTTTATAATGGAACTACAAAACTTAAAATTTGTACTTTCTGGAAAAAAGTACCAATTTTCAAAGGGGTGTTACTTAGAAACTATTAGAGCTACATAGCCGCGGTTGGATTCAAACTGTAGCAAATTTAAGCCAGGAAATGACCGGTTTTTTACTTTAATAATTTTACGAAACCAGCACCTTAGAATAGAATAGAAAAGAAAAAGTACCTTACCGTCGTTCTTCAAGCGATTCATTAGCTCGAATAAATTCGAGGTGTGCAAATTTCTGACGATACTGCTCGGAGAAGATTAACTGAGCACGGATTAATGGATTTTCGCCCAGTAACAGGACCAGAGTTGACCAGAAGTCACTGAGTTATACGATTGGCTTTTCCTCGAGAACAAAGCCATTAGTCCAGGCAACGAAGACCAAAAAATTCCAAATGGCGGAAATAATTTATGTAGAAGCCAATTTTGGCACACTTGTAGGGAAAGGTGTCCTAAACAACACACTAAAAGTACTGAGGGGTACTAGTAATATTCGGATATATATTAGTCTACTTTTATAATCTCTAGATAGGATCGGTGCCTGGGCAAAGCTGTACAAACTGGAATTGAACGCAATGAAAACTCATGCTTAGTAGACAGGTTCAAATTCTCTCCTTACTTCTATCCACACCCTTTCAACATTAATTCTAAACGATCTCCCCTTCACTTTCATCTCCTCCGTCAAAAACCAAGGCATTACTATTGACCACAACCTTTCCTGGAAACCCACCATCGCCCAAATATCCCGACGTTCAATTAGTTCCCTGAAGTTATTCCATCATTCTCGACAACTCCTTACAAAACCATCTTTCCCCACTTTGACTACTGTAGCGTGGTACGGAGGCCTTTCTAAAATGCTTGAGTACAGATTAACGCTCATAATGAACTGCTCTCTAAGATTTGTCCTTGGCACTCCGAGGCGGTCCCGCATGTCTCACCATTTTAATAAATAAAAGTGGCTCTTCCCTCCCATTCTCAGACAATATTTCCTCAGTGTTCTCCTATACCAATCCATATACTCTAAACACTCTTCAAATATCTACAGTCTCCTCCAATTCACATCCTCAGCTCAACACCAGAAAACAAGATCCCGTCTTTCCGATCTCTACACTCATTCCCACAGAACCAAAGCATTCGAACGATCCTTTCTCGCCCGCTCCACCACAGTGTGGAACTCAATCCTTCCTATCATCCGTCTTGCTCTCTCACTATCATCATTTAACTCCGTGCTTTTCTAACATCTCCTGGCTTCCCAAAAAGATGCTCTCGAAGCAGATTAGCCATTTGCTAAGAAAGAAATGTATTAAATAATTTATTGTGTTGTTTGGTTGTTTTAATTTTGTTTTTCAAGATGTGCACCATGTAAAAAAATTATTGCATGATAGCTCATGCATTTAACAGTTGTTATTGACTTATCTATTCTCTTTAATTGCTTAATACCATGTCAGGATTTTTACGCTTTATTTACTTTTTTTTCTTTGTTTTCTGTCACTTTTTATACGCTTTATGATTTTTATTATGTAGGCCAGATATATATTATGTTTCTTTTTTTGTTCATGTTTGTTATTCTAAAGGGACTTAGTCTACACATGTACAATATAATGTAAATACAAAATATATAATGTATTTCATGTCATTATAAAAAAAGCCAAGCTTATTTTCACTTAATTAAACAAAATAATATATTTTTATGTTGCAGACATGGCGATGGTGGCGCCGCGGTGCGGTGAAGAAGCGGACCTGACCAGCCTGACATGGCTCAACAACCTGAGCATCATGCCACCAGCACTCCCCACTCCACCCTCGTCCCCGAAGCCTCCTCACCCCAAGAAATCCATCAGCCTCAGGCTAACCCTAAGTATGTATTCCATCTAAAATATACAAAAACAGCTTATAAATTAAAGATTTTTTAAAGGAAATAGGGTACTTGTGAATTAGCCGGTCTGCAGGGACTGTTATCCTCCATTATTTATAATATGAACACTGATAACAGCTACCTTGTTGCTCACGTTAATGCAAATAGAATGTACATGCTATGAAAATGAAAATGTTGTGACAAAAAACTTTTATTTCACAAGTTTTTTTTTTTTTTAGGACAAAATACAGTGGCAGTAAAAAGTAATTGCAAAAGCCAAATGTTCTAAATTTTATTGGTTCTAAAGTTATATTGGAATGAAATAAAATTACACAACTTTTTCAAAAGAAAAAACTTTTATTTAGATACGTTTCATATAATAATCATATAATGCAAAATAAGTATATTGTTTCTATTTTTCAATGTTTTAATCCATTTGCATCGAAATCAGCTTGAAGACGTCTTGGCAGAGAATAAACAAGATTTTTTTAAAACTTGTGTAAAAACTTTTTTAAAAAAATTGTGTAATTTTATTTCATTCCAATATTACTTTAGGGCCAATATTTGGCTTGTGCAATTACTTTTGACTGCCAATGTAGTTTAATGATCTTTAAAATAGCGCGGAAGGGGTGGTTATGGATGGTTGTTAATTTTGTTAACTGTTTTGATTATTATTCTTGCTATTCTTGATTTGTTATTGAATATTTAAAATGAATAGATTGAATGAACAATTTAATAACAAACAAACAAGTTATCAAATCTGTTTCAAGTTTTCTTAGTTTTGTTTTCCGAGTTATAAGGTCCGTTTTCTATTAAGTTAACAAAGATAATTATTGTTTATTTTTCTATTTAATTGTAAATTGCAATTATATTATATCTTCTGCATTAATAACCTCCCCAAAAATGAATCGTTTTAGCTAAACTTCTATAGGGTGTTGGGTATTGCATTAGAATAAGAATAAATAACATTAATAACCTGATAATAGTTAATAGGTATTATTTTAATTATTTTATTACAGATGCTGCAATGGCAGAAGAATACAGGCTGTGTGGAGATAAAAAGCCTCCATTTTCCTATGCCACACTAATATGCATGGCGATGAGGGCAAATCAAAATAAGATGACTCTTTCTGCGATATACTCCTGGATAAAAGAAAATTTTCTGTATTATCGGCTTGCTGATCCTAGCTGGCAGGTATTGGTTTAATTTACTGTTATTTTTTAAAGTTATATTGTTATGTTATATATATGTTAATATTTGTTGATCGAATAGATGAGAAACTTATCTTTTAACTAGGATGCTGCAAACGACCTACATTCTTTGTTCCCAAGATATTGTAATAGATCAATCAATCAACACGGGCTCTACAACCCAGTACGGGTCTTGGCCGCATCAAGGCGCCGCCTCCACTCCTCTCTGTCTTGTGCCAGGGTCCGCCAAGCTCTTGATCCAACGAGGACACCTGAATCTCTTTCGACCTCGTCCACCCATCTCAGTCGGGGTCTTCCACGTCTCCTTCTCTCATCCACATACCCAAAGAGAATTGTCTTCTGAGTAGCGTTTTCGTCCATCCTAGCTACATGCCCAGCCCATCTTAGCCTGGAAATTCTTATGTGCTGTACCACATTGGGCTCTTAATAAATCTGGTACAGCTCTGCATTATAACTGAGCCTGAACTGGTCACCTACTCTTACCGTTAATTGTAATAGATAGTAAAATTAAAAATGTAGATGAATGTTATTATGAAAAAGTACCTGATTACTCAATAATGCACCGAAATGTAGAAAAAATATCTATGAGCTGAACTTTTGATAATCCGTTATTAAATTGGTTACTTATTAAATCCGAAAAATTAATATAAGTCGACTTCCGAGCATACTATCTTAATATAATACATGCAGAATTCACCTGTACAATAGACCTTAATTTCAAAAAAGTCCATCGATTACCGTCCAGAGTCAATCTTGTTAATATCTCCATTGACCCAATCCTTCCAACTAGGTTTCGGAATACCTATGGGGTGTTTACTAGTCCCCTTAATGCCTTTAAATTTCAAAGATTAAATAGTTACTAATTCCAACAATATTACAAACTCATTCGATTTTATTCATATTTTAAAGTTTGATTACTAATGCTGCATGTGGTAGCTATAAAAACCTTGATCAAATAGTTATTAGTTGCTGACTTTTTAATCTATATTGCAAGCTTTCATCAGAGCTAATTTATATGACTGAATGGACGAGTATCATTTAGTATTTTCAAAACTTTTAGTCACAAGATTTGAGATGTCTCTTGCATGCAAAAACCTTCATCTATTGATTCTTCCTCGTTACCAAGTATTTAAAAAAATATAACTACAACCCATGGCGGGTCTTGGGTTCAGCATATGTTAGAGACTTTATTTCTTCTAGGATAATGGTTGTTCAAGGAGTTGATTTCTCCAAGATCACGCTCAACCAACAGGTTTATCCCCAACTAAGGGTACTCATTTTATAAAGGCTGGATGACCTCAGGAGGGCCTGTAGATCCCATAGGGTTCATTCTTGGCCATTAACAGATTAAATAATTTACCTGCAACAACCGGATTTGAACCTGGAACCTTCAACCTTAGTAACTCAGCACTCTACGCACTTAGCTACCTCACTCCCTTGTCATGTATTTAAATTAAGAAATCTATTTTTTATTATTGACCTAATTACAGCTCACATCCTAAAATCCCTTCCTTGAAAAGCTATCCTATTCCTCACATGCATATATAATTCTGTAATACATACTACTTATTTTCCTGATATATGGAAACTATATATTGTGAAAATTATCCCAAAATCCAAAAAGCCTCCAGAACTCCCATCCTCTTATCATCCTATCTCCCTCTTACCCATACTAGGCAAGATCCTCGAAAAACTCATTCTAAAACGTATTGTTACGGGCTACTGGGTATTAAAATGAATTAAACAATTCCTTAATTAAAGATACTAATATTTATTAACAACATAATAAAACGGATACAATTAAACTATTAACAATTAAATTATTGAACTAATATAAATTTATAATTATAATGCAATTGGGAAAAACCACAATGCAAAGCCTTATGTTTCAAAAAATACACCTACTTACCAGTCGACGTTTCGCCTATTCAGGCATTATCAAGACACCAAAATCAAAAAGGGGTTATGTGAATCGCATCTCGAAGAAAAAGGTGCAAAACATCCCAACGATCAACAGCCCAAACAGGCTCCAAACATGAGACAGCACCCCGCCACCAAGACGTTCGACATACAACTGAACGAAAGCAATACGCAACCAGCTGGGAAGGTTATAAAAAATTTATAATGACAATATTCTAAATATTATAATCTAGGCCTAACTCCTATTTAATTATTACAATAATATAAGATATTACTAATTCTAGATATCTTAACTAGTTACAATAGTTTCTCTGAATATTATAAAATTACACTACAATTTATAACTAATAATTAACACTTACAGTTCACTAGTCCACCGACCGTAAGATTCTCCAAGTATGACGAACTGACACACAGAAACAGTTTATTACACTCGCGAGACTGTTACAGTTCACTGATACACTTATTACACTGGCCGGTTTAACACTGACTAGTTTATCACACTGACACTCACTTATTACAGATCTTGCGTGGTCTACTCTCAGGCTAAGACTGACTGACTCGAGGTGAGGGAAGTCTTTTTATAGGCAAGGCCGAACATTCTAGAACACGAAGGGGCCAGAAAATTCTGGAATCTTCTTAATCCTTTGCCGACAAAAGGAGACGATCTAGAACGGTCCTAATCCTATTTTAACTTCTCCCACCGACGGATTTAAGCCGCTAATCCTCTTGCTTCCGTCTTCCTGCCGGCGTATTTATCCCATCCTAGATAGTAACCGCATAATCCCAGACCACCAGTTTGGTTTCCAAACATCCCACTCCACTATCCAGCAATGTCATCGTGTGGTGGATGTTGTCTCCTCTACATTGGAGCATAGATTGTACTGCACGGGAGCCTTTCTCGATGTAGAACAGGCTTTTGATCGAGTGTGACACCCAGGTCTCCTTTACAAAGTCCGACAATTCCTTCCTCCTACATACTTTTTAATCATTCTTACTCGTCCCTCTATTTCCAGTCTGCTACGGGCTACTGATCTCTGAGCTAGGTCTGGCTATGGTAAACAAATTATTACTTCATTTAACAGCCATGAATTGACCCTTTCAGAGCTAGAGACTCTCCTGGGCCTTGCATAGCCTTTATAACATGGGCACTTTTAATTGGGGGACAATCTAGCAGCCGAGCTCGATCTCGCCCAAAACATCTTTTTCCATAACTGTAGGCTTAAGAACACTCCAGTCTCTACCAACAATACTGAATTCAATTGTAGGGGTACAGTATTTTTTTTTTAAATAAGACTGTGTGACAATAGTAAACCGTAGTTTCATAAAAAATTACATTTGTAAATAATATTTATTACTTCATTAAATAATATAATTACTGCTTATTCTTCATATTAATCTTAATATTTTTTTTCTCCAGAACTCTATCAGGCACAACTTAAGTCTAAACAAATGTTTTGTAAAAGTTCCTCGAAGTAAAGAGGAACCTGGAAAAGGAGGATTTTGGAGGCTAGATATGGAAAGTTTAGAAAAAGGTCATACTACAAGGCCACGAAATAGTAAGTTAATGTATTAAAATATATTTTTAAAACAATTATTTTTCTGATTTTATTATAGGATTATCACTTAAAAATTAAATCTTATATCTTGATTTAAAATGATGAGCTATGTTCCATCAGTAAGTGGTATAACACTAAAAATGATCAAAATTTAAGACATATTAGCCTCTAATTTTTCAATAATATAATATCACTTAAGGAGTGTCATGGAACTAATTGCTGTATATGTAGAAAATATCAAACATCTTGGAGTTGGAAAATTGTTGTAATAGGACTTAAAAATTGTATGCCTTGTCAAATAGACTGTTCTATGCAATATAACGAATGAACTTATAGTTCATGAAGTATCCAAGCCTTCTACAGAACTCTTTTTCATTCCATCCTGTATTTGGCTAAATAGACAGTATCCTGAAAAATCTTGATGAAACTATACATCCTTTGCTGATTAACAATTGGAATCAGTATTTTTTTTTATTATCATTAGTTGTACATTCACTTATTGTTCATCATAATTTAAAAGTAATGTTAATTTTTAGGGGTGCATAATGCAACGAAGAACATAAATGGTGAAAAGTCTACAGGAACTAAAAAACGGGAAAAGACAGTAATACCAAATGTGAAATATCCTTCGCCTGAAAAAACTCAAGAAATATTCCTGGGATTCGACCAGGGACCGAATGTGATTGTTGAACCGTTACCAGAAGACGAACTCTCTTCAATTCTGCTTGGAGGAGGTACAGGTGGCTGGGACGAAAGCCAACTAGAACTGCTGCATTCTCTTTTAGATACATTATGAACATGATAATTAATATTACCAATGGAAGTTTATTTCCACCTTTGAAACCTGTGTACCTTAAACATGTTTTCAACTGGTTAGTCTCCAAATGGTGGAGACAAACACGTGTGTTTTAAGGTTGGTAAAAATGTGTAGGATTTTGTATTATACTGTTCCGTCATACATAAATATGAGGTCTGTACTTGAATTATTAGTCAATTCTTTTTATTTTAACAATGGTTTTAATATTTATAAAATTTATTTTAATCAAATTTTCAAATTTGTTTATATGTAGATTTGTATGAAAATTGAAAGCTAAAACACGTTTGTTATTTTTCTACACCAATTTTCAGGTATTTTCTAATGACACTAGTTTATTGTATTTTAACTTCTGATGAACTGAAAATTGGTTTAATTAAATTTGAAGATGCACAATGGTGAGTAACAGAAATAATGCACAAACTATAAAACAGGCTATGAATTATTTTTGTGACATGTAAATATTTTTTTGAGACATTTTGACCATAGAAATAATTTTTAAATTATGTTTTGATTTCATTTTACTAAATTACATCATCGATCAAACAATTAAATATAGGTTTATTGTTTGTAAAGATGTTACCTTCTTCTAGGATCATTTGTCTCATCTTTTATCTAATTCTTATCCCTTTTATTGATAAAGGTATTGTTAGTATGTGCCTTTTATCCTAAAATATTAATAAAAGATTATTTTTGCTCAAAAATATTGACTCTTCCGTCCAGTTTATGAGCTATTGTTGGTGGTTTAATAATACAAAAGTTTTACGAGTATTTATAAGGCTTGAATAACTATAATAAAGTATTGAATACATTATTAGGCAATTCCGTCCAATTGGCCTTGAAAAGTTAGGTGCTTAATTTATTAAAATATGGTAGGTTCCGTCCAGAGGTTGTGAACTATTATGTTTATTTTGAATTTTAGAAGAGAAGTTTATCTTGATGGTTAGGAAAGATAGATTGTTTCTTATTAAAATTATATAGGTATTTTTATAAAAAATATGTATGGGTAGGGAACAAGGGAAGTCGCAGTTGTATTAATTTTAAACGTAAAAAAAAAAACAGTGTCATATTCTACATCCAGATACATTGAATTGTTTCTATAATTTTTTAAAGGTAAATTAGTCTATTAAAAAACATAAATCCATGTATAATTTTTTGTAATAATAAAATTTATTTTCAAACTAATGTTTCTAGTTCTGTTTTACTTTCAAATTAGATTTAGATTTTAAATTAGATCATTTCTTTTTCTTTATAAAAATCATTGATTATACCTTTTCACCTTAGTATTGGAAACAATTCTTCTTCCTTTTAATATTTTAGTGGTCATCGGCTCTTTGCCTTTTTATGAAAATTTTATTGAAATTATATATCTTCCATAACTTAAACCCTGGAAAATTATTATTAAAATTAGCCAATAGACAGTTTTACAAACACCCATGACCCCCCAAATTTCATGCTTTTTGAAATTTAAAATAACATTAATGGTTTAACTACGTTAATTTCAAATCAGAAATATTAATGTTATAGAATGAGATTTGATCGTATACAGTTGATGGTTGAAGAACTAAATCAATTTCGAGATCTCTAACCGATTTTTTTTTTGTAATATTTATTTGTGCATTTACAACCATATACATGTTTTTATAAATTATTAGTATGTTTTGTTTTATCTATAATTTAAAATGATTAGCAATACAAAAGATGATTAAGTATAGAAATAATATAGGATATAGCAATTTAAAACAGACATATATTCTTTTAATAACTATGGTTATTACCTTAAGCAGTATTATTGAATTTTTATGTACTTTATTTTAATTGTAAACAATTATTTGAACTATTTTATAAGATATTCACATTTTTCTTGATTCATTTGAAAAAATTTTTGAAAATCTTTAAACTGTTTTCAAATACTTTCTGTATCAATTTTTGTTCATTAGTTTAGAGGAATAGTTTTAAATTTTTAGAATTTTAAATTTTTTTAATAGTCTGATGTTGGTTGATGATTGTGAAACTTTTTTATTTATAATAATTTTTAAGTGAAAATATAAAATACCAGTCATGTCACTAGTCTTTAGCTTAGCTGTATCATAGATGTACTGAATATAGATATTTATGTTTAAAATTGTTTGGATGCAATTGAAATCCTCTAGAAGCCTTTCATAGATAGAAAGTGTGATGAATATTATAAGATATATATATATATATATCGTGGTCATAGAAATTACCTTTTACCCATGTTTGTTACCTTTTTGATCCTAAATGTGTAAACAAATAGTAGGATTATTTGTTTACCTACTAGTATTAGAGTGAGATGGAATCGGTGACTCATAGTTTAGTTATGCCCAAAGTGTCCAATATTAAGCACGTTTTTTTTTATTATTATGTCCAATAGACTGAGTTTCAAACAAATGTCTAATGAGGAAAAAGTTAAAATAGTGACGTTTGCTGTAGCTGGACTTTCTTCATGTGAGATAGCAAGGAGGTTGAGGTGGAACCAATCCACTGTGATAAGAATAATAAACAAAAATCATTCCCAGGGATCACCGGGCGAAAGAAAGGGACTCAAAAGAAAAGGAAGACAGATGAGCGTTTAGATCGCACGATGATGAGATCGTCCTTACAAAATTGCTTCTAAACTGCTAAAGAAATAACTAGAGATCTAGCAGATAGGAATTTCGCAGAAGTAAAGAACCATTCGGGATATCCAAATTTTACAAGTGATTACAAATAAAAAAACGGATGGAGTAAGGGTACTGAATAAATAAATTTTTTCAACAGTTTTTATGTTTCGTTGTTTTTAATGAATAAAAACAAATTATAGGAGTTCACTTTGAAATAAATTAAACTAAAGCCTATTTACATTCAGTTGTATTTTATGATATAAATTTTAACAAATCATTCATAACAGGTTTGTACAAGTTTAGTGTTTTACAAGTATATATACAAAGCAGTCACATACTTTTTTTATTGAAATGAAATTAAAACAAACATTAAATTAAAAAAATATACTTCATTTACACTGAGATTCTTTGGTTATTAAAAATAGTTTAAAACTACATTATTAACAAGAAGCAACCAAATACACTAGAGCTATTTGATATGTATTAATCAACTGTAATCGCTAATCATAATTAATATTTAAAGCACAAAACTACATCAAACACACAAAGAAAATGAGTTCATACTTAGGCCTTGAAAAAAATGGATACTAATTATTTAATGTAATATTGTAAAGTGTATTACATAATAAGTTTCATCATACAAATTTAAATTAAAAGAACCATAAAAGAGACTAAGCATGTTACATAATTCTGAATTACTTTGTAAAAATATGATTATTATTGTTTATTCACTTTCATAACTTATAATTCTTAGCTGTATTTTGGTCTTTATTGATACCTAATATAAATATTTACTAAATTTACATAGAATATGAGGACAACTAACAGTCAAAAATGTAGAATATCTTTAATTTATATCTAAAAAAACAATATTAATAATATATCCATAAAAGAATTATAGACATTCACATTCAATCACATACACACATGTATATATGTATATACATATCTAAACAAATAAAAATTATAATTGGTTTAGATAATTTAATTATCACAGCTATCATTGGCACCAGTATATGCAAGAATGCGATTGTTATATTGCTAGTGGTGTACAAAATAGAAGATGAAATGAAAACAAGATTACTACTCTTCCAATAGTCATTGATAAAATAAAATCCAATTTGTACCAATGGAAGTGTGGTGGTAACAAATAAGAGAAAATAGGATTTTAAACTTTTGAGAAAATCTTTTATTAATTATATATAGAGAGAATTTTTAAGGCATGTTATTTTTTAAAACCAGAAATTTACTGAGCTTTTTATGAATATTCTACTGGTTGATAAGAAAAATATGTACTATCCCTCCTATTTACCAAAACCCTTCAAATGAACTACATAAGTAAATTGAACCATAATTTATAAACGCAATTTATTCCACTCATATTACAAAATATTATTATTAGATTGCAGGAATAGCTGAAAGAATTATAAGCATGGGCATTTGCATATATATTATATTGGTTGCTCTGTGGATATTATAATAGTGGACCTTATCTTTCACAAAAGATAATTTAATTTTAAGTATATCAAAATTAAAAGTGTAGAATAAATTGATGATTAAATAACCAATTTAATAAAACTTTCCCACCATTAATTATTTAAAAAAATATTGATTCATAAATGCTAATTTTAAATATTTATACATTTAAAAAAAAACAGAAATATTAAATGAAAATTTTGAACATTGTATTTATATATATATATAATTTTGATTACCTTTCATGATATAATCATAATAAAATTGATCAAATGATTGAAACATACAACCTTTTTGTTGTCAATATTAGCTTAAATGATTGACAACATCAATAAATGTTGGAAGTTATAACTTATTTTAATAACTTTTTTTTTCAAGTACAGACTCACTAAGTCTACTCTAATAAAAAAAAATGTTAATTTAACAATAGCAACATCTTGAAAATATTAATTAATACTTATTCTAAACTATATATCTATGAATCAATTCAAATCAGATTCGATAATTTTTGTTTTCAATTAGACAGTTTGAAAGCAGTTGGTCAATGAATGTATTTTTATTTTTTTCTAAAACATTTTAATTTTACAAAAAATTTCATCATTAAATACTTTAAAATGGCTAAATTGTACATCATAAATCTATTATTAATTATTATCTGATTCAAAGTTAACTAATTAATCAATTAATTTCATTTAAAATTGTTATAACCTAAAAGGCTTATTTTGACATAAATTAAAAGAGAATAAATATCACAATTCCAAAAATTGATTTAAAAAAAATTAAATTAGATTTTAGATAGAAACAAATATTGAAAATGAAAGAATTTCACTTATTGCACTCGGTTTATTTTTTTTTTAAAGATGGGCTCACCAAATCTTTTTTATTATCCACATCATAAAATCTATGTTACATGTAACATAATAATACATTTTTTGTGGTTTATTTTGTATGTTTATGAAGAATTTATTTCTAACAGTTATGTTTCAAGAAGCTTTTCCAAAATGAGCAAATTTATTTTATAATTCTAAATTTTACATTTCTTTTAAATTTTATAATAAATAAGTGTTTTGTTGATCAAGCTACATGATTTTGGGCAAAAGTGATTGTTTGAAATTTATTATTTATGTTGTATTAACCCTTTGCAGTCGATATTAACAATCTTGGTGACCCCATGTGTAAATTTGCATAATCCTTTCGCTTATTGCACCAGTGATACTTAATTGTCATTAAACCTATAATAACTAGGCTAGAACATCATAAATTCACATTATGAAACAACTAAACTAATAAACAATCTGCTGTATAATTTAATTTTTGAAATTGCTCTCTAATGATATCATGATTCATTGTCTTAGTGACAAAACATATCTAAAAAATTGATGTTTTTGAGACATGAGGTATTCAACACTATTTTTCATGTCCTATGTAAGAGTCATGCATAAAACCCATATCTGTGTTGCCTGGTTTTATAGTTATACTTATAGTTTTACTTTTATACTTATAGTTTTTGTTTTCACTAAAAAATCACTATTTCATTCATTTTTGAAAAATGGCTAATTTTGTAGATACGTTTTCGTGTCACTGAAGTGATGAATTGAGAGGATAAAGTAACTCCTTTAAGGACGCACTTATTCTAGTTACAAATATAATTATTCTAGAAATTATTGCATAATTATTCTATTAAAGTAACTGATAATAAAATACTTAATATGAACGTAAATGAACAGGTATGAATGAAAACTGTAAAATAAAAATATACATATGCAGAGATGGCTAAGCTCCAAGAAGTTTCTTGACTGAATAGCCAGGGAAAGCATAAAAAAAAAGGAAAAACATCATCATAACAGCCAAAAAAAGGAAAAACTTTAATATTCGCCATTTGTAGTTATGCCAAACAATGTAGCGAATTGATTTCAATGGATTAAGAAACCACATAAATGATGCATCAGGGCGACTGTAACATAAATATCAGAAAAAAGATATGTTAATATATGTTTTTTAAGAAAAGAAAAGTCAAACATAAAAGAATTTTTATTATCTCTATTGTTTAATTTTATTTAAATTATGTTTCATTCAAAAATATTAGCAATATTTAAAACAGCCTTAATCACTTAGTTTCAAGTATTGCTTATAGCTTAAGTATTAATAACCTTTGAAAATTATTGTGAAACAGATAGAAAAGAATAATTTTCTAAAGCGAAAAATTTCAAAATATTAATAACTTATATAAAAATCACTTCCTTAAAGATGATTATCTTATAAATCAATAATAATAATCAATGAAAAATAAAAATTTAGATATTTTCAGGGGTTCATAGTGAAATGAAGGATAAGTGGCTTAAATGGAGTTAAAATAAATTATGATTGAGCTCTGAAAGACATCGAGACATCTGCAATATGATTGCAGGCCCAAATTAACTTACTTTGGTTTTTCTAATGGATCTGGTTCATTTCTTCCCAGGCCAGCTGGGTTTTTATCAGCCTCTTCTTGGCTAAGTAAATGTATTTCTGCTTCTACTTTACCCTGTAAAATGTAACAATGCTTAGAAACTATAAACTTGATTTAAATTTAATGTGAAATAAAAATAGATAACTTGTACAGATAATTTAAATTTCTGTTTAGTTTGGAGACTTAAGGGCTTTTTGTTGGAAGTTTTCCACGGTCTTAAAAAATAGATAACAAATGAAAAAATTGTTGATAAGCTTTATTCATCTCTTGAAAGCAGGTAATTTTAAAAATTTAAGAGTTTTTATCATTAGTCAGATGGAAATAACAAACACCTGAAAGAATAATGCAGATAACTGGAGATAGGACTTTTTCAGCTAATCAACAGGAAAAAGTGTACCATATCACGAAAGGAAATTGTAGGCCCAAGTAAATTTCAGTTATTTTGAATTGGAAATATAATTAGTTACATAATGTGACAAATTTCTTTTTTTACTTTGCTTATCTCATACCTATCGGAGCAGACCGAAGTAACCGAAATTGGAAGCCCACCTTCTGTTCTTCATTTTCTGGTGAACTGTCGTTATGTTTGGATTGATACCTACCCTCAGTGTATTTTATATTTGGCCAAAAAGTATTCATTATATTAACATTTTTGTCTTTGCAGCTCAGCGGTTAGTATCCTATGCTAATTAGTGAATTTTACTGAATATAATTTTTTGTTTTTTTAAAGATTAATTATTTCTTAATTATTTTTAGTTGGTGTTATGCTATGCGAGGTTATGTTATGTTTTGTTGATGAATTATACAACTTGGTTTAAGGGGACCTACAAACCTAGTCATAACAGGAAGTATTACATTTCTACATACTTCCTCATATGGCATTGTAACCATTGCCCCATTGTCAACAAATAATAGCAGAATACTGAAAATGAGATTACAGCTTGGTTTAATTTAAAAACCCACTGAAAACATGAAGTAAAGATGATCACTTTTACTTTGGAATGACCAAGAAAATTAAATTATATTAAAAAGGAAATGCGGCATTCTAAAACCTTGATCATTTTGATACTCTCTTCTGAAGCAGAAGATCAAGATTAAAAACAGTTATTTTTGAAGGGATCAGAATATAACTAAAATGAATGATTTTGCAAATTACACAAAAACAATTATGATTAAAGGTATCTAACAAAGATAATTTTATTTTAAAATTGTTTAATATGAAAGAGAATTTGTTCTTAATTTTTACTTTGTGAGTTATATAAGATATCCTACTAATATTATAGATGTGAAAGTTTGTATTTTTGTCTCTCTTTCACGCAAAAACTACTGAACAGATTTGATTGAAACTTTACGGTAAAATAGGTTATACACCAGAATAACACATAGGCTACAGCAAGGATCGGATTTATGGGGGGGAGGAGCATGGGGTCAAGTGCCCCCCAGACCGTTTTTAGGTACTGTGGAGAATCCATTATAGTACATAATTAAAGACAAATCACATGATAATAGTTGTTAAAATAACCGGAAGAACATGAGTGAAACTATGATTTTGATATTGTACTATTCCTACTAATACGAGTATTATAAATGCGAAAGTTTGTATGTTTGTCTCTCTTTCACGCAAAAACTACTGAACGGATTTGGATGAAACTTTACGGTAATATAGGTTATACATCAAAATAACACATAGGCTACAGCGAGGGCAGATTTATGGGAGGGCGCACGGGGGCACTTGCCCCTCCTCACCCCCGACAGTTTTATAGGTACTGCGGAGAATCCATTATATTACATAATTAAAGGCAAATCAGGAACTTAGCATCTTGAAATTTGCAGATAGGTTCTTTGTATAATTTAGGAAAGAAATTTGGATAATTCCACCCCCCAAGGGTTTTCCCTTAATATAATAGGGGTTCAAAGATTGTATGGAATCCGTCAGTTAGACATCTGAAATTTTGGATGTGCGAGTAACTTATAGTTAAAAAAAAATTAAATTATTTATTTAATATGATCTGCCACGAAACTTTATGTGGCAGACCAAATTCCACGCGAGCGAAGCCGTGACTGACAAGCTAATTGATTCATAAAAATAATTAATATTCTGTATATCATCAATATTTAACTACACTTTACATTAATAGAATACATTAACTATTCATACCCATAATTTTAACCTCTACAATCTATTACTTCTTTTTTCGCCTACCAATTTATATATCATTAACAATCACTTTTTCTTAATTTTTCTCAGCCTTTCCATATCAGCCATAGAATTTAAACTTCTTTTCCGCCTGATTTATTTTTTTAGGTTCGAGGGCATTCCCATCTATAAAATGTGGCTCACCCATCGGAGTGTTAGTATCCTTACTTTTTTTTCTTATGTTCATCCAGCTCATACTTATTTCTCATTTTTATTAATTATTCTTACTTATTAGACCATACATATTTCAAAGTATCACATTCAAACTGACCTTTGTTCATTTTCAGGAGACCTATGTGTCAAAATCGCTTGTGGATAGATTGTGGTAGCAAACAACTTTTCAAAAGTTACAGGAGACCTTAATAACATCTATTTTCATTAATAAGTCTTATTTGAGACTGGTCTGTTTGGTACAGCATATAACTTTGATAATTGTAGCAAATTATATTAGAAATAAATAAATAAAATTAAAATTAAAAAGAATTAAAGAATTAAAAGTCTTAGCTATAAATCAAATCCATTACAATTGATAATAGACAAATTATTTCTCTCTTTCTACCACCAACTACTTCTTTATTTTTTATTAAAACCAACATTTAAAAAAAAGCTCTTAGCTGATTGATATGTACTATAACAGTAAACATTTCAATGAAATTAAACTAACCGTAAGTTCCATTTCATCATTTTCTTTTTTCACATAAAATGGCCACCATCCTTTGACCCTTTTTGCTTTGAAAATGTTCACCATTGGAACCGAGCCATCTGTTTTAAGCATGTCCAGCGTGCATAATTTTGCTGACTTGGCTCCTCTTGGAAAACAATTTAAATCTAATGTAATAGCACCTGGAATTATTTAAGACTACTTTGTTAGATAATATAATTGATAATAATTATTATTTTATACATAATATAATAATTAATTGTAAAAATGATATATAATACGTGCCTAAAAAGTCATCTGCTGAAAAATGATCAGCGTCCCAAACTTGAAGTTCAAGACGAGCTGGAATTTTAGACTCTGTTTCATCCCAACTAAATAGTGATTCCTTTCGTGAAATCACAATTTTCTGCTCAGCAACTAAATATTGGAAAGGAAAAACAAATCTCCAGTTGAAATTTCCCTCCCCTGTCAAAGAACGATAATGGATATCTGTTGACTGACAATCTTCCTGTCCTTTCAGCCATCTAGAAATAAAATAATAATGGGACTTCATAAAATGGTAGACTATGCTACAGTAAAATAACATTTCAATGGAATCTTTAAAACAAGAATGTTGTATCATCAATATACATATTGATACTTTATGCATTATTTCATGAATATGATGTTAGTGGATCAATAGACTTATTAAATTGTTGGCAATAATTTTTCTTGTTTGGAATACAAAGTTTAAAGTATATATATTTGAAATGTAGAGCTTAAAAAATGTAAATTAAAACCTTGAAGGTAAAAATCTTGTTTTGCTAGAAATACTTGCTTAGCAGTGTGGTAGGATTCATTGTTCTCTAGCCCAGTGGAATCAATCTGAGGGGTTCCAAAAATACTTCAACACTGCCTGATAGGTTTCCTTCAGATTCATGACCATAAATTAATTATTTGTTATGGAAAACCTAATGATAAAATGCTCTACTTCAATTCTAATTATAAGTCAAATATCGATTTCGGGTGTCAATAAATAAATAGAGAATTTAATAATATTTTATATATTAAGAATTAAGAAAATATAACAAATACTAGAATGGACGAATATTTGCATATCATATAAAAATAACATAACATGGGTTTTATCCACTCAGTTGACAATAACACTTTTAATTCTTAAATTATATCCCTGAAATATCCTAATCCACACTTTTTAGCAGATCACTTAAGAACATATCAAAATTATAGTACCTTTGCCACTTTGACTTTTATGCCAAAAAAATGTGTCTTCTCTTCTTCCTTTGTACTCCAGGTAGGCTTGTTTTTTGTTCCCCTTTCTTCACTTTCATTTCTCCCCCAAATCCTTCCTCTTCAGCCCCCTTCTTCATAAGACTGCTGTATCCCCCACTTTTGCTCCCCCACCACTTTGCCATCCATTCTATTACTTATTCTGTGGATCGTTCAATCGATCTTTTACACTTTTGATTTTTATTTATTTTCACAGTTTAACAATTACATCAGAACCCACAATCACATTTGGCGCCTACACACTTGAAAGTGTCGACAGTTTTATCTACCTTGTTTCTCTGGTCAAAGCGGATAGAAATTCAACCGGCCCAGAAGTTCAAAGAAGAATTTTGGCCACTAATAGATGTTATTTTGGGATGGCAAAAATTTTACAAAATTTTATGAAATCAAGATGAGCCAGTTATGTTCTGCAAAAAAATTATCAGGCCCGTTTTAACACATGGATCAGAAAGCTAGCCTCTGTCCAGGGCAGATGCCAATAGTTTACTGCTCTTTGAAAGCAAAATATAAAGAAGGATGTTTGGAGCTGTAAGAGTTGGCAACCTAATTAGACTCAGGGAGAATGCAGAGTTGTATCGGATGTATCAGGGGTCTGACATGGTGCATCATATAGGAGTAGCTAGGCTAAGATGGACTTGACATGTGGCAAGGTTAGAGGACAAAACTACTCTGAATAGACTGCTGTTTGGGTATGTTGGTGGAAAAAGGAAATGCGGGTGTCGACAACTTAGATGGGCAGACGAGGTCAAGAGGGATGCTGGTAGCATTGTTGGATCCAGAGCTTGGAGGACCAAGGCACAAGAAAGAGAAGAGTGGTGGCAACGCTTTGTTGTGGCCAGGATCTGAACTGGGTTGTAGAGCCTGTGTTGATTGATTGATTGATTGAAATTCTTGATAATGGGAATTTTCATAGTATCAGATTGTTCTAACTTTTAGGTCTTCTATTATATAATATTTTATAAACGTAATATTAAATAAACAGTGGGTTAGTAAAATAATCAGTATAGATGATTATGCATTAGATAATTGCGTACCCTTTGACATATATGTCAGACATCTTTTCACCGGTAAAGAAAGCATCATCTTCCAACACAACTTCATCAGTATTCCATATAATTACTCTTAGTTCATAGGGTTTGGGCTTTCTTGGAGAAATGTCCAAAGGAGGTCCTGGTAGTGGCATATCCATAGGAAACATATCCACCCACATCTCTAACTTCCCCTAAAAATAGAACATAATTTAACCACCTTTCAAATTTTTACATATTTAATTATACTGGAGTTAATATGTTAAGACATATATGTGTATATTTTTGTTTATATATAGACATAGAAACCTGTTCTATTCCTGGTTTATCAGGGTTATACAAAGGCCTTGTTTCCACATGTTCTGGAACAAGATGACATCCTACTCGTGGAACTTCATGCCAATTGTGGAGTACACCAAGCGCCATCTCTTCTTCACTTCCTAATGGAACATATTCGTCAAAAGAGTTGAGCTGACATAGGCTATGTAAACCTATACTCTATAATACTCTATAATGTATATTATAAATACTTCTAATAAAAAAAATCCATTGTATTTGATAAATTACTCATTCATTTTTATAACATTATACCTTTGACATATACAGTCGATAAAGACTGTGACTGAAGACAGAATGTCTGCCCTCCAACTTTTACTCGGTCTGCAAGATAAACAGGTGGGTCGATCTTGGCATCTTTGCATAGGCGAGCGAGTATCTGAGTTGGTTTCATGGGATCACGCCATTGGTTATAACCTGACCTGTCAAGGAAAATAAATGGAAATTATTGAGGAGAGAAACAAATTTTACAGATGAAATGATTTTATTTAATTTAAAATTACTAAAAATGATATTGATGAAAGAAGGTGAAGGTCTCATTAGAAAACAAACAGCCTGTAGTCCTCTAAATCGGATGGAACTGACTATAACACAATCTACACGAATAATATGAAATTATCAAAGAGGTTTTAGAAGTGTAGTGCCAATTGTTAACCAGATTGTTAGCTCATAACCATTCTCAAGTAGGTAGTATAAAATATCCTCCTCTCATCTCTTTATTGATTTCAGTAGTGTCTACAATAGTATCATTATTGTTTTTTCAGGCTGCAGTAACAATTACTGCGATTATTAGTCTAAGGAAGAATTATTCATAAGTTAAAATCCAACAACACATTGAAGCAATTTTTAAAGTATGAAGATGATTCGGACATTTTCACATGCTCCTTTGAGCCATTGGAAGCAGCATTCTTATTACTGATGTTGACAGCAAAGGAAATGGGTTTATGAGCTAATGAAGAAAAGACTAAATATAAGAGGATAGGTGAATCTACCACCAACGAAACCCAGGAGCTTGTAAAAACAGACCATTATAAGTTTTATAAAGTGGATATTTTCAATTAACTAGGAACCATCATAAAGTTGATGATGATGCATTCCTGGAGATAAACAAAAGACTCACTAATGCAAATTTACGCTATTTGGGTGATATATTTTTATCAAGGGACACAAAAAGAACATAGAAAATACTATGGTTAGATACCTGCTATTACAAAACATGAATATTATAATATTATAAATGGAATATATAGAATTTTCAAAGATACTATTTTATATAGTACATGGAGAAGACAAACCAACAAAGGAATTATACTAGATGTTTAAATTACTCGGATAAGAATCAACGGTAATTATTCTGCAAGTTGTTGCATCGAGTTCAGTCACAACAAGTTTTAACTTTTCATTCGTTTTCCTTTTAATATTTTCCAAAAATACAAGTTTTCATGAGCTTTAGTATGGAAATGGGAATGTAATTATTGGACATGTATATACTTCGGTAATCATATCATCTAGAAATGAACGTTTTAAGATGATCTATATATCATTTATAATTCGAAATGTTAGTTGAAACTTTTATTTTTTGAAGAAATGATTACCAAAATCTACTCATTACCCATAATAACATTCTCTTATACATACTAAAGCTCAACATAACTTGTATTTTTTAAAAATATTAAAATGAAACTAATAATCAGTTAAAATTTGTTGTAACTCAACTTGAAGCGACAACCTGCAGAACCGATACTGAATCAACAAATTGAGTTGGGTCAGCAATGAGTTAAAATAAGTGAGAAAGATACTGCCAAGAAGCTTCTGTAAGGAAAATTGGATATTATATTTTTTGTTAGAAAATCAGGAAAAGAGGGTGACTGAGACTGTGGGAGGGCTGTGAGTGGATTTCACCTGACCAAGGCTATTGCTCTCAGAGAATAATAACACTATGTTGTAACTATAATAATTAGAATTTTATCAATTCATAATAATTATTATAAATTGCAATTATAACCAAAATGCTTGAGAAAAACAATAATATTTTATTAATACATAACAGCAGAGAGGATCATCTTTTCAGAAACTTGTTTGAAAAATTTACAATTTATTTATTTAAATGGGAAATAATATAAAAAAATTCATAAATATAGGGTTTGACTGACTACATTACTTTAGGTAAAAATTAATATGATAAAATAAATAATAAAATTAAATGATATCGGGCTTACATATCATATGTACTGGCAATACCACAAGTTGCTCGATGCCTGCTATAAAATCTATTTTCGAGATCAATTCTTGTTTCACCAATTAGATCATCTGCTCCAACCAAATCCCAGTCCACAACTTGAACAGTGAGCATAGAATCTTGAGGAAAAGTAGCTTCTATCTCAAAACACCTGAAAGAAATAGCCATAATCTCACATTTCAAAAATTTATGTTCAAAGAATACATTTAATGTAAAGAATTTTTAAAATTTTAAAAGGTATAGAGCTTTTTAAAGTGAAATAATTGTTTTTCATGATTAATGATCATCATCTATTACTATTTAAACAGATCAAATAAACACTTACTTTCCAAAAACAGGATTGAGCTGTTTTGATATATAGTTTTCTTTGTCAGCTATCCTCTTATTGCCAAGCTGAAGAACAACATATGGATCTGCTTTACCATTGAGGTCCATGGGATGCAAATCAGTAGCCTTCACTATATATGCTCGCACAAGTACGTGAATAGGTTCGTTTGATGGAATGCCTTGAAAAAATCCAAGTGCTGGGTCAAATCCCAAAACGGTTTTATCTACTGTATCTCTAGAAAGGGGCCATCGGTAGATCTTTATAGCTCCCTATAACATTAAATTAATAATTAGCATATAAATATCATATAATATAAAAAATAAATACATAGATGTATAAAAGTAAAATAAGCAAATTTTCAAAGACAAATCATTCTAGAATACACACTTTTTTTATTTGCTTTATCATTACCTTGAATATGCCTACAATTCTACTTTCATCTTCGATTTCATCGCCGGTCTTTTTGCCTCTGTATAACTCAAAGCTATTCAGCCACTCATTGAACCCTTCAAATTCAAGTTGAGTTTCTAGTTCACTACTGTAGATCTGAAATTAATTCAACTACAACTTAACAAATGAGCATTAAACAGAAAAAAAAATCATTTAAAATATAATGAGGTGAATTGAATTACTTTTAGACCTGACTTTTTTTTCTTCCAAAGTTTAAACATTAATTTAAATTATTTTCATTATAACTAATCATATACTATATTAAAAAAATAATAAATTTAAATGTAAGAGAGAAAACTTCTAATTTTTGTGTCAAATACAAAAATATATAAATCTCAATCTAGTGAAACTAAACTTAAAACCCCTTTTTAAAAATTGTGTATGACTAGTAGAGAATATTTCATCTACTTCAAAATCACACTTTATTTATTTTTATTTTTAAAGCTGTGTTGCAAAAAAAAACAGCAAAAAAATAACTAAAAGCGTTGATAACTAAATTCTTGAGTGGATATTCTCTTTTAATCTTTTAATTAAGGAAAGGATGGGTAAAATATAGAATCAGTAGTCTTATTGGCCTACAGGGAAAAGCGAATAACACAAAACACAGTGCATAGTTAGGTGAAAATTAATGAATACATCATCGACGACTAGATACAAAAATAATCTGACCATGATTTTTTTAGACATTAGAAATGAAAAAAAAGAAATGAGTAACTGACAAATTAATAATTTTTTTAACTTATTTCCAATGACTAAAAATAAACTCCTATTCATGATAAATATATTAGTTTTAATTTCCATAGGTGACTAAAAATTTAGAATATTTTAAAATGTGTTGATGTTATAAAGTCCCGAACTGTTTCCATTTTTAATTTATTATTATTTTCCTGTCCTTAAAAATGTATTTTTATTCTTTTGTACAGTAGGTTCTAATATTTCTCCAAATGTTCGTTAACAACTTTGTAGTCTTTGTAGACAACCTAAAAAAAAAACTTGTACCAATATAGCACATGAAAGGGTCTTGGGCTCAATACATAGTAGATATGGTACTATAACCATTTCTAGAACAACAGTTGTGCAGGACAGTGATTTGTCAAAAATCATGCTCAACAGCCATGCTTTTCTTCCAAATAAAAGGGTATACAGGCTGGGTGAGTCCCAGGAAGGTTTGTAGTGCCAAGAGTTCACAATATTCTAGAGAAGGAATAACAATTTCTAACTAAAGAGTAATATAAATTCACTCTTTAGATATGCAGTATTTATATAAGAATAAATAAACAAAATTGGTTGAAACAAGATTGGTAATTTCTATAATTTTTATTTCTAAAATTGAAAGTAATTAGTTCTCCTTAAAGAACTATTAAAACTAACTAAACATACAAAGATTTTTATTGAAACTGTATTGGTAATTTTTTGCTACATATATGCTTAATGAAAATAAATGCTGGCCTACTAAGATGAGAATAAATAATCACCAGCTAGGATTAAATATTTTTTTTTAAATTTTACCTTTAGTTTTGATGAATTAGTTTCCCTCGGAGATGATGCTTTGGGACTGAGTTTGGCAGCAAGTTTTGACGTTACTTTTCCTTCTAATTGGGCAGACATAAGTTGAGCATCTTTCCTAGCATCATTACCTTCCTAAAAACCCAATTTTATTAATTTAGCTTTCAAACAGAAAAAAAATAATTACAAGGTAATGTCAACTATTGGATTTTTTAGTATAAAAAATAATTGGTAATAGTTATGATTTATTGAAAAGATTTATTTTATATCTATAGTAATAAAATATTTGTTTTAAGAGTACAAATAAAGTGCACTGGTTTAGTATAGTGTATATTTCTGCAATAACAGAAAATAAATTATAACATCACTGAATGAATAAAATAGAACACTCAAGTGTCAAATTATTAGAAAACTTAAATAGGGTAAGCTATAAGTTATAGATTATTATTATTATTATTTTGTTAAGTGTACAAAACTAATAATGTTAGTAATATAGTAATAAGGAAAAACAATCAACTAAGATTACTGGTTTTTGATTTAGTTTAATTATTATCTAGGAGAGTTATTCTTAGACCATTGACTAAATTAACATATTTTAATTTATTTAAATAATATCAAGATAAAAATGTAAAAATCTCCAAGATATTAGTTGTTTCATCGCCTAAATACCTTGAAAGTCGATACTTGATTCTAGTCAGACTTAACAAACTATTTATATTTTCAAATTATATCCGGCAAGTTATATCTAGAAATTACATCTGAATGTGTTGATATAAATAGCTATAAATATTAAAATAATTTGACAATGCTTGAAATTACTTGAATCATTGCTTCGACACTAGCAAAATACTTAGTCCACCAGTCTTTACTCTCGGCATCTTCTTCCCAACTGAAACCACTGCTAGCACGTTTCCTTCTTTTGCTTGTTTCTATTTTCTCTTCTTTTTTAGCCATTTCTTGAATACCACCCTTCAATAATAAATAGTTTTAAGTAGTTTGTAAAGTTAAGATAAAAATTATATTAAATTTTTATAAAAATTTCTCTCTCTCTCTCTCTCTCTCTCTCTCTCTCTCTCTCTCTCTCTCTCTCTCTCTCTCTCTCTCTCTCTCTCTCTCTCTCTCTCTCTCTCTCTCTCTCTCTTAGTGAAATTTCATTGCTAATGGAAATCGATAAACTAGTAAACGTTAGGAGAACAAACAAAACGGAGCATACAAATTTTAAATTCAAAATTGAGTTTATAATATATCTATTTATTAAAAAACTTACATAATTAATTAAAACTGTTGTATCTTTTGGAAGGAGAGGTTCATTTTCCTTCCGATGGATAGTGCCATTAGGAATTTGCTGTGATAAATTTGCTATTCTTCCCCCAGCTTCCTGTATATCTGGACCTTCAGACAAGTAGGATAGTTGAAGTTTACAAAAATGAAATGAAACAAAATAATTTAAAAAAGTCTATTCAACATTATTACTTTCTTATTATTCCCATTCTGTACCTTAGAAAAAAAATTCAAAGATCAAGAATGTAACAATAAAACAAACTTTATATTATAGGCAAATAAGTCAATTGAATATGCTATGTATTGTCGACACTGATGCGGGCGGCAATTATGAAAGGGAATATGGTTTGGGCAAAGAACAGACCTTTTGGTACCCTTATGGAGCCTTTATGGTCCAAGATGGTGGAGAAAGAAGAAAAGGGGGCAAGCAAAACTAGGCTGAGGAAGTCACTCTGGAGACGGACAAGGGGAAGACGAGGCCCGGGAAGGAGGGAAGCGGAATGAGGAGAGTGGGCAAACGAAGTGAACGGAGAAGATGTCGAAAGTGAAGACCGACCTGTAACCCAATTTACTCTTGCTCACAGATAAGTTTAATTTATTTCCTGTAACATATTTTATGGCAATCCCTTTTATGTAGCAACATCTGAATCATTAATCTTGTTTAACATTGAATAAATAAACCTTCCTTATTGTAATTCTTTTGGTGCTTACATACCCCAGATACACTATTTATTTATAAATAATATATTGAAGGTAAACATAATATATAGTATATAAAAATATAGTAAATTTAAAGTTTGGTTTCGACAAGTAAAGTAGAAATACCAGATGGCCAATGTGAATTAGGAGACAATTCGTTGGAAGAAGATCTCAAGGATGATAATCCTAATCCTAGAAGTAACCTGGAAATGATCATAGATACAGATTCCAATGATAGTACCACATATGAAGAATCTTTTAGGGAATTTTTGTCTCTACATGATACAAGAATTAGAACAAATACACAGTGCAAATGCATAGTAGAACAAAATAAAAATATGGCACTGACAGTTTATAAGCACAAGGAACACAGATTTTTTAAAGTTTAAGTCGCCACCTCCAGCTAAAAATCAAAGAAGAAAGGTAAAAGTGCAAGACGTATGTGAAGTATACTTTTTCTTGTGGTTTATACCACAACTAAAACAATTAGCTGCAACCAGTTTACACTGCAATTTTTATAAGAGAAAATGTAATCATGGTATGGAAAATAAGAATACAAGTTTTGATAATGTTTGGGCTAAACATGAAGAATGATATGGGAGCACAAAATGTTCTATTTGGGACTGTAGATGTCCGAAATTATCTCAGGGGTAAGGGGAAGAAAACATTTTAAGATCTGTACCGCCGGATGGAATATTGTTTAACGGAAAGGAATGTCTCTTGATTTTAAATATTGGTTAAAGGAGTAGTCGAGTATTTTTAAATGACAGAGCGATTCAAAAATTGTCTATAAATAAGAATAGTCAACTGTTTTGTAAATAATATAAATAATATTAGGAATTGTTATTAATCATTTATAAAATTTAAATATTTTTGGACGCCATAAAATGCAAGACCATAAAAATATGTTGAAGGTATAGTAAGTGGTTAGGGCGAGCAAGTATAACTTCTATAGGTCACACTCACACTTGCATAGACAGCATTCGCCTCTACAAATGGTAATATAGTTAAAATGAACCCGCTGTACAGTTTGTAAAATATTTTTGCCAAGGGTAGTGGACATTATCAGGTACCATAAGGGTACACTTGCTAGGTAACCAATATTAAAGGAAAAAAAAGCCGAACTGACAATAAAAAATATAAGATTCAAACCTTTATGTACAGTCGATATTTTTTGTTATATTATAACTATTGTTTTATATATTATCAATATTAATCTTAGCCATGTATACAAATTATAATATTATAGTAAAGGTAAAAATTGTCATAAAAGTAAAAGTAATTGCCAGAAAGATAGAGGTATACCCGTGTATGAATTCAGTTAATAATGATATTGAAATATGTTAGTAAGAATACATATAGACACTAGGTTCAACTAGTCAATACTATTGATTTAAACAACACTAGCGGTATTATTGTTTATGTAAGGTTTATTAGGTACTCCCCTTGTTAGCCATTTTTATTATTAGAGTTAGTATTAGAACTATTAATTATAATTCAACATTACAATAAAAATATTACGATAATTGTAACAGCTTGTATACTCTATAACTATTGAATAATGATATTGAACTATGTTAGTAAAATACATATAGACTAGGTTCAACCAGTCCATACTATTGATTTAAACAAAATTAGCGGTATTATTGTTCATGTAAGGTTTATTAGGCATTCCTCTTGTTATCCAGTTTAACGATCAACTTAGAAATTGAAGCAATAATTAAAATAGACCATTTAAATAACAAGCTTTTGTACTCTGTTACGGTAAGATTTAATATTGAAATATGTATAGTAAAAACAAGTGTGACACTTAATATTACTTATACATGTTATATATACATGTTTGGATAATATGTAGTTACATTGTAAGGTGGCTACACTGCTGTAACCTCCCTTCTATTGGTGATTATCAGTTGGTATTGTATCTGATCATGTGTGTTATTTTATAGTAAATAAATCATGCTTATAAAGTTATTAAGTGAGTTGTGCACATTCATATAACAAACGAAACATGGCGCAATCGGTAATTTGAATTTTGAAGTTCTCAACGTAATAATAATAGGAATTCAGGATGGAGTTTAACAAACCATGTGTGTTGAACCTGTCAACAGGAAATGTCTCTGCAAATTTCCAGTTATTCAAAGACGAAATTAATATATATTTGCTAGCAACGGAAACTGTCAACAAATCAAGAGAGGTCCAGGTCGCCAGACTCAAAAATTTGATGGGATCAGATGCATTAAAAATTTATTCAGCAATAACAACATCAAACAGTGACAAGGAAACTGTTGAATCAATACTTGCTGTCCTTGAAGATTATTGTATTCCGAAGAAAAATATTACAATGGAGGTGTTTAAATATTTAAACCGAAAACAAGGTGCAGAAGAGCCGTTTGAACATTTTTATGCTGAACTTAGGTCTCTCATCTCTTCATGCGAATTTGGGGACCAAGAAGATAAACTCCTCAAAGCTCAAATAGTTTTGGGCATTAGTTCTGCATCTACTCGGGAACGTTTGCTTCGGGAGGATCCTTCATTGAAAAAAACGATAGCGTTTTGCAAGTCAGTGGAAATGGCAGAGGACAATTTACGAGTCATCAAGGGACAGGAGGAACGTCATTTGGAAATCTGCAAGTTAGTGAGAGGTAATAATAGTAATCTAAATGTAAATAGGACCAATAATAATTACCTTTCTGTTAATAAAAGTAAATTCATTGGCTGTACGCGTTGTGGGCAGAAGCACTCAAGGAATCGCTGCCCTGCGTTTGGTCAAAAATGCTTTAAATGCAATAAAATTGGTCACTGGGCCACAATGTGCGGCAGGGATTTGAAAAAACTTGAAAATGTGGGTGTTTCTGATCACGATGGTTCAGGTGATTTTGATTTTGACTTTAATATTGGTTCTATCAAAGTAAATCAATTAAATAAAAACAAAAATTGTCAATGGCTGGAAAATATAGAAATTAATGGCAAATTAATTTTATTTAAATTGGATACTGGTGCCGAAACAAATGTTTTATCTTTGAAACTGCTGATAGACAAAGTAGGCATGAACAACCCAGATGTCTCCAAAACTAGCACTGTGTTGGAAGCATTTGGAGGGTTCAAAATAAAACCTATTGGTACTGTTAAATTACAGATTAGTACTAAGGGTAAATATTGTACAGCAGAATTTGTGGTTATTGAACATGATGTGGGTTTTCCCATTCTGGGACTCCAAACATGTTTGGATTTAGATTTAATTAAAAAAGTAGAACCTGTTAAAACTAGGAAAGACTTATCAAGGTTTATAATGCAAAATGATGACATTTTTAAGGGTTTAGGTTGCTTTCCGGAGTTGTGTTCATTAAAATTAAAAGAGGGTGCCATTCCAAAATCAAGTCCTGCTCGCAGAGTTCCGTTTAAAATTAAAGATCGATTAGAACAAACCCTGGTCAATTTAGTAAATAATAAGGTAATTGCAAAGGTTGACAGCCCAAGGGAGTGGGTCAACAATATTGTTATAGTGGAAAAACAAGACTCATCATTGCGAATTTGTATAGACCCTCAGCAATTAAATAAATATCTTATTAGAGATTATTATGAAATCCCAACCATAGAGGATATTGCTGTCAAACTTGCAAATAAAAAAGTTTTTTGCCTTTTTGATTTAAAACAAGGTTTTCATCAATTGGTTTTGGATGAGGCCTCTAGTGATTTGTGCTCATTTAGTACACCTTTTGGTACTTATAAATATCTTCGAGCCCCATTTGGGTTATCTGTATTGCCTGAATTGTTTCAAAAATTAACTCAAAAGTATTTTGGCCATTTGCAGGGAGTGATAGTTTACTTTGATGATATTTTGTGTGCTGCGGACTCAGAGGAAGAATTACAGGGTATAGTGAATAATGTTGTGAGTGTAGCTCGAAAAAATAATATTAGATTCAACCCTGAAAAAGTTCAGTATTTTGTTAAAGAGGTTAAATTCTTGGGGTTTTTGTTCAATGAAAATGGGCATAAGCCGGATGCCGATCGTATCCGTGTTATCAATGAATTAAAAGCACCTAACAATGTCAAGGAATTGCAGAAAATGCTGGGAATGGTAAATTACTTGCGAAGCCACTTACCTAACCTATCACAGGTTTTATCCCCTTTCCGACTACTACTAAAAAAAGGATCAGAATGGTTATGGACTTCATATCATGATGAAAAATTTCTTGAACTGAAGGAGCTTATTGGAAATGCAACACTATTGAGGTCATTTGATCCTACCAAAAAAGTGGAAATCCAAGCTGATGCTAGTAAGGATGCCCTAGGTTGTGCTCTTTTACAGGAGGGTAGACCCATTCTTTTTGCTAGTAGGTCATTAACAGATTGTGAGTGCAACTATGCACAGATCGAAAAGGAAATGCTTGCTGTTGTATATGCATTCACAAAGTTTCACAAATATGTGTATGGTCATTCAGATGTTACTGTTTTTTCTGATCATTCGCCTCTGACATCTATTTTTATGAAGGATATAAATAAGATAGTTAATAATAGAATAAAAAGAATGAGGTTGAAGCTGATGCCTTATCAGTTTGAGTTAAAATATCTTCCGGGAAAATTCATGTACATAGCAGATTTTTTGTCCCGTAATTTTGTCAAATCTCACCCTGAAGATGACCCATCTATGTTAGAAAGAGTGCACTGTTTAGGAGCTATGGTCAATTTCACGGAAGAAAAATATTCTCAGTTTGTAGTCGAAACCAAAAAGGACCCATCTCTTTCACAGATCACTGAATTCTATCGTAATGGATGGCCACCAAAACTAAATTCAACTGCTCCCGAAGTGGTTCATTTTTATAAGCTTCGTAATAACATTTGTGAGGAAAACGGCTTATTGTATTTAGAGAATAGGTTAATTGTTCCAGTTGTGTTAAGGCGTTTTATCCTGAGTTTATTGCATGAGACCCATTTAGGTTTAAACAAAATAAAGAGTACAGTAAAAAGTTTTTTTTATTGGCCAGGAATAATGTCGGATATTGTTAATTTGGTCTCAGGCTGTTTAGTTTGCCAAACGTTTCAGCGGAGTAAGATAAAAGAAGAGTTGCTCCCTCATGATATTCCGAATATCCCATTTTATAAGGTCGGACTTGACATAGCTGAATTCGATAGACATTTTTTTTTAATCCTTGTTGATTACTACTCTAGATGGGTGGAGGTAATCCCTATAAAAGATAAATCGAGTGCTACCATCATAGCATCGCTCAAGCCACTTTTTGCGAGATTTGGCATTCCAAGAATCATAATTGCAGACAACAACCCTTTTGGCTCAGCAGAGTTTCGAAATTTTTCCCAACAATGGGCTACAGAAATTAAAACAGTAAGTCCTCATTATCCTCAGAGTAATGGTCTTGTGGAAAAGTATGTTGGTATTGTCAAATCCATGTTGAAAAAATGCCAGGCCAATGGCCAAGATTTTAATTTATATCTTCTGAACTACAGAAGCTCGCCAGTGGCAGGTTTGAATTGTTCTCCTTCTCAATTATTGATGTGTAGAAACCTAAGAACCAAATTACCAATTCGCAATAATGATCTTCTTCCAAAAGTTGTTGTAAATAATAATTGTAGTATGCAAAAAGATAAGCAAAAAACCGTATATGACAAAAGTTCTAAAACTCCAGATGATTTTGTTGCACAAGAACCTGTGCTGATTCAGAATAAATTTACTAAATTATGGTCTCCAGGATATATTGTAAAAAAGTTAGAGTTTCGATCTTACATAGTTGATATTAATGGAAAAAGGTACAGGAGAAATTCCAGGTTCATTAGAAAATTCAAAAAACCACTATTTTCGGCGGTAGATTTAAATAGGGATAGTATAAATTTTAAACTCCAGCTAGCTGAAACCAATTGTAATGACTTAGAGTTATCTGAAATGAACTATGATGATGATTTAGAAAGTAATGGAAATTGTAATATTAACCCAAATGAAATACCCGATGATTGCCTGACTAGTGAGGATGTTGGTAATAATTTTGTAAATAACCACGAAGGTTACCGTACCAGGTCAGGACGTGTAATAAGGCGACCTACAAGATTTCAAGATTGAAACTAATCAATGTCGGTTAAAATTGTATTTGTTATTTAAATTATGTTTATGATGTTTATTTCATGTATTGTATCTTTCCTTGTATGATTAGATGTAGTGTTTACTTCTTGTATTTTATATATTGTATGTTATTTTCTTTGATTTATGTTAATCATGTTTTCTGTAATAGCTATACATTTTGGTATTGGTAGTCTTAGAGGGGAGGATGTTTGGATAATATGTAGTTACATTGTAAGGTGGCTACACTGCTGTAACCTCCCTTCTATTGGTGATTATCAGTTGGTATTGTATCTGATCATGTGTGTTATTTTATAGTAAATAAATCATGCTTATAAAGTTATTAAGTGAGTTGTGCACATTCATATAACAAACGAAACAAATAATGATATTGAAATATGTTAGTAAGAATACATATAGACACTAGGTTCAACTAGTCAATACTATTGATTTAAACAACACTAGCGGTATTATTGTTTATGTAAGGTTTATTAGGTACTCCCCTTGTTAGCCATTTTTATTATTAGAGTTAGTATTAGAACTATTAATTATAATTCAACATTACAATAAAAATATTACGATAATTGTAACAGCTTGTATACTCTATAACTATTGAATAATGATATTGAACTATGTTAGTAAAATACATATAGACTAGGTTCAACCAGTCCATACTATTGATTTAAACAAAATTAGCGGTATTATTGTTCATGTAAGGTTTATTAGGCATTCCTCTTGTTATCCAGTTTAACGATCAACTTAGAAATTGAAGCAATAATTAAAATAGACCATTTAAATAACAAGCTTTTGTACTCTGTTACGGTAAGATTTAATATTGAAATATGTATAGTAAAAACAAGTGTGACACTTAATATTACTTAAGAATAGTTAGCTCATTATATCATGTACAATTATTAATTCTAATTCATTACCGGTATATATAACAACACTCTGCAAGTAAAGCATGTAAAATATATAACAGTAAGTAAACTTGTAAAGATCTTCAAACAAATTATTTGTAAATAATTGAATAATTGTAAAGATGTAAGTTATTGCCATAAAACTATAACATTTGAGAAAGAAGAACATCTAGAAAAGAAAAGAAGTCTCCGAGAGAAAAGAAGTTCTTTTTCCGATAACCCCAGGGAAAATGCTATGTATTGTCGGCACTGATGGGGTTGGCAAACATGAAAAGGAATATGGTTTGGACAAAGAACAGACCTATTGGTGCCCTTACAGAGCCTTTATGGTCCAAGATGGTGGAGAAAGAAGAAAAGGGGGGGCAAGCAAAACTATGCTGAGGAAGTCACTCTGGAGATGGACAAGGGGAAGACGAGGCCCAGGAAGGAAGGAAGCGGAAGGAGGAGAGCAGGTGAACAAAGCGAACGGAGAAGATGTCGAAAGCGAAGACCGACCTGTAACCCAATCTACCCCGTTCACAGATAAGTTTAATTTATTTCTTGTAATGTATTTTATGGCAATCCCTTTTATACAGCAACATCTGAATCATTAATCTTGTTTAACATTGAATAAATAAACTATCCTTATTGTAATCTTTTAGTGCTTAAATACCCCAGATACACTATTTATTTATAAATAATATATTGAAGGCATAATAGATGAGTAAATTGGTAAACATAAGAACAGACTTTTGGAAAGGAACCCAATTAAGATTAAGGCATATAAATAATAAATTGAGTACTCATCCTAAATGAGACTCTGGCATCCCAAATATCAACCTACATATGCAAAATATATTTAAGAGTAGAAACATAGCAAATAATATTAATAAAAATAATATTACTTCGTATATTGGAATTTACTTTGCAATCTTTATATTAATAAAAAAACAAATCAAGTAAATCTACAAAGCATAAGTCCAAATTGAAATGCGTAACCAGAGCCTGCAATTGAAAAAGTTTTGAAAAAAAGTTCGTTTGAACAATAATAATTTTCCTCCAATTTTGGATTAAATGGAATAAGCTATAATGAGATGGTTAAATAATTAATATAACAACCTATTGTTTAAATAGTAAATATTATTTTTTCTAATAAAAAAAATATCCATTTTCAATAATGAAGTACTTACTATTTACTCGTTTCCTCTTTAGATCTTGTTTTTTTGGAGGAACATAAGTATATCTTTGAACTGAGTTAATCATATGAGTTCCAACGAGAGTGAACCTTCCAAAACTTCGGCAATCTACAGCTCTAATTGTCAGTGGAGGTTGATATAGTTCTTGCTCAGGTAATTCCTAAGAATATCATTTAATACTTAAAAGTAACATTGAAATACATACATATATATATATATATATATATATATATATATATATATATATATATATATATATATATGTTCACGTAGGCTTCCACGGTCTGCGGTATTGTCCATATGTTCTTTTTCCGGGATGGACCGTGTGATGTTGGTTTTGTTTGCCAAGCTTTCGCTCATCGTGTTGTGAGCTTCCTCAGGGCTAGTCAGTAAATGAAGAGCGGATGGTAGAGTCAGGGTGTATATACCTTAGGGGTGGGGGTGGTCTCGGTCGAAGTCTGCCTTCCCATTGGCTCGCTTGTGTCGAGTCCGTGGGCTGTGTTGTGTTCGGGTGGGTTCGTGTGTGTTCGGTATTGTCGTATGTGTTTGGATGGTAGGTTGTTGTGTTGGTCTTTTGTTTTATGACAGGATACCAGTTTTTGCTAAGTTTGTAACCGTCTTCCTTATTGAAATTATTGGGTTCTTTAATAATTTCAATGGCCTCTCTTATGGTGCGGAGGTGATAATTATTTTCTTTAACCAGTGTGGTTGTGTTTTCGAAAGGTATGTGGTGGTTGGTGTTGTAGAAGTGTTTTGCTACAGCCGATTTTTCCGTCTTGAAGTGTTTGACACTAGATATGTGTTCTTTTAACCGTCTTTCGATGGTCCTTCCGGTTTGTCCAATGTAGACCTTGCCACAGGAACAGTGTATACTATAGATGCCTGGGGTACGTAGTCCTAATTTGTCTTTGCGTTTCGGTAGGATGTGAGCTATTGTTTTGTCTGTGGAGAATGTGGTCTTGATGTCGTGGTTGTTTAGAATCCTGGTGATCTTTTCTGAGGTACCTTTGATGTAAGGAATGGCTGTCTGGGTTTTGGGTTCGTTGTCGGTTTCTTTATTGTCTTGTTTTTTGAGTTTTCTCTTGCGTTCTACCCGTTTAATAGTTTCTTTGTCGTATCCGTTTTTCAGGAAGGCTGTTCTCAAGTGCCTCTTCTCTTTAGGGAGCTGTGACGGTTCAGCTATCATTTCAGCTCTGTTGAGTAGAGTGTTGATGATTCCTTCCTTCTGAGACGGATGGTGGTGTGATGTGGCATGAAGGTATCTGTCTGTATGTGTAGGTTTACGGTAGACGGTGTGTCCAAGGTGGCTTCCTTTCTTCTCGACCAGGACATCCAGGAAGGGAAGTTTCCCATCCTTCTCCAGCTCTATGGTGAATTGTATGTTAGGGTGGATGCTGTTTAGGTGGAGTAAGAATCTGTCCAGTGCATCTTTTCCTGATGGCGAAGGTGTCGTCACCGTATCTGAACCAATATTCAGGTTTTTGGGTTGCGGTAGAGAGTGCCTTCTATTCGAAGTGTTGCATGTACAGGTCCGCTGCCGGTGAGCTCAATGAAGATCCCATGGCTGTGCCTTCCATTTGTTTATAGTACTGTCCATTGAACAGGAAATATGTTTCCTTCATGCATATCTCCGTCAGTCGGTACTCTTCTTCGCTCAGAAGATTTTTCATAAGGTTCAGGGCTTCATCGGCAGGGACCTTGGCGAAGAGCGATTTGACGTCGAAGCTTACTAGGATGTCTTCTTCGTTTATATGAATGGTTTTGATTATGTCTACGAATTATTTGGAGTTGCGGATGTTGTGTTGTGTTTTGCCAGTGTGGGTTTTGATTATGTCGGAGATGTATTTGGATAGGTGGTATGTAGGTGAGCCAATGGTACTGACTATGGGTCTCATAGGGATACCGTCTTTGTGTATTTTGGGTTGTCCGTATAGTCTTGGTGGGATTGGGTCAGATATTATGAGGCGTTTGGTTAGCAAATGACGATTGGGAGAAGATTGACTGTCTCTCTTGGGAACAAGCGGATAACACCTACCGTAAAAACTCCGCCATCCAAAAACGAAAATATCAGAAACTATCAATGAAGAATACAAGCTGCACCGACTACAAGGACGCACTAAAGAAGACTGTTATAAATCTCACCAACGAAGAATTCCCACAAGAAACCATAAGCGTCCTCCAGAAAGGATTCAACTTCGCCATCGCACCTAGACATGTACCGACAGAGAAGATTATAACCAACATAGAAGCGTGTATTAAGAATATGGACCAAAACGCCGCCGAAACCATCCAGCAAGACATTAGTCACATTTTACGTAAAGCCAAGCCACCATAGACCTAACCTCTCTAAGACGCATTACAAATCACTCACTACACTAAAGAAACGAGACGACCTTCTTGTAATCCGTGCTGACAAAGGAAACGCCACCGTCATTATGAAGACAGACCAATATCTAAACAAAATGACAGAAATCCTCAACGATGGAACATACAAGAAACTGGACAAAGACCTCACTAATGACATTAACAAGAAAATCCAGACCATCATCAACACTAGCCAGACCCTGAAAACCAAACGCCTCATAATATCTGACCCAATCCCACCAAGACTATACGGACAACCCAGAATACACAAAGACGGTATCCCTATGAGACCCATAGTCAGTACCATTGGCTCACCTACATACCACCTATCCAAATACATCTCCGACATAATCAAAACCCACACTGGCAAAACACAACACAACATCCGCAACTCCAAACAATTCGTAGACATAATCAAAACCATTCATATAAACGAAGAAGACATCCTAGTAAGCTTCGACGTCAAATCGCTCTTCACCAAGGTCCCTGCCGATGAAGCCCTGAACCTTATGAAAAATCTTCTGAGCGAAGAAGAGTACTGACTGACGGAGATATGCATGAAGGAAACATATTTCCTGTTCAATGGACAGTACTATAAACAAATGGAAGGCACAGCCATGGGATCTTCATTGAGCTCACCGGCAGCGGACCTGTACATGCAACACTTCGAATAGAAGGCACTCTCTACCGCAACCCAAAAACCTGAATATTGGTTCAGATACGGTGACGACACCTTCGCCATCTGGAAGCACGGAAAAGATGCACTGGACAGATTCTTACTCCACCTAAACAGCATCCACCCTAACATACAATTCACCATAGAGCTGGAGAAGGATGGGAAACTTCCCTTCCTGGATGTCCTGGTCGAGAAGAAAGGAAGCCACCTTGGACACACCGTCTACCGTAAACCTACACATACAGACAGATACCTTCATGCCACATCACACCACCATCCGTCTCAGAAGGAAGGAATCATCAACACTCTACTCAACAGAGCTGAAATGATAGCTGAACCGTCACAGCTCCCTCAAGAGAAGAGGCACTTGAGAACAGCCTTCCTGAAAAACGGATACGACAAAGAAACTATTAAACGGGTAGAACGCAAGAGAAAACTCAAAAAACAAGACAATAAAGAAACCGACAACGAACCCAAAACCTAGACAACCATTCCTTCACATCCTACCGAAACCCAAAGACAAATTAGGACTACGTACCCCAGGCATCTATAGTATACACTGTTCCTGTGGCAAGGTCTACATTGGACAAACCGGAAGGACCATCGAAAGACGGTTAAAAGAACACATATCTAGTGTCAAACACTTCAAGACGGAAAAATCGGCTGTAGCAAAACACTTCTACAACACCAACCACCACATACCTTTCGAAAACACAACCACACTGGTTAAAGAAAATAATTATCACCTCCGCACCATAAGAGAGGCCATTGAAATTATTAAAGAACCCAATAATTTCAATAAGGAAGACGGTTACAAACTTAGCAAAAACTGGTATCCTGTCATAAAACAAAAGACCAACACAACAACCTACCATCCAAACACATACGACAATACCGAACACACACGAACCCACCCGAACACAACACAGCCCACGGACTCGACACAAGCGAGCCAATGGGAAGGCAGACTTCGACCGAGACCACCCCACACCCCTAAGGTATATACACCCTGACTCTACCATCCGCTCTTCATTTACTGACTAGCCCTGAGGAAGCTCACAACACGATGAGTGAAAGTTTGGCAAACAAAACCAACATCACACGGTCCATCCCGGAAAAAGAACATATATATATATATATATATATATATTATATATATATACAGGGTGTCCCATTTCAAAGTGGATCAAATGTTTTTAACTTTTAAACGAAACAAAATTCAGAAAAACGATTCAGTTAAAAGTTGTAGTTATTCAGGCTTAGTTTGAAGAAATAAAAAAAACCATTTTTTGGTTTTTCACTTTTAAATGTTCAATATCGACCTTCAAAAAATGTAGTTTCCTCTTGACCCCCATTTATTTTTATATTTCTGAAATGTAAAATCCAAAACATGGAAAAAATGTATGTAACATTTTTTTTTATCTTTCATAGTTTAAGTAGAAAAATCATTGAAAGTTGACTACTTTAGTATACATCCTTTACGAGGAAACGTAATGTAGAATTAAGGTATTTTATTTAAGAGTTTTTAGTCAAAATAACTTACTAATCAAGGTATTTTGAATCTTTCAGAAAATGGCTGGACATTTAAAAACCTTCTGTGAAGACAGCATACTGAAGTAGTGAGCTTCAGATACTTCTACTTGACCTATGAAAGATAGAAAAAAATGTTACATACATTTTTTCCATGTTTTGTATTGCAGATTTCAGAAAAATAAAAATGAATGGGGGTCAAGAGGAAACTACATTTATTGAAGGTATTATTATTACGATATTGACCACTTAAAGTAAAACACAAAAAAATGTTTTTTTATTTCTTCAAACTAGGCCTGAATAAATACAACTTTTACCTGAATCATTTTTCTGAATTTTGTTTCTTTTAAAAGTTAAAAACGTTTGATTCACTTGAAATGGGACATCCTGTGTATATATATCGTTGTCTGAATTTTTACATAACTCAAAACATATAAAATAATAGTTAAAAAAATATAATAATCTGATATTAGAATTAGAATAAATTATGTACCAATTCCAAATGCTTTACAGGAGTGTTAAAATTGGGATTTTTCTTCGCATTGGGGATCACTGATGAGTAAAGAATGTGGCCAGCACACTCAATATCAACTCTTGGGCGATCCACGGTCAACAGATGAACTCTTTTTAAATCTCGCAAACCCCAGAAAAGAACTTCAAGCCTAAAAATATTTATAAATATAGGTTACTGTGATTAATTACATATAATTAAAATGTATAGGAATTTTCCCAGGAAAAAATGGGTACTTAGCCAGTCTGCAAAAAAGTGGGTATTAGCCAGTCTGCATGACTGTTAATCTACCTGAACACTGATAACAGCTACCATTATATTCATATAAATAGAAATTGAATGGATTTGATATGAAAATGGAAATATAGTAACAAAAAACTGTTTGGAATATTTTTTCGGACAAATAGCTATATGGTGTTTAAAATAGTGGGGAAGGGGAGTTAGGGTGTTAGTTATTTTTTTTTATTGTCTATTTTCACCAGCAAGCATAAAAGTCAACTCCAAGCAATGGAAATGAGATATCTAAGAAGAGTTGAGGGGAAAATGAGAAGAGATAGGTTGAGGAACACGACGATAAGAACCAATCTGGTCATACAACCAGCAGCAGACATCGTTGAGGAACATAGGATGAGATGGTTTGGACATGTCTCCCGTATGGCTGATGATCGTTTGGCTAAAGCCACATTCGAGACTAAAGTGGTAGGTAGAAGACCTTGGCGAAGGCCTAGAAGAACCTGGGAGAACAGGGTTAAGGAAGCCTTTGACAGTAGAGGCCTGGACTGGAGAAGGAGAAAGTTGTTGGTTCAGGATCTAAACAAGTGAAATAACAAATAAACAAAATTAAAAAGGCAAAAACACTAAAAAACATTGCAGAAAACAATTCATTAACTAACACAGAAATAACTCAAATATCCAAGTGATATGAAGAGCGTACAGAAAGTAAAATATGACAATATGACAAGAAGGAAGGTTTAATGCAGACTGGCTAATACACTAGTACCAAAATTGTATTTTCAGTAATGAGCCTTAATAATCGACCTAGAAAGAAGAACTTTTAAGCTCCTTCAAAATTTTGGATATGAAGATATGAAAAATCAAAAAAGAAAATAATATAATTATTAAAAAAAAAAGGAGGATATATAAAGGGGGAGGATATATAATAAATATATTTTTTATTTATTGGTTCAAAATGTTTCAGAATTAAAATCCTCTTTTCCAGATTTTTTTAATTGTAACCCATCCTTTTTTAAACTTTTTATAAGTCAATGTAAATTTTTTTTTTTTAATCAAGAGACATAATGCACCCAACTATTTAAAAATAAAAATGTGTAGCTTTCAATCTTTAATAGCTAAACTTGAAGTAATTTTTTTATATTCTAAAAAATAAAGTACCATACTTTACCGATAATTAGCAAGCGTTGGTCTGATTCCTCTTGGAACTGGAAGTACAGGACCAATATCTTCTTGAGAACCCTCACTGTTTTGTTTTGGCGAAGGCAATTCTGGTAGTCCACTTTTTGTTAACTATTATCATAAAATACAATATAAAAAAGAGGAAAATTATCTATGAAGTTACACACTGGTTAACAATAGAAAATTTTAAAATGGGACAATATAAAAAAAGGAATAATGTGTATCACATAAAAAAAATGTTGTCATTGTATTTATTTTGTTATAGATATAATATTATGAAGGTGTAAACTAATATACAAATATATGAGAGAATGAAAATTTGAATTTTGAATAATTCAAAGTAAACTAATTATTTAAATATTTTATTTAAAAGATATGACCAGGACCGGGACATATCTTTTCTTTTCAAATAAAATATTAAAAAAATTATATCATATAAAAATAAAATAAATTAAACTAATTATTGTTTATACAAATAAAAACACTTTCATACTTCCAGCATTTCAAATGTTGCCAAGAGTTCTCCTGCTTTTTCTTGACCTCTATATATTTCAAACCACTCTAAACTAGGAGGAAATTCAGGTTTTTCATAAGGTTCAGTTTCCAATTTTACATGAGCTCTTCCAACTGCTCTTCCGATAAATTCTGCCTTGCCCTTTGAGTTAATTAATTTAGTTAGTTAAGGTGTTTTTAAACAAAATTTAATGAAGTATTGTATCAAATTTTATAAATTTACCACTTGGTCTCTGTCAAATATTTCGACAATGATTGTGGGTGGGTCACTTTTTATTTCTTCTCTAGTCCCATAGACCAGTATTTCATCAAAAACAAGAAGCTCATCCCAGGTTGGACTCAGAGTTTCATCAATCACCTTAATATAGTTAAAACAATTTCACAAAATAAAACTCAAAATAGCGACTATTCATAAATAATTTATTACTCATTTTAAGAAGGATATTTGATATACGTAACAAAAATATATAATAACAAAATATAAACAATAACCTCTGAGGTTAATACTCATTTTGCTAAATTGTAATTGCATAAGAAAGTTAAAACTGACTTTAACTCATGTGAATATGTGATTAAAAAATAAAATGAGATGTATAAGTGGTAAGATTTCTTATCCAGTGCCTGAAAAAATCTATTATACAGCTATTTGTTATTCATAAAATTGACTTACTTTGAAGTAAGAAAAGTAGGATATACATATGACAAATAGGAGTTTTGATTACTTTACGATTCAATAAAAATTTTGCTGAAAATATTTATTCCATCTATATCTTTATAGACATTTATTTTTTCTTAATTTAATCATATGTTAACTACACAATTTACAGTTTAAAATATTTTTAATATTATTCCTCTTATTAGTTACTTGTGTTGTTTTACAGTATTCTCCGACCACAACTCTAGCAAAGGGATCTGATAATCCGGAAGCATCTGAGCCAATTAATGATCTTGCTTGATACAGGTATGCTCTTGCTTGGAAACTCTAGAAAATGATCAACAAAATAATTATTTCGCAATAAATTGTTTAAAAATAACAAGAAGTAAAACTTTACAATAGTTGTTCTACTTTCATTCTCCTAAATATATCCTAATAAATTGATTGTGCCAGATAAGCAGAGTCAAATGTATTAATAAACATAATAAATTATATATGATTTGTTCGCTTACATATTTTTCAAGATAATGAATTGTTGCTGGAGGCATGGCATGGGGTCTTTCTGCATTGTTTATTTCGTGAGATATTTGATATCCTTTAGTGAGACCAGCCACAAAATTCTTCTTATGTTTGACAAGACCCAACCAAAAGTATATGTTCAGTTTAGCAGGAACATTCCAACCTCCTGAACCTATACCTTTCTTACCAGGTAACTGAAATATAATTATATAACAATTATTTAATCATGATTAATAATACATAAATATTATGCTACTTATAAATACTAATAAATCACTATCAGAATGCTAAAAAATCTAAGAAGTTGGAAATAAATCTATTTATTATTTATTTTTATTTTTTTTTTTATATCCTTGTTAATGTAAGTATTAAATCAACAAAAGTATTAATAGATTGATCCACTTAATACATAAAATAATTTGTCATGATTAGGAGAAAAGTGAATTAAGAATAATTTCTATTTTGTGTGTCCCATGCCTTTTATATGCATCACAAGAAACAAAGAAATATTTTTATGGTGTATAGCTATAGACGAGCGGTACCCAACCTTTTTAGTTGTAAGGACCACCAATTTTGAAAGGAAAACTTTGAGGTTCACTAACTAGATATAAATATGCAATAAATACCAATAAATTGTAGTGGGGGAGGGGGCTTATTTGCTTATATTTAGGATCAAAGTTGCTGTCTCGACACACTTCTAGGTTAAGCTGTACAATAAGTAGTTACAAGCAACTGAGTGACTCAATTTTTTTATATACTCTGGGCGGCTCAGTCCTATGAAGCTAACAGCTTCCACCTTCCACAAGTGGCCCATTGTTTGGGAACCGTTAAAGGTCAAAGAAATAATCAAAAATTGATCCAAAGAAATGGGAAGGGAGGAGGTAGAAGTTTTGATCATTATTGAAGGGAATAATGTCAGATAGATACAGTTCATTTAAGAATTTTTCTTTCATGGAGTTTTATGCACAGAACTCCATATAGTGAATGCACAGATGAGACTTTTTATTATATTTTCAGAGGTTAGTAAACAATCAAATTGTATAAAAAAAAATATTCCAAAATATATATATATATATATATATATATATATATATATATATATATATATATATATATATATTTTAAGGAAGAAATAGTTGGGGGTGCAGTCAATGAAAACATCAAAATAAGTATAACTTATTTTGATGTTTTCATTGACTGCACCCCCAACTATTTCTTCCTTAAATTAGAAGATACAGTCGACCAACTCTTCTCTAATATATATATATATATATATATATATATATATATATATATATATATCAATTAAGGTTGATAAAGTGTTACATTATCATTTACCTTCAGAAATAACGATTGAACTTTTGAGCATCTATGCCCACATTCTTCATCAACTATTGAATATATAACTTCTCTAGCTTGGATCCTTTGATAGGCAGTTCTTTTCCCATTGCTAATTAACCATAAAAATACATCTGGAAGAGAGTGTTGAGGCTGAAAATAAATAAATAAAACAATATAAAACTTATGACATCAGGAAAGTTCCAGAAAGGCTTAGAGTCTTGAGAGGAGCATCTTAAGAGAACAGCCAAGCAACAGAAAAGTTCAATGATTTTTATATTATTAAAATTAAGAGTTTAGTTTCTAAAATCAACATGTATTAAGAATTGTACCATAAACATAACATTATCATCCATTGAAATGATATTAAATTAAATGCATTTAAAGTTAGTTAATTACATTTATACTTTATTTTGAGAATTCTTAAATTTCTGTAATAAATTGTTGTCCAAAAGTTTAGAAAACAAACTTTTGCAAAATCAGAGATGGAGACAGTGAGATGTGTCGTGGAGTTGCCAATGGTTACCAACATTATAATGTATTATTGGTTATCCATGTTTCTATATCAAGAAGTGGAGTGCCAATGCCCTACTCACCGTCACCCAATTAATTCGGGTATAATTATAGCTTTATAATTTCTAGCCTTATAGTGCTATATATATATATATATATTAAAAAAAAAACTGTATCACTACAACCCATGAACAGGTCTGGGGTTCAGTATATGGTAGAGACTATACTGTTTCATGTCCAAAAACTGTCCTATCCTAGATCACGCTCGACCGCCAGATTTTCCCCCTTATTTTGGGTACCCAATTTATAGAGGCTGGGTGAGCCCCAGGAGGTCCTAGATGCTATATGATCCATCTCTGGCTCCTAAAAGACTAAATAAAAGTCTTGCATACAGTGGGATTTGAAGCAGGATTTTCAGGTTGGCAACTCAGTGCTCTACTACTGAGCCACTCCGCTCCCTAAATGTTATATATAGCCTATCATAATATAATTATAGCAATGATAGGGACAAAGGGTAAGTGAAGTGAGCTATTTGGTAAAGGCACGGCTTTCCAATGCGTGGCTGGCCCGAGGCTACTTCTGCTCAGCTTGTTTTCAAAATTGTCGAATTATACATCTATATTAAGTTTAAGATAAGGAAGAAAAAGAGTAAGTGAAACAAAGAACTAAACATGTACAAGCGATAAAATAATATTCCTACATCTTCTAAGAGTAGTTTAAGTTTCTGAAGATAGGTCTGAGCTGTTTTGTACCGTTCCTTGAATGAGTGACGAGTTACTACTGCCTTAAGATTCCTTGCCATTCCTCCTATGTGTTCCTTAAAAAAACAAATTAACACGGTTCTGAATATTGTAAACTAGAAAATACATGAAAAGAAAATAAGCTATAAAATAATTTTATAACAAAAACTCACAATTGTTGAAATACAGTGTTTAAGCCTATTTTTGTCAAGTTTAGTGAAACCGAGGGGTCCAGCCCCATTGGTTATTGTTGAATAGCGATGGCAGGAAGTACACAGCTCTTCCAAAACGGATCTCAGTTTTACTTCTGGTTCCATTTCAAGAGCTTCTAATGAAGCAACTTCTAGTAAGCCATCTTCCTAAAGAAAATAAAAATATTGATTATTTTGCTGCGTCAAAACTATTATATTACAACCATTGGATATTCTAATCTCAAATAATTTTTATCAAAATATTACAAAGAAGAAAGAAAACCCCTGTACCACTACAATCCGTGAACTGTTTCATGGACAATGATTGTGTAGAGAGGTGATTTGTCTTAGATAATGCTCAACCGCCAGATTTTTCCCCTTTGTTTTGGGTATCCACCTTATAGAGGCTGGGTGAGCCCCAGGAGGGTACTAGATCCCATATGATCTATCTCCAGCCACTAACAGACTAAATAAAGTCTTGCCAGCTGCGAGATTTGAACCAGAATTTTTGGCATGACAACTTAGTGCCCTACCACTGAGCTACTCTGCTCATTACAAAGAAGACCAATGTAAAAATAATTAATAGAAAGCAAACATTAAAAAATTAAATTGAAAATTTTTTCTTTCTAATCCATTCTCTATCATAAAAGTAACGTTGACCATTGTTCTTTTATTTGTTAACAATATAAATTAAATATTTCCTTAATTAAGAAATAGAAACAATTTTTCCTTGAAATTTTAATTGAAAACGGAGTTAAATACTTTACTGTATTCTCAATTAATAACTTTTTTATTTGATTTTCATTATCGTTCCTCCTTCTTTTTCTAGAAGAAGTAATAAAAAATTACTTAAGACATGTTTTAAGATTTTAAGAGACTACTTAAATAAAGCCCAGTTCTAATATTATTTTTTACTAAATGCATAAAAAATAATTTTACAAATTTAATGCAACATTAAAAAATGATAATTTTAATCACTTTCAAAAGAGCAACCAGTTCCTCCAGCCTCAATAGATAAAAGTAAATCATGGCAAAGTATTTTAGATAAAACTAACAGATAATTATCAATATAATTTTGTATATCGAAAAACATTATTTGCTATTATAAATCTAATGTAATAAATCTAATTTATAATTACGATTTACTCAATGTTGCAATTGATGTTTTCAGAAAAGAACATATATGAACTCAAATGTTACAAATAGGAAAGAATTAGAATGTTTCTAATTGGTGATGGGAGCCAGGTTGGTTTATTTATTTATTACTTTTTTTAATCCAGAATATGTTAGATAGAAATATATTAAAGTTATCTCTAATATAGATTTCAATAGAAATATAATGATATATAAATAATAATAACAAAGTGTGTTAAATCTTCAATGACTGTTCTATCTATTAATACATTAAAAACATGAGTCAACAAATTGTTTTGATTATCTTGCTGAGAAAAATTTTCCAGAGAGAGGAAAAATAAAGATATAACTATATAAAAATAATAATACAACTTTTTTAATAAAAGGTATAATAATAAAAATAATAATATAACTTTTTAAAAATAAAATAATCATTCATACCAGCCTATCAATGATTTTTGCTATCATATTACTGTTGTACATTCTTCTTCTTAAGTCAGGATATGATGCCCTCAGGTGCATACAAGGTTTGTCATCCCAGTAAGGTAGAAAGTAGTACAACCTATCGTGTGACATAGGTTTTATTTTCGAAGTCGTACTTGACCAGTTTTGCAACTCAGTCTTAACACTCTCTGAAATCAATATAAAAAGATGTTAGAAAAATCAATTACAAAAAAAAAATATGAAGAGTTTAAAAACTAGTATTGTATTAATCGTTCTTTAAAAATAAATGTTGTTTGAATGGGTTGAGGAATTAGAAAGATTTGAAACTGGTTAATGGTGATCATTAGAAAAGGGGAGGGGTAAAAAACTGCAACTTGTAAGTTTTGAAGCAATTGAGTATAAAGAAAATAAAAAAAAAACTGCATCAGCTTGTAAAGAAACTTGGGTTCTAGTATCTAGACAGGAAGTAATATTTAATGTCATCAGTTATGTCAGAAGATAATTTGGACAGAATGCCACTAATCTATCATGAAAAATAAATAATAAATGCATATTAAATATTGTAAGATAATAAACATTAAATAAATAATAAAAAGAGACAAAATATTTACCAAGAGCCTCGTCTGATTCACTACCATGGTTTTCTTGAGATGTCTGATTGTGACCATCCATCATATTCCCTGCATTTCCAAGGCTTAGTTCAAAATACATTGGCTTATCACCAAGTTTCCTATCTATCATAGTTGCTTCCATTATTGTAGCAAATAAAAAAAATTCTTCATTTTTTCCATAGGCATTCTAAAATTTAATGAATAATACAAAATAATATTTATAAAATAAAATTATTAGTTGTGGTTTCTGTAAATACAAGAATACAGAACATATTTTTTTTAATTTAGTAAAAATACATACATTTTAAAATGCTTTGTTATTTAATCAATTAGTACTTATACGGATAACAGTGTAAAATATTTATCCATTTATTAATAGATTAAACTAAATTTAAATTTAGATTCATAAAAATATTTGATTTGTAACTACTGGTCATTATTTTAACATTTTTTTCCATTTGTAAGTAAAATTATTGTTATTATGTCAGTTCTGATATAGTTATGGTTGATTTCATTTTTGTGGAATGTCATTCTTAGAAAATTTCTTATGTCTAAGCATTTAAAGTAACCATTAATATGCAACACTTTAATCTGCTGGTAGATTTATACATAATGCAGCATGTCTCATCTATGGTGACCTATAAATTCTTCTCTTTTTCATTTTCTTTGTTTACTTTTACCATTACAATTATGATAATTACAAAAGAATTTCTAGTCTTTAAATTCTTTTTTGAATTTTCAGTAAGCGTAAATGTTCCAAATGGCTTGCTGAGATGAATTATTAGTGTAAATGTCTCAGAGAATAGAAATAAAACAATCTGTATTGGTTTAATATTTGATCTCAATTTGGTTTAATTTTTCCTCATCTCTGCTGCTTGTTTCCATTCACAACTTTGGTTTTAGAGTTTCTCGGTACATTAAATTTTTACAGAAATTCAAATCTATTTTTAATGACAAATCTGATATGATTTGAAGATGACACAAGTGTGTTCTGTCTCCGAGGGATTATTTTGGTGAAGAAAATATCAAATTACCTGATTAATTATAAATATATTTTTAAACCTTTAAAACTATTCCATTTAAAAATGAAAGAAAAGTTATATAAATAAATTGGAATCGTTTTTCCTCACTTCATTGATTGGAGATATCTGCTCAATGGTTGCTTGAGAGGGCGCTATCTCGATTGAATCTGATATTTCAGTTCGTATCGCCATCAGAAGCCTTGCTCTATATGATACTCCTTCACCAAGACCAGTATTGAGTCCTGAGTGTTGATCCAGAATGGAATAATCCCTTGTTGAACCATACATATGTATAAAAGTTGGACCAAGAGTTGGGAGGAAACCTAGAAGTGATAAATGTCTTACTGAATTTTGGTATGCTATTACAATTCAGATTAAATTTTTTTAAATAGATACATTACAAAAGGATTGGCAATCCATGGCTTGATGGCCCTCCAAGATCATATATTAAATATATTTAAAAAAATGAGATTTAAAAGACTTAAATATAATATTTCAATATAAAATTGAAGGCTTTGTAAATTGATTGTTTTATATAAATCTCTGTATTTGCATTGAAGAGGCAATAAAAACTAACTTAAAATGTTACACATTTGTAACACATGAAATTAGAATATAGATTGTAAGGAACAAAGATCTTTATGACCAATAAAAAAACTTCTGTTTATTTATTGAAAATCAAAACAAAAACGTAATTTGTAATTTAAAAAAGTATATTTGTTTAAATCCTATTAATACTAATTTTAATTCCTAAAAATTAAAGCATGCAATTCATTTGTTTTATAAAACCATCTCCAAAAACCAATATACATTTGGATAAAATTGATTCCTTCGGCTTATTATTTATTGGGTATAAAGACCCTCAGACACAAAGCAAAACTATTCTGATTGCTTTTTTAGGAAGTATAATTATATAGTTATAAATTAAAACTAATTTAGTTAATAATTAAAACTAATTACCTCTCTCTCCATCATTTGAAATAGATTTTAAGTCCACAAAGTGAGTCGCTATGACTGTGTTGACAGGATCATTGTCTCGGAGTTGTATTTTTATTCTTTGACACAAAGGAGGAAACATCTCATGGAATACAATCTGTTCATTCCAAACTGGTGCATAGCTGTTCTTACGTACAGTAGTTTTGCCCTAAAAAAAAAAAAATCAAAATAATAAACTAGTTGCCACAATAAAATTATTCAGAAAAATAACTTGATTTTATTTTTAATTTAATACCAGAAAAAGTATTTATACATATTATTTGAAAGGAATTGAAATTAAAAACCTAACACTCTTTTACAGATGAACTAATATTTTTCTAGAAAAGTAAAAAAAAAAAAGTATCAATGGCTAGAAGTTATATTCCAGAATATAGGCTCCATACTCTTAATAAAGCTTAACAAGATACCATAATTATAATATCTTTCTAAGATAAACTTGACTATACCCTTCTATTAGTCCTCAATCCATAAAGTTTGATTTATTTCTAACAGTTTATTTATTTATTATTTATTATTGAGCTCTACATTCCTTGGAGAACCATGGCCTAAAAGTTAAGGAGGATTATTATTTATTTACTAAGATTATTTTAAGAAGTCTACATGATGGTTACCTTCCAGAATGTTTAATATAGAAATGTATGTACACCTTTCTAAAATTAGCAATGCATTTAAATCTAAACTGTGATCTAGGAGTATCACTGATAAGAACTACAGGAAGATTCATTTTCATTTGAAACACTGAAAGAATTGGATTTAAAAATATTAAGATTCTTATTAATAAAGATTATTTGGTTGGTAAGCATTGCGTAAATTTTTTTTTTTTAAATCTCCAAACATATTTACTAGTATTGTATATACCGGCCGCTACTGGCTTTTTGTCACTATCAAAATTAATAACAAACTATTAACGGTTGGAAACATTTACTTGCACCCTGTATGTGATCCGGGTACATTACTGGAAGAACTATATAACACTATAACTGAAATATTACTCAATTATTCGAACACTTACTTGTTTATCAATGGTGACTTATTTTAGAATCTTCTGATAACCAAAGTATCCAAGCTATAATCAATATCGTCAGTGTAGATAAGTTACATGATGGGAGTTCAAAAAGTGCTAAATTGTTTATCATAGACCATTTTCTATTAAGTGTTTGTTTTTAGTTATTTTAAAGTGATATTTTGTTTATTTATATTTATTGTTTCTATCATAGCACTAGTAATTGTTTATTCTTTAATTTGTTATTTATGTTTTGAAAACCAGAATGTGTTAGTTAATTTTATTTTATTATAATTTTTAGTTTTGAACCATACATATGTATAAAAGTTGGACCAAGAGTTGGGAGGAAACCTAGCAGTGATAAATGTCTTAATGAATTTTGGTGTGCTATTACAATTCAGATTAAATTTTTTATGATATATACATAAATTGTTAAAATCATAATATTGTAATTTATAGCCAAGCTGGACTCTATTGGTATGGGGAAGCCCACAAAGGCAAATAAAATTTCTATCTATCTATCTATCAAACATATTTACCAAAAAGTGGAGGTTACATAAGTGCTTTTATGATAAACTTAGACTGTTAGTAATCCTGTCTAATTGGACCATAAATATAGTAATGCAACTTCCCCTTTTCACTAAATATGTTTTGAGTTTTTTTTTTACTTGACTTAAGTTATCTGTAAGTATTTGGGCCAGTTACGATATCAGAGGGATATATAAATGAAAGGTATGCCAGAAATACCTTTAAGTTACTTCATTACGATAGTAATTTAAATTTGTAAGTAGACAATATTTTTTTAGTATGATGTCAAGTTAAGAGGTCCTGTTCGGGCGCCAAACATGTTTTTCCGATACTTAAAATAATTAATAACTATGATGAATTCAATCAAAAGCTGTAATGAAGTAATAATTACCGTAAGTCCTGCAAAGGACACTTGGACGTACGGATCCACGAGGTCCCTGGCCTCTCCAGTGAACGCCTTCTTGACGTTGGCCACTAGGGAGGAGTTCATTTTGGGCAGGCCGTCGGCCCGGTAAATCCTCACCACGTATCGTGCTCTCTGTCGTTCCATCGGCACGCCCGCAGGTAGCAACAGGTTCCTACAGAATCAACAGGGAAATAAAGGAAACTATTAGCAATGGAATCAATGTCTTAAGGTTATTTATTATAAATTAATATAATTACATCATAGTACGATTTCTACATTTAAAACAAGGATTTATTGACCTTAATGTCTATCAAATCAAGCAACAAGACGGATTGTTAAAAAAAAATTGTAAGAGGATAAGATAATTTTTTCCATGTACCAAATTTCTCCCATGTATATTAATTTCTAATTCTTCCAGTAAAGATTTTGGCTTTTTGAAAAAAATTTATCCTGTGTCCAAAAATTATATAATAAATTCTAACGTACCTCTTGCCGGAATCTTGGGTGATTATATAGATTCTAGGATTATATGGCTTCTAGGTATAAAATTATATTACTGATGCCGATCTTACAAGAGAAAATGTAATTAGGCGAAAGAAGTTTTTAATAGATACAATAGGGAGGAAAATCAACTATTTCCGTGAAGTGGGATTTTAGTTTTCCTATCTGTATTATTTATAGGAGCAGGGTAGCTCAGTGCGTAGAACGCTAAGTTGATATCCTAAAATTTTCGGGTTTGAATCCAACCGTGGCAGATAAATCTTTTAATCTATTGATAGCGACGGATGAATACTGTGGGATCTCCCCCTACTTTATAAAGTGGTTTTTATCCTATGTTAGGTGAATTTCTAACAGGTGATAGATGAAATCACATCTATTCACAAACGTTTCCTTAGTAACAGTGCTGTATCTACCATTTACTAAACCCAAGATCCTTCATGAGCTCCAAGGGTACAGATATTGTTATTTATTCAATTTTTTTCTGGATTATTTGATGAAGAATTTACTACTATCCTCAATTGCACAGAAGTGAAAATGACACCTGGGATTAATTTGAGGAATTTGCTATTTATAAAGTTGTTATTTTTAAAATGTAAGAAAAGTAGAAAAGAAAAAGTGGGAATGCATTTTTAAAATCAAGAAATTTGAAGAATATAACTCGTTTCGTATCGGACTGAATGTTTTCTTAAAGAATGAAGGACTTTGGCCACTGGAGTATCAAAGTGGCTTAAATATTGGAGGATATAATCGATTTCCAGTCTATTATTCTTAGCGTCTTCTTCTATTCCTTTGCCGCCATGGCTACTAGACTAGTCTAACAGAAAGTTTTTGTATTCTTCGAAAGAAAAAGAAGCGATTCAAGGGAGTTAGAGAAACTTCTAATGTTATTCTTTCGCCACTAGAACGACTAGTATTGTTTTTTGCCAAAAATGTGTTTTCTTTCGAGAGGAATGGGAATCAAAGAGAGCTTTCTTCCGCAAAACTATGATTTCTTGAACAAATAATAAAAAAACAAACAAAAAAACTATTTGTATCCTTTGTGTTCATAAAGTTTAGTAAAAAAAAAAAAATCAACTGCAACCCATGAAGTCTTGGGTTTAGAATATGGTAGAGACTGTGCTGTTTATAGGAAAACGTTTGTGCACGCATAATCGCCAGGTTTTTCTCCAATTAAAGGGTATTTTCAAGGTGCTCACTTACTAGAGACTGGATGAATCCCAGGAAAGTAGTATGTAGATCCCACAGGGTGCATCCTTGTGTCTTCACTGATAAAATAATTTTTATTTGTTTTAAATTCAGGTATAAAATTAATATAGATGAATTATCTATTTAATTGTGAATTGAACGAATCAGAAAGTATACTTATATATTAGTATTGGGATTTAGGTTATTCTAATAGTTTAAATAAGCAAGTTTAGTTCAATTTCAAAAAAATAAACAGGAGCTAAAATACTTTTGTTCGTAAATTTGTTAAGCACATAAGATTCCATTATAAATATAAATTAATTTTAAACTAATTTAAGGCCTTAAAAATTGTATTATGTGCTTATGTGCACAGTCTTAGTAAGGTAAATTAAAATTTCAATGGTCATTAATTTTTAAGGATTTTCTTCTTAATCACAGTATGTATTATTTCTTTTGTACCTTAGTAGAAACGGAGTAATGAACAAATGAACAAACTGAAAGTACCATTGGAGATAGACTCTTACGGAGAGTGCTCATACGCTCCTAAACTTTTGAGGTATATTTCGAATCTTTTTCTGAATATATTAGAAATAAGAATTTTCTTTAACGTTTAAAAATTAATTGTATTTCGGTGCACATTTGCAAATATTATTTAATTTAGTTATGGTACTTTCGTAAATTTACTTGCTAGCATGATTTAAATTTAAACCTTTGCAGTTTGTTGCGCGATATGAAATTTGGTATGACTTTCAACAAAGTTTAGGGCAGTGGTTCCCAACCTTTTTTTTTACCACGCCTTCCCTGTTCAAATGAAAATCTTCCACGCCCCCTCCCTGTACAAATGAAATTCCTCCTTCACTCCTTTGCACAATACATTGTATGGGCATATGAAAAAACCAATATATATTTCATTCAGAACAAAGCATTTGGTTTTACTGTCACAAGATACAACATTATATCCTTTAATCTAAGATAAAGAAATATTGGTAAGAGAAAATGTATTAAAAGAAAGTGAGAATTTTGCATTTTCAACTGGTCTCGAGCCCCCCTGACTTGTGCTCACGCCCCCTGGTTAGGAATCACTATAGGGATAATTGTTACAATTCTGATAAATAATTTTTGATAGTTCATGCTTCTTCATACAATTCTGAGGAAGGACAGTTAATCTTGTTTGTCCAGAAATAAATAAACACATTAAAAAAATCAGAACATAAATACATATAAAATGTTTAACTTATTTAAGCTTACAGTGTGAAGATATACTCACATGTACTGGATAGGTCCATTTGTGATAACTATACGCGTCATGGCATAATATACTTTAATGACCTTAATTTGACACATATTTTCATCAAAAAGGTCCTTAATTTAACAATACATTTATTTTTTCTTAATACAATTTTCGGAATTAAAAGTGTAAACAGACAATCTTTCGAGTCTGCTCCTTTTTTGTGTTTTCTTAATTTTTTTTTAACATGACTATCATAGTTCACAACCATTCCAGGAATATTAAAGTACATTTAGAATCCTCTTGTTTAAAAAAATAACATCATTATGGTGATAATATTATAAAATATTCAATACTTATTTTCATATATAATAGATACTTTTTTATATAAGTTTAAGTTTATAAAATACTTTTTTCTGAAGAAGGCGTAAGACTCTCTCCTGTACGCAAGACCTAACTGTATTGCGTTTTAGTATACTCGTGCCCTTTCAGTTTATAGACTCACATTGCAATGATTCAAATGAACTTATGTAGTTTCTTGGGGGATAAAAAAATTGTAATGGTTATCAACAATGTACAGAGATAATTGTTACGAGTTTACCAAATCATTTCTGACAGTTCATACTTCTCACATCGGCTTGGACCCAGGTCGAATAATGTTATGATTTCTCTACTAGAATTTCTTCTTTCGGACAACTAATATTGTTAGTTATATCCAGGCGGAATTAAAATAAAAGTACTTTTTTTTCTCTTGTTGGTATTACAAAAAATAAGGGGTACTTATACTATGTAATAGCATTAAATTTAATTCTATGTCAGGGAAATTTCGGTCTATTAAAATTAATTTTTAAAACACTATTATAGATGGGGTGTAATAGAACTATCCAACATTAAATATTTCAGAAATTCATGAACATATTTACGTAATATATGGCAATATAGAACAGATATTTTGTATCGTTGATGTGGTAAAACCATTTCTTCATCAATTGGCATGGTTATGAGAACAGTATTGTCTCGAAACGTCGCCAAAAGGATATACATATATAAATATTCATTTATTATTAGTCGTAAAGCTCCCAAAGTGGAAGACGCTAAGTAAAGATGGTTCACGTTTGGGGCTTCTTGTTTTTCTTATTTGCTATTATATACTAGGTTTTCATTCATTGCGAGAATTCTGCTTTTTTCTTCGCTCCATCTTGTTCCATTTCTCAGCTCTTTTGTCTCTGGCTTAACCTCCCATTTTTCAACTTTACGTTTAAAATTGTTTCTTGTCTTCATTAGTAATTTTGGCTAATTCCAAGTCTTTTTAATATTTTTTCTATTTTCTATTTTTTTTATCTTATATATATATATATATATATATATATATATATACATATATATAGTACTTGTATATAATATAAATTCGTATTTATATCAATTACTCAATACCAAAATGTTGGTTTCATATAAAAACATACTTTGAAATATGAAATAGTTCAAAATATTATTATATTACAGCTTTTTAATTTGAATACTTATTCGACCACGCAACTGATTAAACAAATATAAATAAATAAACACGATTTATTTAAATATGCTCTTCGAAGGATTAAGAAAATTTTTAACTTTACTATTTTTTTTCTTAATGAAATATTTCATTTTATACTCCAAAGATTCAAGTCTAGTCTAGAAAAATGTGGCAAATTTTAATGGGAAAAAACGTAGCACGTTAAATTGATACGAAAAAGTATAATGTGTATGTATGTTTATGGTTTTTTTTTTACCATTATTCGACCTTGTTGTCTTGTATACGAGGATATCAGTTTGTAGCTATAACATTCAAGGTCATGTGTAAATTGTATACTTCAGCATCTACTTTATACTAGACCTTAAGAAAGTGAGTCTTTCAAAAAGTTTAGACAAAGACTTTTCATCTACTTTCGCCTCTCCTCCTAGCGTTTTGCTAAATTCGCCCTTTCTTTAAACTCTAGTCTTATGAGAGTCCATTTTACTTAGGAACATTTCTTATTAGTTCACCATTCACCGTTATTAGTATATTAGGTATTAATTAATTTATTGGTTATTAGTAGTACCTATTTTACTATTTGTTAGTACATTAAGTAGTACTTAGAAGCCCAAATGTGAGTTATCTTTACTTAGCGTCTTCTACTTTGGTTTTTTTTTTACAACTAATAATAATAATAATTAAGTACGAGTAGTATTATGTAATAATTAAACCAATATACACAATTTAGTTGGAATTGTAAAATAAGAAATGACAATCTATTCCTCAAAGGAGAATGAGCGGAAGGTTTAATCACAATACCTGTTGTAAAAACCCTAAATAAAAAAAAAAATACCAAAGTAGCTGTCAGTATAATTGAAGAGGGTACAAGTAATTTCTAGTAAATGCACTGAAAAAACTATTAGTCTTTCTGAAAAAGTTATAATTCAATTTCAGAAGTCGGCCTCGTACCTGCATTTTTAAAATCTAGTAAAAGGATCCAGGAAGGGCTAGCTTAGTTTTAAGTAATTATTATAAAACACATAAGAAGACTCTACCCAAAACGATATCTACCCATTTGGATACTAATTTCCCCACACTCAAGGAACGTGGTAGGGAGAAGAAAAATAATAAAAGAAGACGTTTTTCTTTTGGATAGAGCCTCTCACTAGAAGACTTTAAGACATGGAGTGGATTTGGTAGAATTCCTTCCATAGACCAACCTGAAGAATAATCCTTCATTAATCTCATTTACAGATAAATATACATAAAATAAACAGATAATATTTATAAAACAAATGAATAGGCTCCACTAAAAGCAAATCTAGATAGCGAAGTCATTAGGAGACTAATATCCCCACACTCGAGGAACGTGGAAAGAAAATTAAAAACAATAAAAGAGGTTATTTTTGTTGATCTTGAATTTGATAGATTATGATCAGAGTCATGACACGTTGATGAAATTTAACCATATTTAACAGTATCTATAGGTATTAGTAAGAAACATAAAACAACTGAAAAGGTTACACATAATGCAACGCATGGTTTGAACACATGGTTTCTATGGATATACAAATCAATTGTCCAACAGTTTTTTGGATAGAGACTCTCAATGGAAGACTTTAGGACTTTGGTATAAGTCCTTCCTTAGACCAACCTGATGAAGTTTCCTGTTTTAATCTCACTTAAGATATTACCTCAATGTTACTTCCTTCTTCCCACAGAATACATACATTGACTTTAGAGATGTTGTTTTTGTTTGGTATTGTGAAGATATAATAAGTACTGTATTTATTATATCCAGTCTTGAGCATCTTGATGACGCAAAGCCATAAGTATACCCTACCAAAAGTCACTAAACGCGGGTAAAGAAGTTCTACTTCCATAAATCTAGGTACTATCCGCTTACAAACGAATTGACACTAATAAATAGGTTTTTTTTCAAAAATTATAAAAATACAACCAGAATAATTATTATTTAAATAGGTTCTTACTTTGTTATAATCATAACCTTACTTTTTACTGAACAACTTACGCTTCTATGTTGTCATCGTCCTTCTCACTCTTGGAAGGGACACGAACCGGGTCGCCCTTACCGATGACACTGATATCACACTTGAGGTAGCCCTTAGGGCCGCCAGCGATATCGTCTGGGTCGGTAAGCAAGGCCCACTTGTGGTAGAACTGGTGCTCTGTATGGGAAAAACCTTAACTACAACTCTGTATTAATTTTTTTTTATTCATTATGGATAAACTAGTATAGGTTATAAGGACGTCCAGCAACTATAATAGAAGGTTGGATGGCATAACAGTAAAAATTATATCTTGAATAAATCTTTGTTGATCGTATAAAATATATATGAAAGAAAAACTGGTCCGCGTGGCGGTCTAAATAAATTCTCAAATATTTTTTTTTTTAATCAGAACCTAACATCGTTACGACACATATTGTTGTTCTCCATCAGGTCTTAATAGGCATAATTGTAGAAATTTATTTACCTCAAGTGTTGTATATCACACTTATAGTTATTGAGTTCAAATGGTGCGGAATGGCTCAGTGCCAGAGCACTGAGCACCCATACCGGAAATCCTGGTTCAAATCTCGCTGCGGGCAAGACTTTTATTTAGTTTTCTTTTGCTGAAGATGGATCATATAGAATCTAGGACCCTCCTGGGGCTCTCCCAGGCCCTATAAAATATTATAAAAATAGGGTACCCAAAATATGGTAAGGGGGAAAAATATGGCGATTGAGCGTGACCTAGGACAAGTCACCTTCTTGCAGAACCGTTGTCCATGAAACAGTACAGTCTCAACCATGTACTGAAACCCAAACCCGATCACGGGTAGTAGCGGTACAGGTTTTTAAGATCAAATTAAGACCTACAACGTGAGTCAAAAGGTTAGATTCTAATAAATTATTTCTATTTAAGGACTTATTTTGAAAATAAAATCCAACCCTTTCATGACAAACTTTATCCCCACTCAAAGCCACTAGTTTCAAACCTACCTCTCCAATTACCAGTAATTCTCCACGGCGTCTGAGAGGATGGTCTCGTGACCTTTTAAGTTGAATTTGCTAATTGCGAACAATCAATCAGTAGTTTCTCTACTTGCCTTTATCTTACGCGATTACGTATCATTCATTGTATTCACTTGTTGTATTATTATTATTATACAGTTGTAAATTTTAATAAATAAATGTTTTTTTTTGAAAAATGAAGCAATGTACTCCGTCGATATGTTATTCGTTGAAATTTTCTGAATAAAATGTGCTCTTCCATTGGTTACAGCCCAAATTCGAACCAGGCGGAGGCGAATTTATTAGAATTAACGAATATGTGAAACTCTTGAACATCATGCTAAAAATATATTTAAAATTACATTATGCTGAAGTCCTGAAATTTCGGTTACATCTAATGAAGTTACAAAATAAAAATAAAAATAAAAAATGCATTAAACATATTTAAATTAGGATCTAAATATTTAATTTTTTTAACTGAGAATTTTTTAATTTTGATAGATTATTGACACACCAAAAAAATATTATCGTTTCTTAAAGGGTCAAATATTGACTAAAGTAATGATGGAAAAATTGACTTAACTGATAAATGAATTAGATCTATCCTGTAGCCATTCCTTTAAAATATCTCATTTAATTATGGTGCAATTGGAAAAACCCCAATGCAAAGCCATCTGTTTCAAAATTCTCCAGTAAAACACACACTTATCGGTCGACGTTTCGCCTATTCAGGCATTATCATGACACAAAAAAAGGTTATATAATTCACATCTCGAAGATGGTGCACTAAATCCCACAATTAACAGCCAAACAGGCTCCAAACCTCAGACAGCAACCCACCGTCAAGACGTTCAATATACAACTATGAGTTAATTTAAATAAATATATAACAACATAATTAACTATGAGTTGTATGTTGAAGGTCTTGATGGTGGGTTGCTGCCTCAGGTTTGGTGCCTGTTTGGGCTGTTGATTGTGGGATGTAGTGCACCTTCTTCGAGATGTGAATTATATAACCCTTTTTTGTGCCTTGAAAATGTCTGAATAGGCGAAACGTCGACCGGTAAGTGTGTGTGTTTTACTGGAGAATTTTAAAACAGAAGGCTTTGCATTGAGGTTTTTCCAATTGCACTATAATAAATATTAGTGTTTCTTTTTGAGTTGTTAGCTCTATTTTATTGATATCTCATTTAATCTTTACCCTTGTTTCCTAAATATAATTAATCCAGAGAAAATAAGGTTTTTAGCGCGTAGTCTTATACAATGTTACACAATACGAATTTTCGAAACATTACAATTTTTTGGCCCTGAAGATGGCCTTAAAAGTGGATCAAACCGCCACCAATAAATTAAAAAAAAATTATAATAAATAGATAAATAAATATTAACATTTTAGTTTTCGTTAAAAATGTTATTTAAAAATGACATTTTTAAAAATAACATTTCGTAACAGCTATGGCCCCTCTATACTCCAGATAGTAGCACAGTGGAATCTGTAATATTGTATAAAAATATATATCTTCAGATTTACGAATTGCTCTGTCTGTGATAGGGCAAATGTTGATTGATCCACATCTCGAAACCACTCAGGTAAACACGTATGCACCAATGAATTAATAAACTAAACAATGTTTCACTAACTTTGCATCAGCAATGCGAAATTCAAAGTCTCTCCCATGATGAATTACATTTTTTTATAGAATCGTGGCTTAGTTCGTGTTGATTTTATTCCGTACTGGCAGGTCTGGTCTAGCCTCGACTCATCCAACACCACCTAGGGGTTGATCAATCTCGTCTGGGACAACATTGCATTGCTCAATTCTCAATCAATGGAATTTACCTTACATAAACGGATTAATTGCGTTCTTGAATGTTCTTTCTTCCATAGCAATTGTACGATTATTATACATATAAGAGGATAAGCTATCTCATTTGTATGTATATAATTTCAAAACGTACAAGCCGTATGCATCTTAAAATATTCAGGTCTCTCAAATGGAAGTATTATTATAAATATTTTTTCTATAAAACAGGACCTATGACTGAGGGTAAGTTACCACGTGGAAAATCAGAGAACAATATGATGATTTGGAGTAAAACTTTATCATGAAATAGGTAAAAAATAGTAATTTCATAACCAGCATATTGGGTAGTCCACTAATCAACATCAACCCATGAAGTCTCGGATAGTACGTGATAAAGACTGTACTGTTTCTTGGACAATGGTTGTGCGGTGAGAAGATTTGTCCTAAATCACGCTCAACCACCCGATTTTTCTCTATAGATATTTTCCCCAGCAGGATCCATCTCCAGCTGCCATGAGATTAAAGAAAATTCTGCTAAATAGTAGGATTTGAACCAAGGATCTTTGACACGGCAACTCAGCGCTCTACCACTAGGCCAATACGCTTCCTTAATGAACATAAATATCAAAAATATTTTAGATGTTATAATAATTAACTACTTGTGAGTAAAATCTTAAAATTGGAAGCATTTTCATAAGCAGCACTTTTGGTAACTTAATAATCATTATTTAATATTAATATAAATAATAAAATCCGTTAGGCCATAACCTTAAAATTGATTTTTTTTTCCATAATCAGCATTCTCCGTAACTCCCTAATGAACAAAATAAAGATAATGTTGATGAACAAAATAAAGAGGATAGAATGAGGTCGGGATAAAAATCGAGACTTTTTCATAATAATTAAGCATGTGAGTTATAATGCTCTTCCATTTTATTACGTCTCTTTCGTCAGTTTAAAAAAACAAGAAATTATTTTGATATAACTAGCTCATCCGGTTACCTAATAATAAACCTATGTATATAAATTATTCACAGTAATATTTAATCTCAAGTGAAAAAAATGACCGACTGTATTTGATTTAAATTTTATAAATCGCATGAAGATATACTGTTTTTTTTATTTTCATGCCAATTATGAAAATCATATCTTGACTTATTGACTGAGAGATAAAAAATTAATTAGTTTCAATTTCTGCTTAAATCTTGTGTCGAATTAGAATCTCCGTGACGTACGGCTTGGCCTCTTCAGCCTTTTTGGCGGTCCGCGTTCTCCGTCAACTTGTCCAAGATGAAGGACACCGTTTTCCTTTGGCTGCTCAAGCCCTTTCAACCCAGACTTATATTGACGATATCGTTACAGGTGCGAATGATATTCCTTCTGCAATAACCTTAAAGTTACAGCTCAAACGATTACTCTCGTCTGGTGGCTTTGAATTACGGAAATGGTCTTCCAGCCATCCCCAGGTGCTTCATGATTTACCTCCCAGCCATTTGGAAACCACGGTACTTTTCAATGATGAGGAGAGCGCCCTTAAAGTTTTGGGCCTGAACTGGGAACCATCCCACGACTGTTTTGTTTTCAGGGTTCAACCCTTTCAATTAGCTTGCACCAAGCGCAATATGCTTTCCTTTATTGCCAGAATTTTTGATCCGATTGGACTTTTATCACCTATCACCATTTCCTTTAAAATTATAATACAGAAGATCTGGCTTGCCAAACTCGATTGGGATGAATCCGTCCCTTCAGAAATTGAACTTCTTTGGAAACAACTGAGCACCCACTTGATCACCAAAACGCGCGTAGCGCCCCTGAAGACACTTTCCATTCCCAGACTCGAGCTTTGCGCAGCCGTACTTCTAATTGACCTAGTCAATACGGTTCAATCACTACGCTATCCTAAACCCTTGTCCAGCATCCGCCTTTTCTCTGATTCTACTATAGTGCTCGCATGGTTGCACACTCCTCCGCATACACTTAAAACATTTGTTTCACATAGGATTGCTCACATCACAAATAATTCGCCGTCCATCTTAAACTGGTCTCATTGCCTTACCTCGCTAAATCCCGCCGACATAGCCTCTCGTGGTCTTTCTCCTATGGAACTGGCTCGAACCAACAATTTCCGTTTATGGACTCAAGGTCCCTCTTTTATGACTAATTGTAATGAACAGTGGCCCCCTCCTTATCGTGACATTGACTTGCTCACTAAGCCACTACCGGAGCTTAAGGCTACTCCAATTTCACTCATCGCGGTACATCCAGATCAAACTTTTGAGCAATTAGCTTCTCGGTTTTCATCCTTCAAAAGACTTCAACGAGTCGTAGCATGGATGCGCCGCTTCGCATCAAACTGTCGATCACGTAAATTGTCAAAACCACCTACAGCAGGCCCTTAAGTCGTGTCAGAACTGCAAGACGCCCTGCTTACTATTGTTTTACAAACTCAGGCGGAACATTTTTCTGAATATTTATCCAAAATCCGCGCTGACAAACCGGTCAAACAACTTTGCAGCCTCACTCCCTTCATCGATACTCTAGGAGTTCTCAGGGTGGGCGGCAGACTCAAGAACGCCGGACTAAACTATAATATGCAACACCCAATTCTGCTTCCAAAATCTGCCCACTTTTCAGAGCTGATATGCAAACACTATCACCTATCTGCCTTGCACGCTGGTCCTACCACGTGTCAAGCTCTGATCCGCGCCCGGTATTGGATTCTTTCCTTACGGCAACTCATAAGAAAAGTAATTCATCGCTGTCTCACTTGTCATCGCTTCCGAGCTTCAACTATACAACCTATTATGGCTGATTTACCATCCTGCCGAGTACAGCCTGGTAGACCCTTTCTCAACACTGGTATTGATTTCGCCGGACCCTTTCAAGTCCGTTCATCTCGCTTCCGTAAGTCCACAGTAACCAAGGGATATTTGTGTTTGTTCGTTTGTACCGCAACTAAGGCTGTTCATCTCGAGTTCGCTTCAGAACTTTCTACCGATGTTTTCCTGGCAACCCTTGATAGATTCATCGCCCGCCGAGGTCTTCCACACTCAATACTTTCCGATCGGGGGCGTAATTTTGTTGGGGCGAATAGACGCCTGCAAGAAATTTATCATTTCTTTAGTACCCATAGCGATGAGATCGCAAGCACCCTATCTAACCGTGAAATCAACTGGATTTTTAACCCTCCATTGGCCCCCAATTTCGGTGGTCTTTGGGAGGCGGCCGTCAAATCTACCAAAACTCTGTTTTATCGCCTGTCCGCTGACATATTGTTCACTGCCGAAGAATATGCGACTCTTTTCGCCCGTATCGAAGCGGTCCTCAACAGTCGACCTCTTTGCGCTCTATCCTCAGACCCCAATGAGGCCTCTATGTATCTGAGCCTAGGTCATTTCCTCATAGGTGCTCCTCTTTTGTCTAGAGCAGAGATGCCTCTCTCGGAGGATCTTGTTTTAACCTCACGGTGGAAAACTATTTCCAGGCTCTCTCAGTACTTCTGGCGACGTTGGTCCAAGGAATACCTAAACACTCTGACGCAGCGTACTAAGTGGACCTCCCATTCCAAACCTCTCCAACCAGGTGACGTTGTTGTGATCAAGGGAATGAACACCTATCCCCTTTCATGGCCAATAGCTCGTATTTCCGAACTCAAGCCTGGACAAAATAGTGTATCTCGCGTGGCTATCCTTGAGACCTCTACTGGCACTCTAACAAGACCAGTAAACAAGCTCATCCCACTTCCGGAATGATTTTCTGTAGTCTATATTACGCCCAGTTTGGTTATTTTCTTTTTTACTTTCTTAATATTCGTGTGTGTTGCATACCTAATTGTTCAAGGCTGTTGCCTTCCTCTTTTTTCCTAGGCTGTTGCCTTTCTTTTCTTTTCTTATGGTTTTTATCCTATTTTACGCCCAGTTGGGTTCTTATATTTTACTTTGTTTCATTTTCTTTTCCTTTTACTTTCTCGATTTCCCGTATATTGTTTTCCTATGGACCACCCACCATTTACCACTATTCAAGCTTTTTCTTTGGTTCTAAAATTGGACTTTCATCCCAATTTTGGTGGGCGGTATGTTCACGCCATTTGGCGTTCTTTTTACATATGAATTATTATAATACTTAAAAAATAGGTAAAGTGTCAAATACATCTTGAAATAGCACACTACGCTCTCTAGCGGCTGTTTGGGACAACTAACACTTCAATTAATTGACATAATCATAGGCAGATCGCGATACGAGTACTCTTATCACCTGTTTCCTTTTCCTTTTGAATCTCGCGCTTCGGCTTCCTTCTGCGTGCAACCTCTGAGCGAGACACATGCTCCTTTTCTTTGATCCAGCTATCCAGCTTAATTACAATTACCAATTATTGATCAGTTTAATAATTTCCGTTTATTCATGTGTTACAATTATTTCACGATTCATCTGCAAATAAGTCTGGATTCCCCAGGAGTTTTTCAAAGGCACAGGAAATCATCAGGACTAAGGGACGCTGCCAGCCTCTTTTGGTCTTTGAGTACGCAGAGACCAAAGTTCCTGTCCGTATGCTGCCGGCCTACGTCTTGGGTGAGTCACCTTTTATTTTCTGTGGTTTTGATTTCTTCCTGTTACCTCTTTATCATATCGAACGCTTTTAAAATTACTTATACAGTCCATATCCAGAGCGAGATTTATCTAACTAAAATTACATTTTTAAGAAATTTATTACGAACTTTCGAGCTTGACTCAACAGAATCCATTACGATTTTTTTCTTTCTCAATCAGATAATTTTTGTTTCTCAACTATCTTCAGAAGATCCTGTCAGATAAAGATAATTATATTCTTCTCTGAGTTTGGCATAGGACACCTTCTCACCAAAGAACACTAAACTTACCACTTATTTATACTTAAGATAGACTATAAAGTAACCAACTAAGCGCTACTTTGTCTAGTGACCTTTAAAAAAAAAACATGTAAACAAATATTTTATCTTAACTAACTTGTGAATTAAATAAAAAATGCATTATAAATGTATGTTTTTAACTATGTCCTTACAGCTCTTAATAATCAATATGGTTTTTACATTGTCAGATCGAGAAGTTTATTCATTTTCGGAAACCGGTAAATTGTTGGTACTACTTTGTGTTCTTCATCTATAATATATTTATATACAATTAAAAACAAAAAGAAACAAAAAATAGGAAAATAGGAGAATATACTATATTTAAGGTCCCAAACTGCAAGGTTTAAAATAAATAAATATTCATAATTATTGTGATTATCTTAAGTCACATTTACTGAGTAACTGATAAACATAATACTGTATAATGACAATATATAATTCAATTAATTAAATTAAATAAATAGATTAATAACTATCGCTAGTATAAAAAGGAAAGGAACATCATTATGTTATTGATGTCTATTCATTTCCATTTAATTACTCTTTAATAAAAATAAATAGAATAAAGGTTTATACATATCTTTATATATAGATTTATATATCTTGTTGCCAACTTTTTTCTTTATATGTGGTGAAAATACAAGGTTCTTGACCAGGAATTTTTCATATCATGGCTCAGTGAATCTACCTGGTCAACTATGAAGAAGATCGGAGAGGGAGGTTAAGGTTGCAGATAAAACGATTGATCTAACAATTTTGTGATATATATATATATATATATATATATATATATATATATATATATATATATATAAAGATAAAATAGAGGGCTTTATAAATAAAAATGGTTTATTTAAAATAATAAGAATGTTAAATAAAAATAATTCATTATTTATTTCATTTAATTGTATGTAATGAATTAAAAAAAAATAATGTAATAATAGACCTTGCTTAAGGCATCAAAGATTAATTAGTATTGATGAATTGAGTACTTGAAGTTTTTTTGTTTCGTTTAGAAATTAGTCAAAAGTTCGAAACTTTAATTACTGAAAAAAGAAAAGTTTCAGATGTTTCTTAATTATAACTTTTTAAAAATATTTCTGATGGTGATGGTTCTCTTCGATTTTTCGATTAATCCATAGATCTTTATAACCTCATTATGCCAACTAACCTTTTTCAGTTGATGACAAGACAATGCTAAAAATATGATATAACAGAAGTACAATGAAATCTTATATATGATACACTATAAGAATACTTTATGATTTTAGCTAAAGTTTTGAACGGTAATAAAAACTAGCTCATTCATACCCTAATAAATAACTATATTATAATTATAATTATTATAAATACTGGTATTACCCAACTCAAAATTATATATATATATATATATTTTTTTTTTTATGGTTCTTTTTTAATTATTTAAATTTTTTTTTTTTTTAATTTTGAAGAGAAAAGATTATGTCTTGGCCGGGATTCGAACCCGGGTCGCCTGCGTTTCTTGCGCGGTGCTCTAACCACTGAGCTACCAAGGAACGCATTCCAGCTAGACAAATCCTTTCTCTTCACTGATCCTATTTCCCTGTGATCTCGCAAATTTTCGTGGTATACACGGGGAAGTATGTTCATTGAACATTACTTTAATCGGGATCTCGTTGACTTACGTCAAATTTATATTCATAATTTATTTTTTATTTATGGTTCTTTTTTAAGTATTTAAATATATTTTTTTTTTTAATTTTGAAGAGAAAAGATTAAGTCTTTGCCGGGATTCGAACCCGGGTCGCCCGCGTTTCTAGCGCGGTGCTCTACCCACTGAGCTACCAAGGCACGCATTCCAGCTAGACAAATCCTTTCTCTCCACTGTGATCGCAAATTTTCGAGGTATACACTCGATATATATATTTATAACAAGTTATAACCTGACGTAAAAAAGATTATTGGATAATGATAAATAGCATACTGAAAGATTTTTTCTATTATCCATTGGATTATTCAGATTAGATCAGATTGGATATGGATTATTGTTATGTGTAGATGAGTGAAATTTAGTGCAATTATCGTGAATCTAAGACCGGAATGTTCATGCCATTATTTGCAGTGGGATTCTGAGTAAATTAAGGAGAATTTAAAATTTTTGTTAGAATTTGGGAATGCATTGTTCGCATCATGTAAATTTTAGTTCTTGCTTGCAAGTTTCGTGTGATTCTTCATTCAAAATACAATTTTTTTTAAAAATTATTTTATTGAATTGTACAACTGTAATATATACATCTTGTACAAGGGCTATATGAATAAATAAATACATGACAGAACATATAGAGGCACTACCCACCAAGGACAATCTAAGTTATGATACATAATTTTTCGAAGGTATGCTATCGTTGTCAATTGTGATTGCTTGGCACAAAGCTTTCCGTTGGGGGAGGTAAATCTGATAAGATTATACGGCCTTGTTTTTGATTTTACTATTTGTAGAACTTATTAGCTTTGCTATCCCACTTTTCGAAATACCAAAAATATGGCTTTAGAGAGTTATTGAAACTATGCACTTTTTAAATATTACATACATACATGGCTAAATTAAGTTCACAGCTAGAAATAACAATCGCTCAGTTTTAAAAATTCAGAACAGTCCTCGAGATACAAGACATAGATTCTGATACAAAGATAGGGACAGTAAATACTGAAGGGTCTCCTCCCATGGGAAGATTGGAAGATCTCCTCCCATCGCCCATTGGGTATTTAATGGTCCTAGGTAATTTAAACAGAAAATAGTGCACGATTTAAAAAAAAAGAAAGAGAAACGAAAAACGAAATTCCATACTAGAAACGACAGAGAGTAAGTATTTACAGACATTAAGTATATGTAGTATGTAATTCTGTATTCTATATATTATTCTATATACAAAGAGTAATCGCAGTTTAAACATCCCAATGTTTGAAAATTTATTAATCAAAACAAATAGTCAGTAACAAATAACAAAAATACATTTAGAAAAAATATTAATAAATAAACTGAATTGATGATGTTTCATTAGAATGTCAGAATGAAATGACGTGACAATTATATACAATAAATAAAAGACTAAATATAAATAAAACATATGTTACATAAAAAGCTTATACTTGACTATTTGGTGAGGGTTACACAAAAGCTTACATTATTATTTCTATACTCATAAACTACTTTACATATATATGTGTGTATTTTTAAAAAGTATCGGAAACTTTTTTTTTCAATAATAAAAAATATTTGGGCTTCTGGATGTTTCTAATCAAAACAATTAATATTTAGGTACTTAATACACCACTAATAATTAATGTTTTTTTACGCCCAGTAAGGATTATTATAACACTTTTGTAAAGAAAAATACTTTAATTTTGACTTTATTTAGATATTAAAATCCTTTAATTAATCTATAATAATAAAAAAAAAACCTGTACCACTGGAAGGAAACCTGTAACACTGTAACCCATGGAAGGTTTTAAGTTCAGTACATGATAGAGTTTCTAGGACAAAGGCTGTGCGGGGATGTGATTTTTCCGTGATTACACTTAACCACTGGGTTTTCCCCTATTAAGAGTAACCACTTTATAGAGACCAGAAGGGTCTCCAGATTCCAGAATATTTGTGGTCTCTATTCCAGGCTGTTAACAGATTAAATAAACTATCTCCCACAGCTGGATTTCAACCTTGGACCATCAGAAGGGCAACTCAGCGCTCTACCACTGAGCAACGTTCCATATTAATCTATATTTAAAGAAATAAAATAAAATGAGGTATGAAAAAGCCACTTCTTTTTTAATGTATTTTTTTGTTTGAACTTATGTTAAAAAACATCATATCTCTATTCAGATTATCATATTTTACTAGATTTCCAGAAATATTATAATACTTTTAGAGACCTCTTTTAAGTAAAAAACAACATTATGATGATTACATTGTTAAATATTCAATATCGACTTCCATAAATCATAGAATTTACTAAAAATCTTTAATTTTTGGTATTATTCTGAAGAAGGCGTAAGACTCTACCCTGTAGGCAAGACTTGCGTTTTAGTATACTCGTGCCCCTTCAGTGTACCAGCACATCTTGGTAGCACTCATGTCAATGATTCAAATTTAAGCCTTTACAGTTTGTTGCCTAATTGAAACATTGACCATCAACAAATTGCAGGGATCATTGTTAAATGTAAAATACTATCATCGAGCAATGCAATATCTCGGAGATTTCCGCTGTGTTTTTTTTCTAAATATATGTTAATCGAGTTAATCCCAAAATAATATTTTTCAACCATAAGATTGAGAATTTATTTATCCTGAAATAATATAAAACAAACTGACCAATTAAATGCTAAAATAATAAAATTAGTTAGAAAATTGATTATTTTCACATTCACAAAATTGTATATTATAAACTTTTCTGTTATACCATCCAATTCAGAACCAATGTCATTATATCAATTAAGGGCTATCATTATTAAAATAATATAAAATCTTCAGTATTATAAATTTGAATGAAATATTTCCTAAGATATCGTGAAATAAATATTCCATAAGATGTCGTAAAAATGTATGAACAATGATATTAGATTTGTTTGATACAAAATCCTTGTATGCGTATCAATTATAGTTCAATAATTTTAAAACAAAACAAAATTCCTATTTCGAATGAATTAAGAATACTTCAACTGCATTTAACAGGTTCGAATGATAAAAATATATTGAATGTTAACACTTTTTGGTAGAATAAAAGTTAAAAAAAAATTTAGAACATATATGGAAAAAAAATATTAAACTTTTTTGAATGATACTAGAAACGCATTTTGAATACCGGCACCTCATAGAATTTCACTATTGATATCTAAATTGTTCAGATATCTGGATATAAATATTACTTTTTATTTATTGGGAAAATTTTCATTATGGAATAATATTAAGGAATAAGTGTTGTTTTTTAAGAATAAATATTCATAGAATAACGAAATTCGGCTGTACGTATTTAATAGAATATTGTTATTTAAAGGAAAAATGTTTTGTATATTTAAGTTATCAATTTAACAAAAAAATTAATTATCAATTTACAAAAAAATTAAATTATAAATTAAAGAAAATTAAATGAATAATTAAAGTGCTTTAATAATGGTTTTAACAGTTATTGAATATTCAGTTAGAAGATTAGAAGATGATCCAATATTTTAGGACTTAAAGTATCTCAATCGAAATTTTTTAATTTCCTGAAACTGATTTCATTATGATATAAATATAAATCGCACCCTATTCAAAAAAAAAAAAATTGAGTTGAAACTTTAATCTTTAATACATCCAAAATCAATAGACGAAGATTTTTATTATTTCATCATCTTTGTTTAGCATCAATGGAATAATACTTACTCATTAATGAATGCATGTGTGAGTTAGGCACATCTTTTACCATTCAAATTTTCAAATTTTAGATAAAAGTATTTATGAGGTAACATAATTGATGGTAGGCTTTTTATAGGTTTACTTATTATAAATTAAAACTTTTAAAAAAATCAATAACTGAAATGCAGTAGATTTTATAATGTATGTTAAATATTAATGATTTTTATAGTGGGTGAACAAAATAATCCGGGTGTAGATCATAGCATTAATCCCTTAAATAGCAATAAATTGTTTACTCCTATTCTGAAGATTTCTTTTAGGTTCACTTGTGACCTCCATTACAAGGCTTGTGCACAAGCAATGTGGTTAAACTTGTCGATTTCTAATAAATAGTTTATAATTATTTAAGGAATTAATTTTTAGAATTTTACCCGGACCATTTTCTTCCTCAATTTTAAAAATCAAGAATCTAAATAGAATTTAACATTAAAGAACTTATATTACTACTTTATGAAATGTACTTTATAAAATATATTTGGTGATATTTATTTATTCGAAATTTATTGACAAATGATAGTTAAACAAACCTACAAAAAGTCACCAACTTCTTTAATGTTGTCTTAGAAATTCGTTTAACAAGTATGAAGTCCATATATCAGAATTATGAAAACATTGATAAACTCAGGACATCCATTCATTCATGGATGATGGAAACGTTTTTATTGCATTATATAAGTCCCAATAATGTTATTCAAGATTTTTATGATATAACACTACTCATTTATGCTAACTATAACATATATTAATTTAAAATATAAACATATTTTCAAAATATGAAAGAAAATTAAATATATTAAATTAATAAATATATTAATAATACATGCTCATGCACTCCATGCTAGGTGCTTAGAAAATATTAGAAAATATTTAACTGTACATTTTAATTAACAGCCTGCAATAAGTTTTAAATAACGTAAAAAAAAAGAAAGAAAAGCTGCTATTTATTAGATAAACCCCTTTTATGCAGAAGGGTTGGAAGCTGTCAGAAAGATATATGGGACTTACAGGGCCTCTCCTCCTTAAGGACTAGACAGGGCTAAGCTCCTCTTACCCCAGGATTTTAAGGGAGTGCTTCCCTAATCCATCACTATCTGATATTCCAGGATTTAGAATTTATGTCACTGTTTTAACGCAGGTTGAATAAAGATTTAGATCTGATATTATACAACCTGTGGCTTGGAAGGGACAAATATCCAGTTGTCCGGAAAATAATTGAGCATTTCATATTTTATGTAAAATACCCCTCTAAATTGAGTATCTGTTACGCAGGTTGTCGCTTCGAGTTGAGTTAAAATAAGTTTTAACTGTTTATTCGTTTCATTTATAATATTAATTCCCAAAAATCCAGTCAAACAATCTATACACTCCGTAGGAAACCAATGACTTCCTTTCCTACATTATCCTTTAATAATATCCCACTGACCCCTATGGAACCAATCGAATACTTAGGATTGCATCTCAACAAATGTTTAACTTGGAATCCTCACACTAGACTGAAAAGACAAAAAATGCTCGCCGTTTCAAGTTACTGCAACACTTACTGTCTAGTATAGTTTGTCTAAACGCTCTAAGCTTTTGTCTAGTAAGTGTTGAAAAAGAGTTAAAAACCGTTATTCCAACAGGGGTATAGTTTAGAATATTTAGAATAATGTATCCTTGAGGCAAACTACATCAATAAAAAACATCGATTAAAATTAATTTATTGACTGAATAGAATATTTCTCTAGTGATAAAGAGAGATATATCTTGAGAGCTACTTGAAATAACCTTTAACCTTATAACCTTTAAAAAAAAATGAATAAATCATTTTGAAGAGATTTCATTTAAAGGGAAAAATAAAGAAGGAGATGTAGATTCCTATCGCATTGTGCTACCTGAATTGGGAAAACAAAAAAAGGTAAACGTGACTGCACAAATCAATAAACAAATAATTGATAATTGAGATCTTCGGTCACGAACAATGAATTTACTCTGGAAAACATAAACATACACATGTTTTGGTAAGTTGTTGGTTTTGCCAGCGTACTGAAGAGGCCTATAGCCCTTCAACTTAATTCAGCGATTCTAAGCATCGTGCTTTATTAAACTAAAAAGTTTATTTACACATATTTTTATTTAGTTGATATTGCTATTTCATTTATTTTCAAAACAAAATCTATCATTATCTAAAAAAACTAATTTATTTAGCATTATTTATTTATAAAGATATCTATTTTTTCAGTGCTCTGTATTTACTAATCGGGGTCTTATAAGCTTAAAAATGGTACTAAGAGGTTCTATCTAAGGAGGAAGCTTTAAAATAAAGCTCTAAAGGGTCTAAGTGAGCCAGGGACTTGCAGAGATCATTACGTTATCGACATTGCAATCAATTCATAAGATTTTAATCAAACTATCCGTTTACAGTAATTGCCATGAGTTAAGAGAAACAGTTAACTAATGAACTTCAAGTATTTTAGCTTTATCAGATATTAAGAGAAGTTCTTGAGTTTTTTCTAATTCTAAAATCCGCTTTAGAAAATACTATTAGAAAATATGAAAGTACCTCCCAGTGAGTTATAAATGTCAGTTTTATAAATAAAACTGCTAGATAGGTAATACAATAAATAAATCCGTGAATACAATTACCATTGCATTAAGGATATTTCATAAGTACAGACGCAAGAGGGTAAAAATAAAGATTTTATAATATTTTAGCAATTATAAAAGATTAGGACACACTGTTGGTCCAGTCTTTCTCCTTTTTTTAGAAATTTTGTTTCAATGATTGAGTTTTGAAGTAATGATTGATCATAGAATAGCTCTTTAATTGAAGAGAATATTAAATCTTTTGCATAACAGGGTTATGGGGCCTGTTTCTTTTTTTTATTTCCAACAGTTAAAAAAAGTCGTTTTCAATTTTATATATTGGTAAAACTTTTTGAAAATTAAAGATATTTTATACAACATTTAGTTAGTAATAATTTAATATGAGCAAAAATTACTTTTACATACTTTGCAATCAGCCTTAAGAAAGTATTTTTTATATTCTTAATTAAAAAAAAGTTATAACGAAACAAGAGTTTATTTAAATAACAATTTTTTTATTCATATAATTAAGATTATAAAATATTTGAAATTAGTAAATTGTATAATGATTCAGAAACAAATTTTTCATTTTATTTTTTTAAATCGCTCCCACAATCAATCTCACGAGCTAAATATACATAAATCCTTGCTATTTTTATAAGACCTTGTTTAAGTTTTATGGGATTATTTAAAAAAGATAAAACAGAAGAGGAGAATTTACAAGATAAAACCAATTTTTGTATTACTGTTATGAGCTAAGGAGCATTCTTAACTTTAAAACAAGTTATTTTATAATTACAAAACCAATATTTTAATTTATATTCGAAAGCATTTAATTGCACTAAAGCACATGCACTTCTTGTTTCATGTGTGTATTCTTTATGCTAAATAACTCAATATATTTTGACAAGGCTTATTACAAAATTTGATTCTAAGTTTTTCTAGATAATGTCTTCAAGTTCAAAAGTATGAAAAAATTAGTTTTGTTTTTTATTATCAGAATTTTATCATATTTACAGGAAAATTTATATATTTTATTTACATATGCTTAAAAATGCATACACATATTTTGATTTTTATGCTTGAAGTAAAGATATTTAAGCAGTAGCTTGGTCATTTAATTTTTTAAAATACATATTTTCACATCAAGATTTAAAGTTTCAAACATTTCTAGATAATTAGAAAACTATTGTTAATTATAGATTGATCTCTGCACGTCCCCTGCCCGGAGAGTCTACTAGAGTCTACCTGGCTGCTGCCAAACGGTGGCAACGTCCAACTTGAAACTGCCCAACATTTTGTCTGTCCTCAAGATATTCCTGGACTGCATGACCTTTCAGTCCAGACACAAAGAAGAAGGATGAGGAAACAGAGAAAAATAATTAAAATGAGGGATACAAATTAAGATAAAGGAGAAGATAGAAAAGCGATCGTACATTATAAATTACATAGGATGGCCAAAATAAGTTATGTTAAAAAAACTGAGAAAATACTCAACATTTGAATATAATAATGGGAATATTATTCTAAGAAAAATGTGGTGCAGATACGTAATTAAAAAAAAAAACCTTAGAGTTTGGAGTATCAGATCAGTCATTACTACAGCATTTTGAAACATAATTTAAATGCTTTCAAGTAAATTTTAATCCAAAAATATACAAAAATGATGAGATTTAATTTAATTTTCCTGTTTAATAATTAAATCAAAATTTAATAAAGCTGTATAATTATATCTGCCTAAATACATTAAAAATGTGTGCACAAAATTTACCTAAACTTTAAAATTTGACTTTGACAGAAAAATCGTCCTGAAAAATTCTTTAGAATACTCATAGTATATACAAACTTTAAGAATCCTATACATTATTTTACTGATATAAATTTTCAAATTTTACGAATCTGGTCTAATGATGGACATTTTAGACTGAAAAAAACAGAGGAGTTAAATCTCAATTCGTATTTATCTAAATTTAGGAAAGCTTGTTTGATAATGAGTTTAAAAAATCAAGTTTATTTTTAATTTTTCAAAAAGATTATGCAATAGATTGTGAGGTGAAAAGCATTTTAAATAATACAGTTAATAAAACAAATATATGATTGCGAGAACTGTGGGGTTAACTGTTAAAATATTACTTTATAAATTATTTAAAATCAAAACTAAAACCTAAAATAACAGATAATTATTACAATGCAATTGAAAAAAGACCTATTAACATTTGCCGTTTCGAGATACTGCATTAACTTTATTCATGTAAAAATATCATAAATTTTTGTGTTCCAAAGGAAAATCACGGTGTTCTTTAATAAAACTCTATTATGTTTTAAACTTCTTCGAAGTACTGTGAGAACAATAACAAAAATAAGTATAAAAAACAATCTGAACCACTACAAGCATTAACAACCAGTGAAGGATATTGGGTTTAGCTGGTGGTTGAGTTTATACTGTCTGTAAGACAATTAATGGAAGTGTAAATACATTTTTTGGCTTTTTTTATTTAAAAAAATATTTATTGGGAATTATTTATCTTATTAAGGCGAACGGAACGGGTTTATAACATAAGCAGCTTATCTTGTATATTATTAGCAACGAATATGTATCTAGGAGACAGTGACAGAAAAAAAATACATCAGCTGTTAATAGATGGATATTTAAATAAATCGTTATTGATAAAAAACGATAGTTAGTATCAAAGCTTTATCAGACAGCCGTGAAAAGCTAACTGGAAGTAGACTTGATTGAAATTTGGATTCAATGCCTCACTTAAGATAATTTTGTAAAAACAGACGGTTATAGGTTGAGGCACATATACAGATATATATGTGTCTGCACCTTTTGATTTCTTAATGGGGGAAACTTTATACATTTATTCACCAAGACTGAGAACACTCCAAACCCCAAGGCCGTTGAAGAGATAGATGGTGAGGTATAAATGATGATAGATGTTGTGATGATGGGCTACCATCCGTATCATAGATGGTCCTCACGTCTATCTTGAAGCTGCCGACGATAGTTCCTCCTCGGAGTAGTTTCCTAGAGTGTAATACCTACAACACACACATCCAACCTATCACCCTGTATCCACCACTACGACTTCTCTGGCTTCCAATCAACCTTCTTTAGTATTAGATTACATGCTATGTTATGAATATATATACCTGCTGTGCTATATTATTAATGGATATAAAACATAATCAGAATACATGAATAGAAACAAGTAAATATGACAAAAAAAAAAAAAAATGAACTGGTTGCCAATCTTCTTTGAAGGCAAAATGCAGACTATGTAAAGCCACTTGAGTAACGGTGACATGTTGTTCCTGTCCCTAAGCATTTGACCTGAACATTTTCGACACAAGCAACAGTTACTATCCGAAATAGTCTAGATAGTCTAGATAAACTATTTTGGGCCAGAGACCCCTTTTCCAAGATGTTAGTTTCTTTAACGTCACTTTATACTGCTATGGCTAATCGGATGATGCTACAGCTATATTTTGGCTATCCCGGTTTAATCAGGGTGGAGATTTTACCTGACATCGCATAGGCTCGGGACCCCGTTTAACGTCCCTGCCGAGGAACGGCATTACTAACTCCCTTTAAAAAATTCTGCCACCTGCCGGGCTACCTTGGGCTTATTAGTTTTTTATGCTAAACACTAGACCACAGATCTCCCCTTTTCCAAAATAAGCTTATATCACCGACCCCCACTTCTTTTTTCAATTAAATGCAAATATAACACGTTCAACAATGAATTTTTTTTGTTTAATTTGATAAATATATACAATGGAATGCCACGATCCTGGTTCATCTCTGTCGCTTACTACACATACATTAATCTCTTCACGGACGCTCGCACACAGCCTTTTCTGTGAACTTTCTTCTCAATTGAATTCTCAATTTAAATTTTTGAAACGCAATCTAATTTTTGAAGTAATAATATTTATAAACTTTGCCTCGACACGAACTATAAAATACGATGGATTGAACTGCTGGTTTAAATAAAGTATGTATGCATGACTGAAACTGCAGGTCGTTTGGCAACTACTTACTAAACAGTATGCTTGAAAACGCCCATAGCATTTAATACATAATAGAAATACTTTATTTTAAAGAAGCAGTTTGTTAAACAGATGTTTTAGTAGCAATGTCATTTCGAACAAGGGAGGTACTCTTCTCTTATTACTGTTATTTTAGCAAGCGAGTCTTGGCATCTTCCGGTTACAGTCGCCAGATGTCTCGATTCTGTGCTTCCACCACCCAATTCCTTTACTCCGATGGGTCTTAGGTCATCAATGGCACAATCCAACCACCGCAGCCAGGGTCTACCAACTCTGCGCCGGCTGAATTACTGTTCCGTTATTATTTTCTTTGGGATCTTCGCATCAGGCATTCGTGCGAGGTGTCCTTTCCACCTTAACAGGTTTGATGGTTACGACTAAATCAAGCTCGTTACAGAGGCTATAGATGTCTCTAATTATACGCCTTCTCCATTGTTCGTTCTCAAAGATGGACCCGTAAATTCGGGGAAGGAATTTCCATTCAAAAGCAATTGGGTCTCCTTCATCTGCCTGTACAATAGTCCATGATCTCAGAGCTATAAGCCAAAACTGGGTGGAGAGGGCCCTTTTCTCTTACGCTCAATATAAAAGGCGTATAACAATACTCGTTTCATAAGTGTTTATAAATTCGTGGTTACTACATTTCTTCTGGTAAGAATATCAGGCCTCCTAACATGAAAAGTATAGTTAATTTTGTTGTTTTTAAGTTTAAGCAAATTCCTTTATTTTGTGTTTCATGACGATTGACTTCACCATTTTTTTTTCCTATTGTGTTTATTTCGTATATTATTTATCGAAAGAAAACAAAAAGGTATTGTATTTATTACAAAAGATAATTGTGCATAGTATATGGTGTAAGCGTGTAAACAGGTGCCTGTTGTCTACTGTGAACAACCAAAGTACACGCTGTAATTTAGCTGGTGCAGTTAGTTAAAGATAGTAGGATTGGGTGCTAGTCGATAGTTACTATCGATTTATCGATGGCCACATTTAACCTTTTCAGCTAGTGATTCGGATAAGCTCGAAACGGGGACTGAGACTTGTAATTTTGCGTCCAAAATTGCCGCTCTCCCCATCAGTTGGCAATTACAATGGCGAGTAGCTTGAGTTTTTCCATCTAACAGTTGTTTGTCACTTCGTATTTCAGACTATGCGTGAAACTTCTTCAGCCATGACATCTACTTCCTTCGATGAGACATCTACACTGCTTCGATGAAAAGGCTTTCCAGGGTATTCGGAGTGTTTCATCTATGAATATTTTAAGGTGATTGAAATTAGTAGTGCTTAGAGTCTATGTTTCAGCTCCATTTAGAAGCACAGACCAAACATAAGTTCTGTAATCAGAAACAGTATTAGGTTTAAAGTACCTCATTTTATTGCTAATTCTCTTCATGTTTTGTCGATCTATCTTTAAGGAAGCTTCGTCGTGTGGTTGGCGACTAATTATCATAAATTTTGTCTTAGTGAAATTTAATTGCTGTGTTCGCACAGTCCAAAAACTTTCCAAGACCCCATCGCAGTATATGATTGTTCCGTCGGCATATCGAATCAGTTCTTACCACTTTCCTCCTTGTTACTATTATAATTTAATTAAACTTCATAGAATATCTATATCAAATATTATTATACATTCGTTTTTTCTTATCAAATATTATTTTAAAATTTAATTATTTCATCCAGTACAAGCCTGGATTTCTGATTTTCCTTATTTTTTTTTAGTTCCTGAGGCTATTAAAGATGAAAATATTCCTTTCTATTTTTGTAGATAACATAAACCTTTGACAACAGTGAATTTATGTAAAGTGTAAACTGTTCTAGGACCTGTTCTACGTGATACAAACGAACTCTTATATGGTACGAATGAATTCAATACAGTAATGTTAATACATAAATTGGACGAAATTAAAATATTGAAAGATGGTAAATGCGCATAGTGGTCAATTAACAGGAAAAAATGATGAACCAAGGTTATTGAAGAAAAATTAACAGATAGCTCTATGGAATTTCTGAATTATATAATCACTTAGGTTCGATACATCCATCTTATTTTGCTGTGCCAAATTTTCAGAAGCAGTAGTCATTCATTCCTATTCCTCCGATTTTTTGTCTCTCTTATTCCCATATTCTATTTTGTATTCCTTTCCTGCTATTAAACTTGACTATCTATTTCTAACTATTGTTTTACCTAAATTTTTCACGAAAAAAATGTAAAATTAAAATCAATAAATAAATTAAAAAAAAACAAAACAGTAAGGAGTTAAGTATTACCCATACTTCAATTCAGAACTAATATAATAAGTTGGACTTTTTCGATAAAATAAATTGTGTTTCGTTCATTTGATGGCTGATGGAGAGCGAATTTGAAATTCATTCCATATGAGTAACATGTAAAGCTAGTACATATTACCATCGTAATATAATTTCAGGAAATTTATATAACTGTTTCAAAAAAGTATGGTGCCAGACTATATTTTTTTCTTTTTTTTTAAATATACCTATAAATGATAGATTAGACTTTGATGATTTTTGTGAGAAAATAAAAGTGGTCGTTCTACCGAGAATCAACTGTTTCTTGTAATGTTATTGAACTACAAACTAATAAAAAACTAGTATATTGTAATGAACGCCGTAAATTTCAATGAGTTTAGACAAACTTTCTTAGTAATTAATATACATCAGTATCTATTATTATTATTTTTCCTATTATGGTACTAATGAAGATGATTCTTTATTCAGAAGGAAACTCCTCTTAGATTAACGTTTTCAAACAGAATCATGGATTTTTATAACTTACATCTTTATGGGTGTTCTTGATATCATGATGAGCGGTACTATTCTAATATTCCATGGGCTGGAATTTTCTGAGAACGTGTCACTTAAAAAATAGAAGGCCAGTAAAAATATATATAAAATATTTAAAAAACGGAAACTTTATTCTACCTCAGTTTCGCCATAGGAAATCCAACTACTTATAAGTCATACTTTGGGGAACTTCACATTGTACTATTTTTATTATTCTTCGTTATTACTAGTACTACAAATCCTATCAATATTTTTTAAACCTAAACATAAGTTTAGACTATTTAAATGCAAATCATCGATACTTTGTGGTCTTGATACATACTTTCGGAAGCATATAGCTTTGATTTGTCTTCTTAAATTGTTTGTTCAATCAATTTCACTTTATGCTGCTATGGCTAATCGGACGATGCTACAGTGGGAGCTCTACTCTAAATTTTGCCTATCCAGGTTTAATTAGGAAAGGGATTTTTAACTAGTACCTGACATCGTACAGGCTCGGGACCCCCGTTTAACGTCCCTTCCGAAGGACGGCGTAACTAAAGATTTTTTACTGCCATTAAAAAATCCGAGGACCACCTGCCGGGCTACGAACCCGCGATCTTGGGCTTAGTAGCTTGTTACGCTAACCACTAGACCACAGGTCACCCCGTTTGATTTGCCAATCTCTTATCACTCTATCCTTTTATATACGGGGTTCTTTAAATTACAAAAATTTAGTTTTATTTATGAGGTTAACAAACCGAAATATATGGACATTTTAATTTCGTGAAAAACATTTCGTCGTTATTAGTGAATCCTTAACCAGCAAAGAACGTTAATATATTTTACCTTGAACAAATACCAAGTGTATTATTATTATAAAAAAAACAAAAAAAACTGTAACACTACAACCCGTGAATGATCTGGGGCTCAGTACATGGTAAATACTATATTATTTCTTGGACAACTGACGTGCAAGGGGGTAATTTGTCCATGATCACGCTCAACCTCCATACCTCCCTTATTTTAGGTTACCCTCTTTATAGAGGGCGGATAAGCCCCAGGAGGGGCCTATTAAATATCCGATATGATCCATCTCCGGCTGCTAACAGACTAAATAAAAGTCTTGAATGCAGCGGGATTTGAACCAGGATTTTTGGGTTGGGAACTCAGTGCTTTATCACAGAGCCACTCCAATTCCTCTATGTAATATATAGCCTATGATAATATAATTATAGCAATGATAGGGTGAAAGGGTGAAATAAGTTTAGATATAGGTGTATAAGATGAGGGAAAAACTCAACATATACAAGCGATAAAATAATATTCTTACATATTCTAAGAGTACTTTAATTTTCTGAATTGACCTAGATCCCATTGGATCCTTCTCCGGCCGCTAACAGATTAAATAAAACCTGCCAACGAGCAGGATTTGAACTCAGGACGTTCGTGATGGCAAGTCACTGGTAACATATTATAGTCAAGGTTGCATTAATTTTCGCCTAAATTCAGCTGTTTAAAAATAATTGTGTCAAAAAATATTAAATTTTTGGCAAAAATTAACTTCGAATAGTATATAAATACTTTATTGGAATATTACAATCTACCACTTTTAGGCATTAGGTAATAGCTTTATAACTTGGAATAACATAATATGAAGTTCTTTAACTAATGCTTTGATCATTTCAAGAAAGAGGTATTACATTATAGTATAGTTTTAATTTTAATTTTGGTAATGTTCAGATCCAATCCATTTAGTGAAATAGATTTTTTTTAGAATCTTTTTTTTTTTTTTTTTTTTTTTTTTTTTTTTTTTTTTTTTATATTGATATTTACAACTGTAATAACATTACATCAAGTAAATTGGCTGTATGAACAAAGGACATGAACAAAAAAATCACTTGTGGAGAAACTATCCATTGATAGCACTCCAATTTTTAGAATCTAATATCAATATTCATTAAGTATTTAATTATATTTCTTTAAGAACGATATATTTTTTTTCGTTTTCATGCAAGAAAATGTTTATTGTTTTTATATGGGGACATGTTGTGGAATGGAATGGAATGGATCGACCGCAACTAAACATTTGAAAAAGACATTACCAAACAATGCCACCTGTTGTTGTGGAACAGCCTGAATTCCAAACTTTGGGGCTAAACAAAGACGAACTTTACAACAGATCTCCCACTGCTCTCCACCAGGAACAAAAATTAGAAACATCTCCAATTTAAATTTATGTGAAAACGTTTTTGTTTTTTTTAATGGAAATTATTAATACCAATGCAGGACCTATATCTGAAACCTGAGGAATATAAAACAATTATTTGTTGGCGTGTATTAAAAAATAAACTAAACTTATTCTTAATTTAATTATCTGAATATATCATGTTTAGTTAATAATAATAATAAAATAATATCGTAGCTATTTGTAGCCTTCGTTATATTTTGTCATCAACAACAGTTATTTATAAACGATATTACGATGAGAAATTTCACTTCGCATTATAACTGAGAGAATTTCTCCCTGAGAGAAAATTGGGTTATTCAAGGGAGCTGTGAGGGAGTAAATACATTCTCTAGTTGCCAGCAGAAGCAGACTACACCGATCTACATGACATCATATGGAAATTTATGACTACGATTAAGGGAGCCTCCAGTACATGCAGGTGCGGCATCAGTTTGTATTGATCGACTGTGAAATATTAAGCGAAATCTTGCGTTTTGAATACAAAAGGAAATTTTATTTTCAGGCTGATTAAAAAATATTTGTTTGATGCAATTATAAAACTGATTTATATGATAGAAAATGAAAAAGGAGACAATATTATGCTTGCTTCCTTTATATTAACACCGCCCAGTTACTTTACTAGTATGACTTTATGCTGATGTGGCTAATCGGACGATACTACAGTGGGAGTCCTAAATTTTGCCTATCCAGGTATAATATGGGTAGGTATCTTAAACGAGTTCCTGACATGGAACAGGATGGAGACGCCCATTTTACGTCCTATGAAGGTCTTCATAATCAAGACATAATTATCTACTACATAGATAATGGATAAGGCAAAGGAGGGTCTTCAGACCCTACAGTGCCCATTTATGCCTGTTAAATTATATAATTTATTACACATTGATCTGAAACAAAAAAAAAACCTGTACCACTACAACCATCAAGGGTGTTGGGTCCAGTACATTGTAGAAACTACAGTTTCATGAACAATGGTTGTGCAGGAGGCTGATTTGTCCTTGATCAAACTTAAACGCCAGATTTTCAGAATGTATTCTGATATATGAGCAGATTATATTATTGAATGCCAACAATCAAATGAACTGAACTATCTGTTTGCAGCCGCAGTTGACGACAGGTCTGTTAGCCCTTTAGACGGACCTAGAGATAGGAGCGAGGCAGTTGGGGCTGGCTATGAATATTGTATGCCACTTACACGCCAACTTTTACAATAAATTCACGTTTAAACCAAACTCTTCATCGTCCCTTATGTTCCTCCGCTAATCCCCTAAAATGTTTATGAAAATGATGTTACTAAGGGTCCATGATTATGCTTTTAACGCATAATAAAACCCGTATAACGCCAGAAAGGCACAATCCATAAAGGCTCTAGGGTTCAGTAAAAGGTAGGGATTCTATGACAACAGTTGCGCAGGTAGGTTTTTTCCCTCTGATTTGAATCATACTCAAGAGCCATTTTGTACTCGAATTAAGTATACAAACATTAAAGAGACAGATCTCAATTTGCCTATCCACTACTTCAGGGTTTACTAAAAGCAACACGTTAGAGGAAATAAAACTTAAAATATAATAAAATGTAGTAGAAATAGAAAACAATATAAGAGGCTTGATTTTTAGGACAATCATTTTGTACTTACAATACAATCATTCTTCAATAGTTATAAACTAAAAAAAAAAAAACTCTTCACTATTAAAACCGGACTGTAGTTTTTCTAGGACAACGGTTACAAATTTAAAAATTACAAATCTCATTATCGGCTACCTCAGAATAATTATGTATCTAATTAGGTGATTAGAACGATGTAATAACCACACTAGCAAACAAAGGATGGTATCAAATATCTAATAAGCTGCTTGGCATATTGGGCAATCATGGACTCTTGTGTATTTTTAAAAATTTTTTATCTAAATAAATTTTGTATCTTTGACTAGGCTAATTAGAGAACAGGGGACAACTTCTATATTTCCTTTCTTTATATATTTTTATTCAGTTGTCTCCAATATTACTTCATAATTTTATTGTTTTCAAACTTTTTTTTTTTCTTTTTGTTCCTCATCCGTGTCCTTATCAAAACCTTATTTGAAAATCTTTCAAATAACCATAGTTCCCTCTTCGCTTTCTTTAATCCACTTCAAATCATTCCTAGCATGTTTCTTTATCATATGTAATCGATTATCATCCATTATATGGATATAGGCTATATATGGGTATTTAAAAAAAGTGTTGTTCCTTCTTTTAGTTTAGAATAACTTATGTTTATTATGTTATCAAATAACATGGTGCTTAAGTAATATTTCTAATTCATGAAATAGCACAGAAGAAAATTGGAATATGTTGTTTTTATTTCTCAATTCTTTAAATGAATCGAAAAATATGTTGAAAACCGAAATATTGTTGATATATTTATCTATCTATACATACATATTATAAAGCAAAGTCCACGGCCGCATTTGTTAGTGGTAAACTCAATAACTACTGCACGGATTTTCATGCAGTTTTCACCAATAGATAGAGTGATGCACCAGGAAGGTTTAGGTATATGATTTGTCGAGGTTTTGTGTAACTGTGTTAAAATATAACGATAACTGTCGGAAATGTTGGAAAAAGTATAGCCTCCTGGGTGTTTTCACCGAAGATGCTGCCTAATGCCTTTGTCATCTAACGAAACAATTTAGGATGGGATATTCCTCTTTTATACGAGGGTAATCCAGAAAGTGGTACCCGTTTGTACAATAAAGACACAGGAATAAATATTAACAAATATAAACATTTTTATTGGAAAGAGCACATTTTACAATACTTCTCCACATAATCTCCAAGCAAATTTAGGCATTTCTCATAACGTGTGACGAGTTTTTTTATTCCAGCGTCATAGTCCTCTGCCGCTAGCATATTGAGATACGTAGTCACGCCTCGTTTAAGTTCTTTATCGCTGTGAAATCTTTTTCCCGCCAGTAGTTTTTAAGCTTCGTAAAGAGATGAAAATCCGAAGGGGCCAAGTTCGGGCTATACGGTGGATGGTCGAATGTTTCCCACTTGAATTTGCTGCTAAAGTTGATGAACTATCGCATTTGTATGAGGCCTGGCATTGTCATGAACGAGAATGACGCCTGTAGACATAGTTCTCGCCGTCGATTTTGTATTGCCCGCCGTAGTTTCTTTAATGTTTCACAATACGCATTAGCATTAATTGTGTCTCCACGAGCCATAAAATCAATTTCCAGTATACCTTGTCGATCCCAGAAAATGGTTGCCATCAGTTTCCTGGTGGATGGAAGCGTCTTAAATTATTTGGTATGGTTGGTGAATGAGCATGATGCCACTTGACTGTCGTTTACTCTCAGGTGATGCATACAAACCTATGTTTCGTCCCCAGTAATGATGCGAGTCAGGAAATAGTCTCTTTCATCGGAATAACGTCCTTGCTGCAGTCATACGTTTGGTTTTGTGCTTATCTGTAAGCTTGCGAGGGACCCACCTTGCACAAATTTTTGAATAATGCAGATGGTGTTTGACAATTTCATGGACAATTATTCGAGATTCATTAGGAAAACTTTCACAGAGTTCATTAATTGTGACGCGCCAATCGTTCCTCATGCATTAGCAACTAAGCTTAGCAGTTGGTCTGTAATGACAGATGATCTCTTTGAACGCTCCTCGTCGTGTGTATTCCTCTCCCCAGGTTAAAGTTGCTACACCAGCGCCGAACACACGACTCGTTCCCCTCATTGTCTACATACACCTCTTTTAATTTGCGATGAATATCACAATGTCGAATGTTTGGTGCATTAAGAAATTTAATCCAGGAACTCATTTCACAACTGGCGGCATTGACCTGAATTTTTATTTGTTTTAAATTATAAATTTGTTTTAACATTATAAACGATCACAGACACAACACAGGCAATGCTAGCGTCACGCATACTCGCACACAGCAGGCAGACAAGGCACTGACGCGGTCTGACCCTGCCCAGCGGCTACGCGCGTCGTCAGTGCTTCTTGCGGCGCTAACGGGCTCTACTTTCCGGATGGCCCTCGTAGATATAAAAAAAAAGTCAGTGATAGCATATATATATATATATATATATATATCTTTTAAGGAAATTTTACTACACCCGTTTTATCTTCTAAATAATTGATAACATGCGGTATTTGGAAAGCTATTTACATGAGTACAGTATTAATCCTTATCAACTTGTATACATTAGTTACCTTATGTATTTCATGCGCATTATTAGAATATTGTATTCCATATAATTTAAATGAGTTTATTATGGGTTATCGCAAGAAATTAACGCGCAAGAAAATAAATTCGTATATATACTAGTATTTAATATACCTACCTATATTTGTTCGTTTCACATGGATTGTCTGTTTTTATTATTTTTATAATTCAAAGTGGAATCAGTGTACTTCTCTTTTTTACAATATTTATGTTTACAAATTGTAATGAACTGTTATTAATCCTCTCTTTTTTTTTATTATGTTTACTTATCACTAGAATTGAATCAACATGGTTTAGTATTTCAACAAATATGACTGAAGAAAGATGCGATTTTTTTTATTTGAGTTTAAACTTGGACACTCAGCAGCTCAAGCTGCAAGAAACATTACCTCCGCGTTCGGGGAAGACTGCTGTAACGAACGGACCATCCGCGTTGGTTAGAGAATTTTTTTAAATGATTTGTTTTTTGTTTTTTTATTTAACGTCAAGTTTATGCTGATTTGGCTAATTGGAAGATCTAAATTTTTCCTTTTAAGGTTTAATTAGGAGAGGGATTTTTAGCGAGTACCTGAAATAGTACAGCCTCGTTTAACCAAGGATAGGGTATAACCAAATATAGAATAGGGAATAACCAAGGATTTTGTACTCCCTTTAAAATATCCTAGGGCCACATGCCGGGCTAAAATCCCGCGATCTTGGGCTCAGTAGTTTGTTATGCTAACCAGCAGACCGTAGGTCGTTCCGTTTTAGCTGGTGACACAGACTAATTCATAATTCAATCGTCTCTCAGTTCTCTCAGAAGTGAAACCATCACATATACATCGTACTGCAGGGATATTGACATTCTTCAACAAAATAAAAAAAAACAACCAGCATTGGTTAATCGGAAGTGGCAAATACTCTTACTCTACATAGCCTGAATTCATGTTTCACTGACAATGAAGAAACTAAACGAGCTGGGTTACGGAGTCTTCCAACATCCACCTTATTCGCCATACTTAGTTCCATCAGATTTCTATTTGTTAAAAATGTTGGACAACTTCCTTAATAGTAAAGTTTTTAAAATAATACTCAAGACAAAAACGTATTTACAAACTTAATTTCATCACGAAATCCCGACTTTTTCAGTTTTCGATTAACAATTTGACAATACTCTAGAATACTGTATTGGAAAATGAGGTAAATATACGACATACAATAAAATACTATTTCTTATAAATATTATATTTCATTTTAGATAATCCATCTGACTAGAACTCAATAATACGTAGCTCAAGAAGTGTCCTAGAAAGGTCCGAAGAATAATATCGCTATTGGAACTTATAGGCCAGGAAGGGTCTTATAAGAAGGGTCAGCTAAGAGCTTTACATTCCTTATAAGCCTTCCCTTTAAGTTGCTGGCTTCCTAATGTTCTTCAAAATGGATCTTCACCTTTTTCATATACGTCGTAATATGCACAAAGATGTTATTCAAAAGTAACTATTTAAAAAAAAATATCTATGTAATATATAATAATCGATTCAAAAACAAATATTAAGGTGGATTCAAAAAGTTAAGATGGATTTGGAGAGAAATAAAGTAAGAGAAGAGGAAATCACGGAATGAATGATTTTCTAATAAGGTTTTGAAAAGTACTAAAATGATGAATAAAAAGAAAACAAGAACAGTATGTTAAAAGGAAAATGGTGTACAAGAAAAAGACGAAGTAATATTGCAGAGAACAGAATATAAAACATAAAGAAATGATAAATTGAAATAGTTCCTTGGTCTCTAATTAGCCCCGTCAAAGATAAAAACTGAACTTAGATAAAAAAAATTTAAAAAATACACTCGAACGTCCAAAATGATTAGCAACTTATTCAGGATTTGATACCAACCATTTTTCGATAGTATGGAATTATTCGATAGTATTCCTCTAATGACCTAATTAAGCCCATAATATTTTTGAGGTAACCATTAATGACTTGTTATTCTAAAACTCCACCACGACTTGAAGTATTTTGAACATCCTGTAAGTCTTTCTAATTTTATTATTTTAAAATTATTGACATCTAATATATAAAATTGTCGTGCCTGTAAGTCTAACAGATCCTGAGTTAAGTTCCAATCATATAATAACTAACCGGAATCTTAGCTCTATCTAATATATAAAATTGTCGTGTCACAGTGTTTGTAACAAAACTCCTCCGAAACGACTTAACCGATTCTTATAAATTGTTGTGTCTATATTCAGTAGGTCTGAGAATAGGATGTAAACTATTTTTCATACCCCTAAGTGATATGTGTCGGCCATTATTATTGATTATGTGTAATTTGAATCCACCAATTATGGAATCTTACACGTTTGGTCATCAAAAATATCACCGGAAATGTCATTGAAGTAGCAATATCGACTGGAATCTTTAAAGGAGAAATCGTCCTGTAATAGCGGAAGAAAACGTTGGGTCGATGCTCACAACATAATGAAATAATCATGAATTATTGTCAATATTATTTTAAAATTCTGATTTACTTATTTATTTTTTAAACTATTCATACATTTAATAGTTTAATAAATAAATCAGATATTAATATATATATATATATATATATATATATATATATATATATATATATATATATATATATATTAATTGGAGTTAGCAATAATTTGTGAAATAACATTATTAAAATATACATTATTTTATATGGGCTAAAAGTATTAATGCGAAAATAAGTTTTCTTCTTTTAGTGGCGCGACAGATGCTTAAAGTGATCCTTGGCCTGCTCAATCTCCAAGCTCCATCTGCTTCGGTCCTGCGCATGGAACTTATTCTCAGTTTCTTGAGATCTCCCAGGACGCTATCCTTCCATCTGCCCCTGGGCCTCCCTCTACGCCTCACTCCATCAGGGCACTCTTCTAGCATTTCTTTCTTCCCCCATTCTCAGCAAGTGACCCAGCCACTTCATCCTCTGTAACCGGGCGAAAGAGGAGATCTTCATGTCATCATAGCTTTCATATAACTCTCTGTTTTTTCTTATGCGCCATACACTGTTTTACTGGCCGGCCCTACTATGCGTCTGAGGATACGCTTTTCGAATCTATCCACTAGATGTGCACCCTTCTTGTTTAGGGTCCATGTCTCGCAAGCATATGTCACTATTGGCCGTATCAGCGATTTATAGAGTGTGATCTTAGTTTTGAGGTCGACATTTTTGCTTTTCAGCAAACTGGTTCTAGCAAAGTATTCCCGATTCCAAGCCAGTACTCTTCTTCTGATTTCTTCTGTTTCATCTAGTTTGTCGTTGATGACAGAGCCAAGGTATTGGAAGCTGTTCACCACCTCGAAGGTATGTGTTCCCATTACGGCGAATTTGCTGATTTTGCTTTCCTCTTCTCAGCACCATCAGTTTCGTTTTTTCCTCATTTATTTTTATTCCCAACTTTTCTGCTTCCGACTCGAGCCTTTGCAGGTTGTCCTTAATACTAGGTTATGTCCTTCCAATAATTACCACGTCATCTGCATAGGCGAGTACCGGCGTCAGTCGATTAAAAATATTCCCGCCTCCAAGTAATCCTGCTCTTTCCATAACCTCCTGCAGGGCAATGTTGAATAGTAATGGGGCAAGAGGATCTCCTTTTCTTAGACCATTTTTTATTTCAAACTGTTCCGACAGTCCCCCTCTATTGCTTACTCGACAGTATGTGTTTTTCATCGTGCACTGTACGAGTCGTATTAGTTTTCCAAGGATCTCCATCTCCTGCATGACTCTGAACAATTATTCCCTTATAATTGAATCATATGCTGATTTAAAATCTATGAACTACCACATTGTCTGGTCGTACTCCTTCATTTTCTCGCAGATATTTTTTCGACCTGTTACTTCTGAAGCCTCCTTGGTAATCCCCCAGCTTCCTCTCCACACATGGCAGAAGTCGATTATATACTGCTATTGAGAACACCGTGCAGAGGAGTGTTATTCCTCTGTGGTTAGAGCATATCGAGGGGTCGCCCTTTCTCTTGTACACTGGAACTATGATGCCTTCGCACCACTCCTTGGGTATTGTTTCTTCTTCCCAGATCTGTGCTATGAGCTCGTGGAGTTCTTTTTCTAGCTTGCTTCCAGCTTTTTTGAACAGCTCCGCGGGGAGGCCATCTATTCCGGACGCTTTCCTGTTCTTCAATTTTTCCTGATATTAAATAAGTTTTAGGAAATAAAAATTCCACCCACTTTTCAACTGACGTATTTTCTTTTCTTCATTTTAACCATTTCATAAGGAGTTGAGTTGCTCTGTGTGTAAGAGCACTGGTTGTTGTGCTATAGGAACCACGTTGAAACCTACTGTGGCCTATAAATTACTTGATCATAAGCCCTGTGGAATCGGGAGACCCTCGGGGGCTCACCTAGCCTCTGTAAAGTGGGCTGCTCGTGATGAGGGGTAAAACATACCTGTTGAGAGTGATCTCGTCTAAACCACTTCCCCGCACAACCTTTGGTCGAGGAAAGGTAAAGTATCAACCCTATACTGAAACCTAGACCCTTTATCGGGTTTTGTGATACCCTTTCAATTGTTATTACTTAAACCACACAATATTTCTTTTTAAAAGTTCTTGTAAAGTAAAGTAAATTTCTTATAGGACTTATTATTAGTTTTACGTCGACAACCGAGTATAGGAACTGCCCATAAAAAAGAGTATCGAACTATCTGTGGATTTGTGGAGGTCGAAAATGTCAGTCAGGAAATAGTTCCAGTCGTTGTAGCTGGCCCCATGTAAAAAAAGCCAGCAAAGTAAACGTTGTCATGTACATTGTCAACAAAGTTACTTTGGACAGTTCACTTTTGTTTTAAGCAACTCCCCCCCACTCCCGTATTTCATTCTACAAATTAAATACCTGATATAAACAACAGGCACAATTAGTTGGAACGTTTACTCAAATATCAAACCTTTCTGATTGATGACATCGATTAAAACCGATATATTTAAAAATAAGGGAAGTATAATGCGCAAAAATGAATAGATATTTTAGATATTATTATATATTTAATAACTACATTAATATTCAATGCAGTATAATTTCTAATAAATATTAATGCTTTTTATAATAAAAATAATATTAAAATACTAGGCAAAGAAAACGCCTACAAAACAACAAAATTAGAGGTATCGCTATTCATTTTTGCGCAGCTTATATCAATTTCCGTTACAATTTAATTTTTCGTGGAAACGTTTTTAGTATGGTCGTATGTGTTGTTTGAACATAGGTAATTTTGAGTTAGTTTGCAATGTTTTATTATTCACACACCAAGGTGATTTTGTGACGAGCCTGAGTACTTTTGATTGAAATGTTTGTCGTCATTTTCTGTGTCAGTTTAGTGATACCATAAAATGTTTACGAATAAGTCCAAACTGGTTTTATTATATAAGTGTAAACGTTTAATATTTGTATTGTTTCGAATTGGGATTGTTTTTTCTAATTATTAATACATTAAATTGAGTTTAAGATTTAGTGACATGCTTTTTTTCTTAACATTTACACAGGTCTTTCTCCTATCAAATGATAGTCCGAGGTTCGTACTTTGTCTGTAAAATGGTTGAGTTATTGAGCTAAATGGGAGGGCTCGTTTCACGTCTGCAAGTAAAGTAAAGTGACTTATCGTTGTTGAGTTTAATTTTCCATAGTTGACACCATTCATTCAACTTTTGTAAGTTATGTTGTAAGTTTTGTGAGGTCTGTGTCGTCTCTTGTTGTTGGGTGATTATGTCAGCGTCGTCAGCGTAGGCTGCTGTCAGTATGTCAGGGCTTTGTGGAATATCATGTGTGTATGCTTTGTACAACAGCGGTGCAAGTATTGATCCCTGAGGCTCATCGACTAGGATTGATCTTACTGATGATAGCTATGAGCCCAAATATATTCATTAACATAATAATTATTCAATAAATGAAATATTACCATATAAAAACTATTATGGAACAAAAAAAAACCTGTACCACTACAACCCACGAAGAGTCTTGGATCGGGCAGATTGCACTGTTTTTAAGCCGATATTTGTCCTAGGAGGTGTTTGGCCGAGATCACGCTCAACTCAAAGGTTTTCCTCCTCCAAGTAAGAGTGGCCACTTTACTAAGGTTGGATAAACCCTGTGATGGCCTGCGAATCCCACAGGATACAGTTTGTCTTTAAATATCGGATTCGAACCCAGGATTTACAGCTCAGCTACTCAGTGTCGATTTCGGTTACGAGAATCGAAAACCAACATCTAGAATCAGGCATCCTAGCCAATAGATATGGAAAAGAAAACATAATATATATTTATATAGAGTTTCTTTTTTAATTATATTTTATATAAAAATTTACGCACACGTACAAACACACAAACTCAAACAAGTATTATATTTTAAGAAAAATAATTTTAATGAGACACCTGGTTTTAATTGAGGAGCGACCACTTTTATTTTCTCAAAAATATCAATAAGAAAAAAAACGCTAAATATTAATCATTAAATTACAAATATATAAATGTTTATTTACAAATTTTAATAGTAATTTAATATATGAAACTTAATATTAGTAACATATAATAAAATAAATTGATAATAACTTATAAGAAAACATCAATAAAATCTTAATTACTATAAATAGATAAAATAACAATGTATTATGGAAAGTAATAATTACTCCTAAAATGATGTTCTGATAATTATTTTATAATTAGTACCTTGTCTTTTTTACAGGGAAATACTGATTAAAAGATAATAAATAATAAACTCGATGATTTGTATTGCTGATGAAGTTATTAATTATAGAATTAATAATTTCAATATAATAAACTGGAAAATTATAACAAACCAAAAAAAAAAATATTCGTGAAGATAAATAGAGATAGAAAAAATTTCCTAGATTATGTCTATACTAATTTCTTATTTTAGAAATAAATTATGACATAATTACTACTATCTAATTATCCGCAATGTAGATTTTTGTATATTTTATGTTCTGTAAAGATTATATTTTATATTGATATAGGTTTAAATTTATTACTTACCGATAGAGTGATGATTTTATCAAAGAGCATTACAGCGGGCATGTGAAAATCAAACACGAAATACTGAAACAGACATGAAATGTTGACTGTTAAAAGATAAATAAGCAGACAATTTCACCTGAAAATGAACATTGATTTTCTAATAGGGAAATCCACATTTGAAACAAATAAATCATGATAACTGAATAGTTTTTTTTTACTCTAAAACCTTTTTTGTTTTTAAGATAATGAGTTTTCAATAAAAAAATAAAACAAAAGATTGTAATTTTTTGTTAATTATTTTAATTTTTAAATATTTGTATTTTGAAGAGAAAAGATTTGCTCCGGGATTCGAAACCGTGTCGTCTGTCTCTCCATGACAGCGCTCTTACCGTTTTAGCTACCAGGGGTCGCTCCACAGCCAGGACAAATCCGTTTTCTTCACCGATCCCCATGTTTCCCCATGTTCTCGCAATTTTTGCGATGTATACACGAAGAAGAATGTTCATTGAATATTACTTTAATTAGGATATTGTTGACTTACGTAATTATATTATTTATATTTTTTTGTTAATTATTTTAATATTTAAATATTTTTATTTATTCGAATCCCGCCCGGGGCAAATCTTTTCTCTTGCAAGCAGTTTGGACTGCATCTTCACCCCGTCCTTCCTTAGAAATCTAAGAGAAAAATCCATTACCGCGAGATCTTATCCTTATCAAACGCCGTTACCGATCCCTTTGGAAAAGAACCAGGCATCATAACGATCGGAGACTGTATAACTACTTCACGAAATTAGTCAAAAAGAACCTGACAACCTATAGATCCGAATCATACAAATCCTACCTTTCCATACTATCTGCTTCTGACAATTCCCATTGGAATGCCACAAAAAAAAAAAATCTCAAATAACACTCCATTTCCCATCCCCTCCAACGTGAAGATGGTTCTTTGGCTGCATCAGAGGAGGACAAAGCAGAAGAATTTGCCAAACACCTTTCAAATACTTTTATCCTACATCCTGAAATCCACCCTAGGCACGTTTCCAATATTAATGAATTCCTCTATTCACCCATTCCTCTATCCTTACCTCCTAAATATTAATGTTAATCCCTCTGAGGCCACATTTCTCTTACGAAAATCAAAAGTCCGCAAATCTCCTGGACTTCAAGATCTTTCAACATCTTCCTCAAAAAGCGATTATTTTCTTTACCTATCTATACAACTATATCCTTCGTACAACTCACTTCCCCTTGCTGTGGAAACACTCCATCATCATCCTATTCCCTAAACCTGGCAAACAACCCAATGTCATTTCATCATACCGACCCATCAGCCTTCTTCCTATTCTTTCCAAAATACTGGAAAAATCCTCCTGAAACGAATCCTACCCATAATCGAGTCCAATTATATTCCTTCATATCAGTTTGGATTCCATCCCAGTAACTCGAGGGTCCAGCAGGGTCTCCGAGTTGTGGATCACCTATCCTCTGCTCTTGAAAGCAAACAATACTGCACTGGCGCATTTCTGGACGTAGCACAAGCTTTGGATCGGTATGGCATGCCGGTTTGCTGTTCAAGCTCAAAACCCAATTACCTCAATCCTTATTCCAAGTCCTTCGATCCTACCTCTCTGTTCGCTTCTTTCAAGTACGCTGTGGTAAATAATACTGGTAAATAGTACTCCAATCTTTACCTAATTCAAGCTGGAGTCCACCAAGGCAGCGTCTTGGGTCCTATCCTATACGCATTGTACACCGCTGATATCCCAACTACTCCTGAAACCTTCCTTGCAACGTTCGCAGACGACACAACCATCCTATCATCTCATGCAGACCCCGAAATTGCTTCCTCGAACCTTCAAAGGCACCTCTCACTCATTGAAATTTGGTGTAACCAATAGCGGATCAAAGTGAACGAGGAAAAATGCAAGCACGTGACTTTTACACTTCGCCGGGGAACATGTCCTTCTGTCCAATTCAATGATACCATCCTATTTATTTCCGACACAGTACGATACCTTGGCCTCTTCTTAGACAAAAGACTTGCGTGGAATCCTCATACCACACTCATAAGACAAGAACTGAACAGACGTTTCAGCCAACTATACAGATTACTATGTAGGACCTTACATCTTTCAATAGACAATGAACTACTAATATACCTGTGGTCACCTGTGGTCTATTGGTTAGCGTAACAAACTACTAAACCCAAGATCGTGGGCTCGTAGCCCGGCAGGTGGCCCTAGGATTTTTTTAAGGGAGTAAAAAATCCTTAGTTACGCCGTCCTTCGGAAGGGACGTTAAAAGGGGGTCCCGAGCCTGTACGATGTCAGGAACTCGTTAAAAATCCCTATCCTAATTAAACCTGGATAGGCAAAATTTAGAGCTCCCACTGTAGCATCGTCCGATTAGCCATAGCAGCATAAAGTGTAGTTAAATGAACAAACTACTAATATACAATACGATCATCAAACCTATCTGGACCTATGGACTGGAACTGTGGGGGACCGCAAAAAAATTGAATATCAGACGCATTCAATTCTTTCAATCCAAAGTCTCAGAACTATTGTCAACGCTCCTTATTATGTCTCCAACATAACCCTCCCTAATGATCTCAACATTCTTTTCGTCCTCGATCTCATCCCTACTAAATTCTGAAACTTTCACCAAAACCTTGCCTGTCATCCCAATCCCCTGGCTCAGTCATTATCCAGTTCCACACATCCATATAACCTACCCCGCCGTCTAAACCGGCTATGGCCCCGAGACCTGATATAATAATGTTATTTGGAGTACTGGCAGTGGCCAGATTCTTCACTCACGACCTGTGTGTGAGAAGCGCCCTTAGCCACATTGGTCTTTATTACCAGTGACGCGGCTGGGAAAGGGGACTGGGGCATCCCGGACTCCTGCTTTGCCCTCGTTCCTCGGGAAGAAGCTTAGTTCGGGGACCCCAGGCAAATTGTAAATAGGGTATGAATGTGTACATTGTATATATATATATATATATATATATATATATATATATATATATATATATATATATATATAAATATATATATATATATATATATATATATATATATATATATATATATATATATATATATAAATATATATATATATATATATATATATATATATATATATATATTTTTATTTATTTTTTTCCTTTATTTTATTTTATTATCATTTTTGCATTAATTAATTTCTATTACCGCATGTATATATTTTTCCGCATATGTGTATTTATCTATAGATTTATTTATTTTACTTTGTTTGTTATGGAATGATTGTAAGCTACATAGCGCCATTACTTATTGCCCACAAGTGGCAGATTGTAATGTTTCCGTAAAGTGTTAAATAAAAAAAAAAGATTATGAATTAGCAAAGTAACATAGATTAGTTGTTACTCACCTATTTCACGAGGGAAATATTCTACCCACACCAAATAGTTATAAACGGCTTCGGTTGAGAAACATTAAAATTGATACTTTTCGGTTGTATTTAGTGACCGAGAACATTGTATCATATCGCACCCATGTTGAAAGTTATTTACTAAAGTAAGTTTAAGTAAAAAAACATAAAAATTATGGCATGAATAGTGTTAAAATAAATGTATTGATAAAAAAGGAATATGAAATATAAAATTAATCAAGGTCAGTAGATTAAACAAAAAGAGTTTCAAATATTTATTATTATTATTTATGAAATAAAAAAATAACGGCAAGCTGGGTTATTGAAGTTAAGTAGGTTTTAAAGAGAGATAACATAAAACAGAAGAAATAAATGACAGAGAAGCATCCAGAAAAAGGTCCTGGAAATGGAAATGGAAAGGATTCTGGGCAGAAGACATAAATGCGCGTTCAGAGTGGTCTGAGTGTAGGAGAAAGACGCATAGCAAACGTATGAAGGTATATTGGGAGAAATAAGTAATTGAAATTGTAACCTGCTTCTTAGTTTGCATATTTGCAGAGCCAAAAAATATAATTAATTTTATTTCTCTTTTCTCGTAATTATTATATTATTTTCTGTTAATGTAATTCATTGTTCTTTATTATCTTTGGGTGATAAAAGCCCTTTAGTATTTTAGGCTTGTTAAACAAATCACCTTGAATGGTATTCGACTTAGAACGTTCTCTATTCTCATCTCATTGCACTTAACCGCCATCCATCCATCAATTATTATTATGTCATGACGTTAATAACATTTAAAATTAATGTTGGATTTAACCTGATAACCTACATAAAAGAGGAACAAAGGCCTAATCAATTTTGAAGCACTATCTATCACTGACAGATTGGGGGGAGTTGTTTTATGTAGGAAAATGAGGATAACTTTATATTTCTACTTTTATTTATTCACTAATAATATTAATATTTACAGAGGCTGGACCTTAAGTCACAGCAACTATATAAGGAAATTTAAATTATATTTCACATATGAAGTTCGTACAGGTTTAATATTGGTTTATCATTTTTATTCATCAATCATATTTTTTTCTTAAGTGTGACGCTGAGTGTTCATCTCTCGCATGACTATAACTTTTCTTTCCTGAGGAAATTTCATTAGAAAAACAATTACATTTTCGTAACAGATGGCAATTTAAAAAAATGAACCTTAAAAGAAATTCATGATTGTTTCAACTCCAAACTCACATAATAGCTGAAAAAGATAAAAATTATATGAAGGCACTTTGATAAAATGAATAAGAGTAAAAATAACTTAATCTTAATCTAACATTATATTAACTTTAGGACTCACTTATCTCAAAGGTAACATAATATTTTTATTACATTTATATACATCCAGCAAAAGCAGTGATTTTTTTTTTAAATTTAGGTATTGAAATATACAAATGTATTATAACAACACAAGTAAATATAATGATGATTCCTATAAATGTACATAATGACAGGGATAAAGGCAAGTAGAGAAACTACCGACTGTTGTACTTGAAAAAAGAAATTCAACTTCGAAAGTCGTGAAGCCATCTTCTTTTCAAATGCCTCGGAGGATTTTGAATTTGAAACTAGTGGGTTGGCGTGGGATTAAAGTTTGTCATGAAAAGAAAAATATCAGATTCGGGCCAAATAAGCAACTAAAGGGACATTAAGGTCATTATGGATGAACATATTCGTAACAAAGTAAGTTACGTAACAAACATAGAAAAATTTTACCGATTGAATACGAAAGGAATTCGATGGCCTAGTGGATCCCCAAAATTCCTCTCCGTAAGTCCAAATAGGTCTTATAATAGTCATGCATATGAGTCTTTTGTAACTAATGGGGAGCTTAGTGTTTGTGGTGTTTGTCCAGTAAGTGTTGAAGTAGCCTGTAACGGCATGTCTTTTCAATCTAGTATGAGGATTCCAATTTAAACATTTGTCGAGATGGAATCCTAAGCATCTGATTTATCCTATAGTAGTCAGTGGGATATTATTTTAGGATACTGGAGGACAGGAAACCATTGGTTTACGCTGGAGAGTAAAGGCGTTATGATGGGATTTCTGGGAAAAGTAATACTACAATTAAGATAGTGACTTTTAGATGAAGATGCATTGTAATGTTTAACAATTAAATATTATTGATAGTTGTTGGGTGTATCTTTTATCTGAATAAAGTAGTTTTTCTTTTTTTTGTGAGATTTGAAGATGTTTTTGGTTTATTTATTTCCCACTTATTCCATATGTATATACTCATGATCATATGTATATACCTTGTTTACTTGTAGGTTTGTGAGTTCTAAAAGAGGATCCCCAGGTTGTTGGAAAGCTAAAGAATTTAGAAAAATATAATCAAATAATAATAAAAATAATTACAAAGTCGTAGATAATAATGGGAAAAACGTAAAATTTGTTCTTTTAACCAACAATTTATATTGTTATATTATTTAATTAAAAATCAATGAATTATGTTAAGACCGTGGAAAAATTCCAACGAAAAGCCCTTAGTGTCCAAACTAAAACAGAAATAGAAATTATCTGTCCAATATTTCGCCCATTCAGGCATCCTCAGGGTAGATAGAGAAAAAAAAACAAAAAACAAAAGAACAAAAACAAAACAAATCAAGAATAGCACACCCTAGAAGCATCCCACCACCACCAAGGTGAGTTGTATTTGAGCCTTGGAGCCAAGGCTATTGGTGCTATTGGATAGTACTAAATAATAATATTGATGCCTGAATGGGCGAAATATTGGACAGATAATTTCTATTTCTGATTTAGTTTGGACACTAAGAGCTTTTCGTTGGAATTTTTCCACGGTCTTAACATTCATATAAGGTCTCTTTTTAATTTTCAATAATCAATGAATTATATGAAAATAAGTAGATGTTTTAAAAATTTCAAATAACGTTGAAGCAAAAGTTGTGTATTGTGCTACCTCGCCAGATTATTTTAAAATTAAAGTTTTGTTTAAAATTGATCTAACAAATATTGTTTACAATTAGTTTTCCGGTTCCATTAGAAAAACTTTTATATAAATGCGTATCATTATAAAAACAATATCCAACATTAGTATCTCAATTAGTGGCGAATTCGTTAGGAATCCTAATTAGACAGACCCTGTTTTAAGAAAAAATTAATTTAATGGCTATAACAACCTGCAATATTAGAGGTTGGTGATTTATACTCAAATACCCAGAAATATACGCGAAATATAACCAGTCTATTAGATTTTATGTATTTGTAATTATTCTGTTAAAAATTTAACTTCCTAAAGTTATAATCATTTTTGTTAAATGTTGTGCGAACAACTAACTTTTTAAAAATAAAATATTTAAATTATAAACGTCATCCAATTATAAAAACGGTATATAAAAAACAACTTTATTAAAGAAGTTAGGATTCATAATGATAGAAATTTCTGAACAATGATTAAGATTAGGTGTTTGTTGTGTTTTGAGATTAGAAGAGATATTTGGGCTTGAAGATTATGGAATCAGCATAGATGAAAAGCTACGGTAACTCATTTATATTATAGTCAACATCAAATTATAGTTTAGCATTTCAGATCTTTATACATTTTGGGGTTCGAGAGAAATTGTTAACTTCTTAGAAGTTTAGTGAGGGGATGTTAAGCTAGCTAGAACTACTAATCTCAAGGTCTTACCTTTCGTTTTGATTAAAACTTAAATTACTCAAAACAATTTATTAAATCTAGTCGAAATATATAGTACTGGAATATTCTATAACGTAAGAATCAGAGGCTAAAGTTAATGAAATTTCTAAGAAGATGGAGGTTCACTCCGATTCGAAACAAGGTGATTTGCTTTCAACTGTACTATTTAAAGAAGCAAAATATTATGATAATAAAAAAGTAAAATGTTGAGATTATTGAGTTTGAGATTATTGTGTGTGTTGGGTGGAACAAATACAATAATTTTTATAAAAGATGGTAAAGAAGTAGAGCTCGAAGTAAATATATGGATAGTAGAAAAAATGCCTTGAATTTGGCCAAAATGAGATAATGCGAATAAGTTTGAATACGTTGTAATATGTAATATGGTACATAAAAAAATATAATGCGAGAAGAAATAAAATCTTTTGTAAAATCCTCAATACTCCTTACTTTGTTCCGAATAAAGTCAACCATAATGACCTTAATATTCCATTTGTTGTTGATTTGGCCCCAATATCAAACCTTCCCTGACAAACTTGATTCCCACTCAAACCTACTAGTTTCGTTTAGTTAGCAACCTCTTCAATTCTTGATAATCCTCAGAGGCGTCTGAAAAGAAGATGGCATCGTGACTTTCTAACTTAGCTAATTGAGTATTAATTGTGGGTAGAATTTCAACTTATCTTTATACCATGCCATTATATATCATTGATAATATAGTCTTGCTGTATTAATAATAAACAGTTGTAAATTTTAATAAAAAAAAGAAAGAGGGAATAATGAAGGGTAGGTTAAAGGTAACGAATGATGTCATCTTTCAGTCTCCACATTAAATTGCTCGATTCTTCAGTCACCGTTTAACAGTAATACCGTACAACTCAGATTGTAATCTATATCTACTCTAGTAATATTATACTATTATATGATCACTAATATTGATCTCCAATTTCGTGGATCCGGACACCTTATACGTTCTGTCATGATTACTGGTAGTCACACTGCTACAATAGCCAACCAACTTTTTTTTTTTTTTTTTGGCTACAATAGCCAACTACCTGTACAACCCCTTCTATAACAACCGGGTCATGTGCAACCATCTACACTCAATGAATAAATTTCGATAGACTCTGACAGAAATTGACCCTTCAAGCTTTTGATCTAAAATGTATTGGACCTTTGGACCATATTTATGAAATTGAATGAGTCTCCTCTTTCTTCTTGATCATCTTATATACGAAATAAAAGTGAGCCATGTAACCACATAAAAAAGAAGAAAAACGTATTTTTTTTTCTTACGCTATCACTTTAGTGGTGTTATATTACTTTTTACGAAATACAAAAAAAAAAATATAATAAATACATCCCGCAAATATTATTTGCGACCTTAATATAATCATTAAATTTTTATAATTAGTTTACATAAGAATTCCATTAATTTTCTATTGTAATATTTAATATCCTAAAACACTACATAAAAGTTAAAATGATAGCTTAAATATGTCATAAGTCATAGTAATGAAGAATTTCATTCAAACCTTAATAGTTTTTTGATTAAGCTTAAAAAAGTTATATTAAAAATGATAGTCCAATAGAATCAGTCTTCTACTATTAAAAATTATAGAAACTATTATTGGGCTCATGAATGCTTCTACTGTTTAGGCCCATGAATTCAAAATATACTGTGCAATAACCTCTGAAGGTTCAGTACCAGATCAGACTCAACCGCTAGGTTTTCCCTAATTAAGGGTAATAACTTTATAGAGGCTGGGTGAGTTCCAGGAGAGTGTATACTATAGGTCTAACAGGTTCGGTATTTACTTCCTGTTAATGATAAGACCAATCTGATTTAAACAAATTTTATATTATTGTAATTATTGTTATTTTATTTTAAAGTTGTGGAATGCATAAGAACAAATGATTGAAAATGACACAATGATGTCGAAACGTTTCATTATATAAAACAATAAAAGAATTATGACTGGAAGCTGATTTTATTTTTTCTTGAAGATGAAACTACATAAAAGTTAAAATGATAGCTTAAATATGTCATAAGTCATAGTAATGAAGAATTTCATTCAAACCTTAATAGTTTTTTGATTAAGCTTAAAAAAGTTATATTAAAAATGATAGTCCAATAGAATCAGTCTTCTACTATTGAAAATTATAGAAACTATTATTGGGCTCATGAATGCTTCTACTGTTTAGGCCCATGAATTCAAAATATACTGTGCAATAACCTCTGAAGGTGCAGTACCAGATCAGACTCAACCGCTAGGTTTTCCCTAATTAAGGGTAATAACTTTATAGAGGCTGGGTGAGTTCCAGGAGAGTGTATACTATAGGTCTAACAGGTTCGGTATTTACTTCCTGTTAATGATAAGACCAATCTGATTTTAAAAAAAAGATTAGTTTGTTCAATGATTTAACGAGTCTATCGAAATCCGTATAGCATAATTTTTTAGATAAGAGTGACATGTGTAAAAACCAGTGGTCTTAAGTGGCTTTCCCAGATAAAAGATTTTATTGAGGATTTAGCAACGGAAGAGGAACGAAGCAGAAATAAATTGTCAAAGGACGATGTTCCACATGGATGGAGTATGAATATTAATGGGCTCTGGAGTTCAAGTAGCGGATTGAGGAAGGCATGGTAAGGAATTCGGATGTTATAGACTGGTTTATTGCTGCCTTGAGATCGAAATAGGAAAAAATGCTGTCGTAGAGCTCTGTTGTCGAAAGTATATGTAGTAAAAGCTTTTATGATTCAAATTTAATCGCTGGTATTCATTTAAATACAAATTCATAAGTGACGTATGATTTCATACCACGCCATCCAAAAATATCATTCCTTGCACCCAAAAATTTCTCCAAAATTTTTTATTGAATCCTAAAGTCCATTCTAACCCTAACTCCATCGTTTGTAAAAAATATTCTTCATTTTCTTTCTCTTTTTCTCTCTAGTCAACCTTACTCTAGCATTTCATCTATTTGCTTTCCATAATCTTCAAAACCGAAATTCTCTTATAATCTCAAAATAAGAACACTATATCACATGCGGTATTCTGAAATTTCTGTCAATAATTGTCCTCACTTCTTAACTAAGCGTTTTTTTATATACTGTTTTAGAGTAAGATGAAATCATCAATAAATTATCAATAAACGGTTTTCTTTTTCGGAATGGATTCAAGGAATATTTATATACAAAGCTTAGCTGTGTACGCAACACTTGAAAAAAAATAGATGTAAAAAATTGAGGTAAAAGCGATTTAGAAAGTAGCGAATTCCTTGAAAGTTTTTATGACCTTGAAATCGTTTTTAAAATAAATCCTTTATACAACGAACAACGTCTATACTCGTAATTATTTTAAAAACAGTTTTTTTAGGACATTTCAAAGCAGTGTCAATAACAGGTTTCTTATTATTTTAATTTAAATTTAAAGAGGTTATTATTTTAGGAAAGAAATCGTAGATAAATAAAACCTGTGGAATATATATATATATATATATATATATATATATATATATATATATATATACAGGTGACAGTTCAGGTAGTTTTGATTTGTCGAAAAACCCTCTTGTTTATTGTAAGGAAGAAATAGTTGGGGGTGCAGTCAATCAAAACACCTAAATAAGTGTAACTTATTTATTATGTGCCGACGTTTCGGCCTACAATGTAGGCCATCTTCAGGGCGAATAAAACACGCGGCAGCTACTTATTTAGGTGTTTCGATTGACTGCACCCCCAACTATTTCTTCCTTACATGCATACCTTACATGGGAATACATACCTTCGAGGTGGTAAACATCTTCCAATACCTTGGCTCTGTTATCAACGACAAACTAGATGATAGATGAAATCAGAAGAAGAGTACTGGCTGGGAATCGGGAATACTTTGCTATTACCAGTTTGCTGAAAAGCAAAAATGTCGACCTCAAAACTAAGATCACACTCTATAAATCGCTGATACGGCCAATAGTGACATATGCTTGCGAGACATGGACCCTAAACAAGAAGGATGCATATCTAGTGGATAGATTCGAAAGGCGTATCCTCAGACGCATCGTAGGGTCCGTCCAAGAAAACAATGTATGGCGCATAAGAAAAACAGAGAGTTATATGAAAGCTATGATGACATGAAGATCTCCTCTTTTGCCAGGTTACAGAGGAGGAAGTGGCTGGGTCACTTGCTGAGAATGGGAGAAGAAAGAAATGCTAGAAGAGTGCCCTGATGGAGTGAGGCGTAGAGGGAGACCCAGGGGCAGGTGGAAGGATAGCGTCCTGGGATATCTTAAGAAACTGAGAATAAGTTCCTCACATGAGCAGGACCGCAGCACATGGAGCTTGGAGATTGAGCAGACGAAGGATCGCTTTAAGCATCTGTCGCGCCACTAAAAGATGATGAAGAAGAAGAAGTATATTTAATATATATTCTTAAATGTTATTATATATATTTTCTTTCTTTTTTTCATTACTTCATGCATAGGCCTTCTCTTTCGAGGGTAACAGTGAGCACTAATAGTCAGCCGCTAAGGACTGGTCTATTAGGGGATAAGTTCGGTCAACTTCTTCTTCCGAACGTCTCTATCCCTTGCAGCTCTCCAACTGAGTGTTCCTCCCGGCATCTTAAACATGCCACTCCAGTTTTTCTTTGGGCACCCTTTTCTTTTTTTTTAGGTCATACGGAGTTCATTCAGTGACAAAATTTGGTCACTCATAACCATGTTGAATATATTTTATAAAATTGATACGGAATTTTTCTATTTGAGTTTGGTCTTGAAGAATAAATGTTTTATTTTTCTTGTAATTTTCAATAAACAACTCTGATGTTCGGCTATTGTAAGGTAGAGGTGCATTATTGAATGAAGCATTCTTGTTGCTCTTTTTTGCATGTTCGCTTCTGCTATCTAGTTCACAGCCTCCTTTTCTATCTAGCGTATCTCCTAAGTATTCTGAGGTTTCATACCCAACCATCAAATCGTTTTTTTTTCTTTTTTAATTAATCATACTTTCCCATCCTTTACACAGTGTATTTAATCTTTTAAGCATTTTTATCTCATTTGCTCAATATAATTTTTCTAATCTAAATTCTAAGCTCATGTAATTGCAAATTTAATTGTTTATTACTGTAACTAATTACTGTTGATTCCAGCAGAATGTATTATTAGCGATTCAGTATCTATCGCTTAATATTTTTTTTTTACTATTTATTTATTTCTGATTTTTACAATTGTAAAATACAGAGAGAGTTTGGTTAGAATTTTTACGAAAATAATAGTACATACAAAAAAAACAACAAAATAGTATACATACAGAAAAAAAAGTAGTTACTTATAATACAAAACATCGTAATGAAGGAATGAGTCAACTCTACATCAAAATATGGAAGATTTTTGATTTAAACTTTATATGATTCAAAAGTATTATTTTGTTTTGTGGGTAAACAAACATATATGTATCAATGAGACAGAGCTATTCTAATACTTAGAGCTTTATGTAAGAATTACAGAGATTAATTACATCATTGTTGTGCTTGGGGTTCAGTGCTGTATAAATATTGTGCTCGTATGAACTAATATATTTATTTCTGGGTTCTAAGTAAAATGGGCAGTCGAAAAGAATGTGGTTTAGATCATCACGTGATTAATTTACGCATAGAGGACAGTTGTCTTCGGTATTAATTCTGTGGGTATTTTTATTGTAGTAAACAACTATTTGTTTACTAGGCAAAACTCTAATTTGGCTTAGGAGTCCTATTCTCTCGACGGGCAAATCTAATGTCAGGTATGGCTGTGTTGAATATCTACAGAATAAATTTTTGTACAAAACATTGTACTGAGAGCCTCTCAATTTAAGCATTCTTGTGCCTGTTTCTAGTCTTATTATGTAGCCTGGGGTTTGATTCGGGCAGTAAAAGAGCGATTTGTAAAATCTAACCTGAATTTTCTCTATTTCAACCAAGTACCTTAATGACCATATTTCACAGGAGTATAATATAACTGGACGGATTAAATTATTGAAAAGCGTGGTTTTTAAGATCCAGGAAGGTGAGTATAATCTGTTTAACCATGCTCATCGCGATAGCAGCTCTAGCCATCATATATTGACCTGCTAAATGAAAAAGAACCCAGTTGAAGAAAACTATACCGAGGAAACGGAAAGAACTAACAGTCTCAATTCTATCGCTTAATATAGTACCACTTGTAGTTACCGCTACTAAGATGTACCATCCAAAATAAAAGAAGGAAAAGAAGTTCTTCTTCAACGTGATAAATCATTTTTAAATCAAATAAATTATTATTAAATCATACTATCTGAATTGTATATCGATTTATGTATCACATCGAACATTACTGAAGTCTATAAGATGAAAAAACTATACTTTTTCAATAAATTTTTGAACAGGTGAAAAATGTAAATATACCCCTGCAGTCGGAAAAATTTCGTTAATCATTAACTTCAAGTACCAGCTCACAGGTTTAATAAAGAGCAAAGAACCTAATTATAGTATTTAAAGCTGTAAGTAGAATTATATTTCTGAAACTAATGTTTCTGATATTATTATCATTTTTATTATCGTATAAGATGATCTGAAACATAATTAAATAATGCCAGATGGGATAATAAAGTAAAATTGATGGATTTATAAAAAAATTCATCCATCTATATTCCTCACCTCGTTGTAATAAGGACAATTGGTGGACTCCTTGACGCTGGTGTACTTCTTGATGTCTCCGACCTGGACGCAGACGACCGGGTCCATGTTGAGACCGGCCAGTTGTCTCGCCTCGATGATGGTCACACAGACCTGAAAGTCTTGCGATCTCAGGGCGCTCTCCCAACCTGTCCTAGCCGCGTCTTGCTTCAGTTGTCTGCAAAGGAAAATACCATGTGTAGGAATTGACAATTAATAAATAAAATGAAGAAAAGAAAAATCTTTGGGCCTGCTTCGGAAAACGCATGCAGATTATTTTTTAGATATTTGTTATTTATGCTATTGAATAGAATATTCATAACAAAACATGTGTATATTTCAACACAAAGCAATTGCAATTAAATTTGTGGATTAAAATCAGCAATGCTTTCTAAAATCTTAGTAAATTAACATATTGTCTCGTACCTTCTTCTCCATATGAATTCGTATAATTATAAATCAAACATATTTCTACTCGTTCCACATTCTTTTTTGTTACTTTGTTTCAGTGAAGCCCAAAGTGATTCCACCCGCTGGGTATGAGCACCTGAGTTTAAGTTAAAGACATTTTTTGAATGATCAACAACGTAATATTTATATCTCATGCCTCCAATTTGCTTTATTGCCTTATAGACCTTCCAGCAATCATAATATACTGTTGTCCCACGTCTTATTGCAGGTTTGATGCAAGAAGTCAGCATTTCAGCTGTTATACATGAGACAGAATATAGGAAACACTCCCTAGTTTCCCCGTATACGCAATAATTAATCTGCATGCGTTTTCCGCAACAGACCCAAATCTTTCATAAAGGATTCAAATTTTCTGGGGGTGTAGGTATTAATAAAACTAAATGAGGTTAACTTATTTAGTGTTATTAATTACTGCATCCCCAGACAATTTGTATCCTTCATTACGATCTTCCAGTCAAACATTTTCCTTTCTAAAAAAAATCTTTCGTATGTAATGTAACAACTGACGGTGAAGTAGCATAGAGTTTATGCGATTATTAGGTTTATACCATTATGGCGATATACATCAACAAAACAAGAATACGATTTAGTTAAAAGAAACTAAAGAATAAGTTTAGTTAATATTATAGTAAAATACGCTTCTAGATTGCCTTTAGAAAGACCAAAATAATAATAAACATTAAAAATCATCTAAAGAAAGCGGTGGAATAAGAAATTGGGATCATCAGGGATTTCAAATATTCCATAGAATTGGCCAGTTGCAATGGTCTAGGGAAGAAACAGACAGGAATCTAAACCAAAAATAGTGAAAAATGAAATTGTTAAGCTAACATTTACATATATTAATATCGTCTCGAAAAGGTAATATTCAGTGAAAAAATACTTTATTGTTTTAAAGTATAAAGGAGGACTATGTAACTCAGTGTGTAGATGGCTGGGTTGCTAGGCTGAAGGTTGTGAGTTCGAATCTGGCTTTGGCAGATAAGATATATTTAATCTGTTATCACTCACGGATGGACTCTGTGGGACCTTAACCTGTATTAAGTGCGTACCCTTAACTGGGGAAAAATCTCAAACAAATCGCTTCAATCATTCTCTTAGAAACAATTCAGTGTCTACCATATACTTTACCCAAGACCCTAATGGATCATAGTGGGTACAATTTTTTTAATACACATACAATACATTTCCATTGAAATTATTATAAATGGGATATCCAAAAGGTAAAAAGAAACATTCCAGAGGCAAATACAGCTAATCACTTGCTATGTACTGATGCAGGCGGCACCATGAAAGGGATGCTGTGCGGGGAAAATGTGTCATGTCGGGACACATGAAAGGGAATATGTTTGGGGCAATGAACAGACTCTTGGTCCCCTTATGGTTTTATGGTCCAAGATAGAGGTACGGATTAATTTAATGAAGGGTAACCTTGCTGACACTGAAGTACCTCTATCTAGCATGGTGGAGAAGGAAGGAGAGGGGAGAGAAGAAAACTCTTGAAAACGAGGCTGAAGAAGGGACTCGAGGAATAGACACAGAGGAGGAAGGAGGTACTCTGGAGATGTACAGCAAGGAGGAGAGATCTGGCAGAAGATAGAGAATCCCGGAGGCAGCACGGCGAAGAACGACCAGTAACCCAATCTACCCCTGTCCACAGATAAGTTTAGTTTATTTCCTGTAATGTATTTTATGTCAATCCTTTTTATATATATATATATATATATTAAAATCTGAATCATTAACCTTGTTGAAATTAAATAAATAAACGATCCTTATGGAATTCTTGTTGCTCACATACCCTACATAGCATTATAAAATGGCATCCAGCTTGTGGGGAACTTATTATCCAATTTACTAATTAGAATTTGTTGATAATTTATCTTTATTAACTTTATGTTCTCAATAGTTTTACAATCAAATTGGTTTAATGATTCAGATAAATAGATTGAATTTTTTGTTTCTTAACTTTTTCTAGTGACATAATTATAGTTGATTATTCTTATTATTTTATTTCCGCGTGGGGTGATTCGAACTTTTAAATTAAAAATGGAGTCTAGTTTATTGAATTTGCTAAAAAAAATGAGGGAAGACAATAAAAAAGAGTTTACAGAATTCAGGGAATACATAAAAAAAAAGATGGATAATATGGTGAAAGAAATAGATGCAAGTATAAACAAAGGGATAGAGGATATGGATAATAACACGGACAGGGTAGAAGGAATAAAGAAGAAGGAAATAAACCAAGAAGAAGTAGTAATCAATAAAGAAAATTGCTCTTTTGAGAGACCTATTAGTAATTATGACGATCCAACAGATTGTAAGATTAATTTAATGAAGGGTAACCTTGCTGACACTGAAGTACCTCTATCTAGCAGACCAATAAGTGAAAATACAAACTTTAATAATCATATATTGTCAAGAAACGAAGAAATGCCAATAGAAGGCCAATGTGGAATAGGAGACACTTCGATTGAAGAAGATTTCAAAGAGAACAGCCCCAGTTCTGGATATGATCATGAAGTACTCACAGATATAGCTTCTAAGGACAATAATGATTTGGTAAATAATAGTTTGGTTTCGACAAGTAAAGTAGAAATGCCAGATGGCCAATGTGAAATAGAGGACACTTCGGTGGAAGAAGATCTCAAAGAGGAGAGTCCTAAACCTAGAAATAATATTGAAATGATCGCCGATATAAATTTGTATGAAGAATCTTTTAAGGATTTTGTGTCATTACATGAAACAATAAACAGGGTAGAACCAGGTGAAAATATTGCACTGATGGATAAACAAAGGGAATCTTTTAACACAGAAGTTTTAAAGTTTATGTCGCCACATCTAGCTAAGAGCCAAGGAAAAAATCAAGGAACAATGGTAAAAGTGGAGAAAATGTATCGCTTAGACATCATTTTGTGGTTTATACCACAAGTAATAAAATTAGCTGCAACTAGTGTACACTGCACTTTTAATCAGAAAAAATGGTATGAAATATATAATCATGGTATAGAAAATATAAAGAAAGTAAATATAAAAATTTTGATAATGTTTGGACTAAACATGAAGAATGATATGGTAGCACAAAATGTTCTATATGGGACTGCAGATGTCCGAAATTACCTCAGGGGCCAGGTAAAGAAAAAAATTTAATATGTACCGCCGGATGGAATATTGGTTAACGAAAGGGAATGTCTCTTGATTTTAGATATTGGTTAAAAGAGTAGGTGATTATTTGTAAATGACAGAACGATTCGAAAATTGTATGTAAATAAGAATAGTCAACTGTTTGTAAATAATATTAATAGTATTAGAAATTGTTGTAATAATAATTTATAAAATTTAAATATTGTTACCATTACTAATGGACGCCATAAAATGCAAGACCAATAAAATATGTTAAAGATAAGAGTTTAGGGCGAGCAGGTAGAACTTATATGGGTCACACTTGTTGTAATAAAGTAAATCTTATAATCTTATAAGTAAATCTGTAAATGATACATGTATTGATTATTGTTTGTGTAGTCAAAGCTGTAGTCGTGACAACGCCAAGTTTCAGATTGTGAGTTGTATTAAATCAATGTGTTTTGTGAAAATAAAACTAACAGTTTAACAGAAGGATATTTGTTATTTCGTTTAAACCATTTCAACATGGTAGCAGTCCGTGGTTAAAGAGATCCGTGGTTTAAAGAAAAACTCAGTGTGTTAAGTAACAATACAGTGCAATGAAGATTTATAATTACGTTTGAGATTCGAGGTTAGGTTGACCGGCGTGCAACGAAAATAACTGTCGTGAAAATACATTTATTATCGTCAAAATGGCTAAACAAGCAAAAATAGAAGATATTACGATACCTTTTTTTTATGGTGCAAACTATTTAAGCTGGAAATTAAGGTTGATAACTTTGTTGGAATACAAAGAATGCCACGAGGTCGTCATTGTCAAAAATGAAGATGCAGAAGCGGTATGGAAAAAGAAAGATTTAAAAGCAAGGACTATAATAATGAGTACAATCTCAGATAAACAACTGGAATATATTAGTGAATGCAAAACAGCATATGAAATGTTAAAGAAGTTTGACAAGATGTATTTAACACAGTCTACCGCTATGCAAATAATATGTAGAGGAAAAATTGAAGAGATCAGATTAAAAAATTACAATACAGTAGAAGATTTTTTTGTTGATTTCGAGAAAATAACAAATGAGTTCAAAGTGGCTGGAGGAAAAATAGATGAACAAGAGAAGTTAAGATACCTACTCAGAGCACTTCCACCAAACTATAGTAATATTGGAGATTTTCTTGATGTGATTCCAGAAGAACAAAGAACAGTAGATTATGTATGTTCTAAAATAAAAGAGAAAAATATGGTCACTAATGACTCAGACAAGAAAAATAATGTTAGTACATTTGCAACCAAAACTATAGCTAAATGCTTTATCTGTGGAAAGACTGGTCATCTAAAAAAAGACTGCGGGCACGGTCAGAGATATAATCAAGGACAACAAAGTGTGAGAGGTCAGCAACGACTACACAGAGGTTACAACAGAGGTGGATTCTACAGAGGTCATAGCCGAGGCAGAGGTCAAAATCAGAATCAAGGTCAGTTCAGTGGTGAATCTTCAAACAACTTCTCATCGGAGACATGGACAGCTGAAGTATGTAATCCGGAAGTAAATCAGGTACGGGGGTGTATTAAATCAGAAGAATGTTGTAATAACTGTGAAATTAATTGGCTTTTAGATAGTGGGTGTACCGACCATATAATAAATAATGATAAATATTTTTATAACTCTATATGTTTGAAAAGTCCTGTTAATGTAAAGCTGCCAGATGGCAAAATGTTAAAAGCTACCAAAGTAGGTACTGTCAAGATTTATTTTAAGAACTATTATAACCAAAAACATGTAGATTTAAAAAATGTTTATTTTGTTGAAGGTATGAGGCAAAATTTGTTAAGTTTTTCAAAGATAACTAAAAGTTGCACAATAATAGCTAAAAATGAATATGCAAAAATTTATAATGGTCGTAAAGAATTAATAGTTATTGCTGATAAAATAAATAATTTGTATTGCATAAAATGTTTTGTAACAAAAAATGAAATGTATGCACATTCAGTAAATTTAACTAAGAAAGAGAAATGGCATAGGGCACTTGGTCATGTAAATTTTCAATATTTAAATAAATTAGTAAATAATAAATTAGTAGACGGTTTGCCTGATAAGATTGAAAGCACGGAAATGATTAGTTCAAATTGCATTAAAAGTAAAATGAGTAATGTGCCTTTTGAAAATAATAGAACAAAGACTAGTGAAGTTTTAGAATTAATTCATACTGATTTGAACGGTCCACATAACTGGTTATGGCGGAGAAAAATACTTTCTCACATTCATTGATGACTATAGTAAATGCACAAGGATATTTTGTATTAAAAGTAAAACTGAAGTTGCTAGTTGTTTTATAGAATTTGTAAATTTAATAGAAAACAAATTAAACAAAAGAGTTAAGAAAATCCAGTGTGACAATGGCAAAGAATACTTAAACAAGGATATTTATAATTTTATAAGGCAAAAAGGTATAGAGTTATTATCATGTCCACCCTACGTCCATGAATTAAATGGAGTAGCGGAAAGATATAATAGATCTGCTATGGACATAGGTAGGTGTTTAATGAGAGAAGCTAAAATTCACAGAAGATATTGGCCTGAAGCTATAAAAACAGCAGCATATTTAAAAAATCGAACAATTGCAAATACAGTAGAAAATAAAACTCCTTATGAGATATTTTTCAAAATAAAACCAAATGTCGAGCATTTAAAAATTTATGGAAGTAGGGTTTTTGTCAGGGTACCTGAAGTTTTAAGAAAAAGCAAATGGGATGATAAAGCACAAGAAGGAGTTTTAGTAGGATATAATGAAAACAGTTATCGAGTTCTATTAAATAATAAAATAATTAATGCTAGGCACGTAAAGGTAGTCGAAGAAAATACTGAACTCATTTGCTTAGAAAAACTGGATGATAAGAAAGACACAGATTTAGAAGTTGACCAAACTTCAAATGAATTAGTTGAAACAAATTATGAAAGTGATGAAAATTATGTAGATGGAGATGAGACTAATTCTAAAAATGCTTTGAAGGATTTAAATGTAAATGATAGTAATGACAAGGATATAGTAGGATCGCAAAAAAGACAGAGAATTCCAGTTTCAAGATAAGGTAATCCAGTTTCACATTTTATATATGTTAACCACATTGATGCAAATGTACCAAATACATTTGAGGAGTCGATAAACTCCAATGATCATAAACAATGGAAAATGGCAATGGACCAGGAAATAAATAGCTTAAATAAAAATAATACTTGGCAAGTTGTTGAAAAGCCAAAAGATAAAAGGATTATTGATGTAAAGTGGGTTTTTAGAAGAAAAAACAATAATGATTATAAAGCCAGATTAGTTGTAAGAGGATTCCAGCAAAATGATTACACCGAAAATGTTTACTCACCAGTAGGAAAAATGCAAACATTGAAAATTTTAATGTCATACAGCTGTAAAAGTAATTTATTTGTAGAACAGATGGATGTAGAGGCAGCCTTTTTAAATGCACATATTAAGTCAGAAGTATATGTAAATCAACCGGAAGGTTATCAAACTGACAACAATAAAGTTTACAAATTGCAAAAAGCACTCTATGGTCTCAAAGTCCTAGAGTGTGGTATGAGTGTTTTAAAAATTTTATTTTAACACTGAATTTTGTTAGAAGTAACTATGATTACTGTTTATATGTTAATAGAGCAGGCAAAGATCCAATATACATATTAATATTTGTTGATGATCTTTTAATTTGTTGTAAAGATAAAAATAAAATTGAAGAAGTAAAAACTAGTTTAATGAAAAGATTTGCAATGAAAGATTTGGGAAAAATTAAAAGCTACATTGGCATAGATATTGATTATAGTGATGATAGAAGTAAAATGAATCTAAACCAAACAAAATATATTGAATCTTTGGCTGCAAAATATGATCTGAAAAATAATAAGTTGTATGATACTCCAATGGAAACAAACTTAAAATTAGAACAAGCTAGAGAAGTAGATGAAAGAATAAAGTACAGAAATATAATAAGTAAATTATTGTATATTAGTACAGGCACAAGGCCAGATGTAGCATATAGTGTTAATTATTTAAGTAGATACCAAAGTTGTTATAACCAAACACATTACAAATATGCAATAAGAATCTTGAAATATTTGTATAAAACTAAGGATCTAAAGTTAACATACTATGATAATGTGGATGCTGAAATATTAGATTGTATGGTAGATTCTGACTATGCAGGAGATAATGTGGATAGAAAATCCACAACTGGTTTTATTGTAAAATTATTTGGAAACTGAATTTTTTGGAAAACCCGTAAACAAAATACAGTAACTAAATGCTCAACTTTTGCAGAGTATACTGCTATGTCAGAGGCAGTGACTGAAATACGTTTTATTAGGAACTTGCTTAGTGAATCATTCAATGTAAAATTTTGTGATCCAATAAAATTGTATGTAGATAACTCAGGTGCAATAGCAATCGCTAAATACGGCAACTTTACAAAAAATTCAAAGCACATCGAAGTGCAGTATCATTATATAAATGAGAACTATGAAAATAAAATAATTGATATTGTAAAAATTGATACAAAATGTAATTTGGCAGACTTGTTAACTAAAAGCTTGGATAAGACAAAATTTTTGAAGAACAGATTAGAATTAAGTTTGATTTAGTTATGTAAAAAGGTTATAAGATTATAAATTTAAGGAGGTGTGTTGTAATAAGGTAAATCTTATAATCTTATAAGTAAATCTGTAAATGATACATGTATTGATTATTGTTTAAGTGTAGTCAAAAGCTGTTGTCGTGACAACGCCAAGTTTCAGATTGTGAGTTGTATTAAATCAATGTGTTTTGTGAAAATAAAACTAACAGTTTAACAGAAGGATATTTGTTATTTCGTTTAAACCATTTCAACAACACTCACACGTGCATAGGCGGCATTCACCTCTACAAATGGTAATGTAGTTCAAAGGAACCCGCTGTACAGGTGGTGAAATATTTTGGCCAAGGGTAGTGGACATTATCAGGTACCATAAGGGTACACTTGCTAGTTACCCAATATTGAAGGCAAAAGAGGCCGAACTAGCAATAAAAAAAGATAAGATTCAAACTTTTTGTACATTCGATTTTTTTTTTTTGTTATATTGTAACTATTGTTTTATATATTATCAATATTAATCTTAACCATGTACACAAATTATAATATTATAGTAAAGGTAAAAATTGTCATAAAAGTAAAAGTAATTGTCAGAAAGATAAAGGTATACCCGTGTATGAATTTAGTAAATAATAATATTGAGATGTGTTAAGACGCAGGACATTAGGTTTAGCCTGCACTAAGCAACTAATTTAATAAAACTAGTGGTATTATTGTTTATTTTAGGTTTATTGGGTATTCCCCTTGTTAGACATTTTTATTATTATAGTTAATATTAGAACCATTAATTATAATTCAACATTACAATAATAAGCCGGTATACTCTATAACTATTGAATAATGATATTAAAGTATGTTAATAAGAATGCATATAGACCCTAGGTTCAACTAGTCCATACTATTGATTTAAACAAAACTAACGGTATTATTGTTCATGTAAGGTTATTAGGTATTCCTCTTATTATCCAGCTTAACGATCAACTTAGAAATTGAAACAATTAATTAAAATAGACCATTTAAAGAACAAGCTTTTGTTCTCTGTTACGTTAAGATCTAATATTGAAATATGAATAGTAAAAACAAGTGTGACACATAATATTACATTTTATCATGTACAATTATTAATTCTAGTTCATTACCGATGTATATAACATAACTCTGTAAGTAAAGTATTGTAAAATATAAAACAATAAGTAAACTTGTAAAGATCTTCAAACAAATTATTTGTAAATAATTGTATAATTGTAAAGATGTAAGGTATTGCCATAAAACTACATATAGGTATTGCCATAAAACTATATATAACATTTGAAAAATTAGAACATTTTAACATTTAGAAAAGAAAAGAAGCCTCTCTTTGTTCAGCATCTTTTCTTTATTCCCGGAAACCCAGGGATAATGCTATGTACTGATGCAGACGGCACCATGAAAGGGATGCTGTGCGGGGAAAATGTGTCATGTCGGGACACATGAAAGGGAATATGTTTGGGGCAATGAACAGACCCTTGGTCCCCTTATGGTTTTATGGTCCAAGATGGTGGAGAAGGAAGGAGAGGAGAGAGAAGAAAACTCTTGAAAACGAGGCTGAAGAAGGGACTCGAGGAATAGACACAGAGGAGGAAGGAGGTACTCTGGAGATGTACAGCAAGGAGGAGAGATCTGGCAGAAGATAGAGAATCCCGGAGGCAGCACAGCGAAGAACGACCAGTAACCCAATCTACCCCTGTCCACAGATAAGTTAAGTTTATTTCCTGTAATGTATTTTATGACAATCCTTTTTATATATTTAAAATCTGAATCATTAACTTTGTTTTGATATTGAATAAATAAACGATCCTTATTGTAATTCTTTTGGTGCTTACGTACCCCAGATACACTATTTATTTATGAATAATATATTGAAGGTATAATAGATAAGTAAATTGGTAAACACAAGAATAGACCTTTGGAAAGGAACCCAATTAAGATTAAGGAATATAAATAATAATTTGAGTACTCATCCTAAATGAGGCTCTGGCATCCCAAATATTAATATATATATTCAAGATATATTTAAGAGTAGAAACATAGCACACTCAATAGGAGATTACACTTAATTTTAAAATGCCAAATTGCATTAAAGTACTTTATAATTTTATGAATTTTACTCGGTAAGACTTATTGATTTTTTTTTGTAAACTGTAATTTTTCTAAATGCTTTTTTCAGATGAGTATGGGACATCTACAGGGCCTTGAACGTTGTTTGGCGAGGCATGATTTAGCACAAGAGGTTTTTTGGGCGTAGTATTACAGTCCCTATCATATACTAAATTTGTATCATCGATCCGCTTACCTAGAATTTCTGGTACACGCAAGAAGCAAATTATTTAGAACCATTATTAGTTATTCGCAGGTTAATTTTAAAATTGGACTTTTATTGACATTATTAATTTTGTAGAAAGCGCTTTATCGATCATAGCGTTGAAGGGAGTTATAAAACCCAACTATGAATACCGTAAAGCTTGATATATCTGGATTAATTACGATTACTTGACTATAATTATTCTTACTTTTCAAATTAAAAAAAAAGAGATAGTAGACGATTGGAGGCTATGTCTAGGAAGAAACACACACAGCTATAAAGTGTGCCTCGGGATAGATGACCTACAAAGTCATAAACAATGTTCGAAAGCACACCAATCTTCTAATTTGTTTTGATCAAAATCGCACGTATAAAATTTACCGATGCCATTTTTCTAGTCAGATTTTTGTAGAGTTTGTTGAGTTTAGTTGAGTTGGCTAAAGCTTAAACGGTGGAAGCAAATGATTCGAAAATTGACATATATCATTGTTTTGAGCTATTATAAAGTTTTATTTTAATCATTTAAACGGATTACTAATCTTTAAACAATTTTAGAAATAAACAACCGTTTTTTCCTAATTTTAGAAGGACAGATTATACCTACAAAAAAGACATTCCTTCAAGGGAATCTGACTCGCAGAAGAGACCGAATATGAAAGATCCACATACACTGTGTGGTGCTTTGTCCCAATACTCAATCTTAATCTTTGATAGTAATTTCTCAATGCATGTATTAATAGTATCTAAAATAAAAACTTATTTATATTTTTTTATTAATTGTTTCAATTTCTAAATATTTTTATAGTAAATTAGATATAATTAAATTAAATTTATAGAAATTATGTTTGCTTTAATGATTGAACATTGGTTATAATTCCTTATTCACTATACAATCATTATTGAAGTACTGATAATTTTGTTAAGGCATAAAGTTTGGCTGGTTAGTAAATTGGGTAACAATAATCCAATCTACAGTATTTATGGTTACTTAAATAAATAATAATTTGAGTAATTATCTTCAATAGTTACTAATGGCATAACAAAATAAATAAATAAGATAAAGCATATCTTAAATTACAGAATATAGCATTTATAAAATGAAAAATATAGACAAATAAAATAAATGCATTAGTCATCAGAAATAATACGTCATTTTTATTTTATTAAAACATAGCAGAGTTTTATCTGGATTTAAAGCAAAACCAATCGACCATGTTATGTATTATTCAGCAGTCTGACTTTAAAAAAGTTGATATTCTTATAATAAATAATTATCGGTACTCGGTTAGCTTTAGCTGAATTCATGTTTGCTAACCAGGTATTGAAATTGACAGATGTTTTACCTACAGTCGCAGGTTTCGTATTCTACTGAGCTAAAAAAATTCATACCTAAGCATGCAAATAATTGAGAAAGAAAATGGTCCGAGTGAAAGTAAAAAAAAAATTCTCTTAAGTAGGGAGATCTATTTATTGGATGCCAACGTTTCGACATTGCAGGTCTTCTTCAGGACTCGTGATGGAATCAAGTGTCTAGAATTAACTCAGAAACATTTATTTAACGAGTTATGTGCTTAAACCGAGACACTAGACTCCATCACAAGCCCTGATGAAGGCCTGGGTCGAAACGTTGGCTTTCCGATAAACAGTTCTCCCTACTTATAAGAATTTTTTACTTTTTTACCTACACCCGGACCATTTTCTACCTCATTTATATATATATATATATATATATATATATATATATATAGAGAGAGAGAGAGAGAGAGAGAGAGA
>CM073759.1:167482199-167654699 GCA_037127475.1 Arma custos
TTTTACACTTAAAATTAACCAAGTGCATTGGAACATATTTCCTATGTTATTTCACTGCAGAATTGTAACAATTACTATACAAGAATAGATGCATCTACATTTAAAATTTATATTAATGATCGAAATAAATTTATATAAATGTTTCGTTTATTTTATTATCATTGAATTAATTTTATAATTAGAAAAAAATATGATTTTCATTATGGCATATTTCCTCCACGTTTCTCACTTTTTAAATATTTCGAACAATATGTTTTTTTTCCTATCTCAGGACACAATCAGTCCATCCCACACAGAAATTTTTTGTCATGAAAAATTCCAAACCCTCTTGTTTTAATATTCAATATTTAAAACTTGATATATAGGTTAAGCAAAAAAAAAAAAAAAATATATATATATATATATATATAATTGTATTCGCGCTTATCGACATCTATGGGTCAGTGCTTGATTTTTTATTTTACAATGGTTTTTATGACATTAGAGAATATGCAGATTTCTCTTTTACCAAATATATGATAATTATATATATATATATATATATATATATATATATATATATATAATATATATATATATATATATATATATAAAAAAAAAAATTTATTATTATTTAAGGAATGAAATATCAATTGTTGAGTACTGTAACACTATTAATAAATACCACAATTAAAAATAGAATAGACAAGCAGTGCAACTTTTATGAAATTGTGTTGCTGCCTTTTTAACAAGAATCTTGAATTTGAAGCATCAGGGACACACTGGTTATCTATGCTTCATTAGCTTTGTTAAATTAAGTAAACGAGACTTAATTAAAAAAATTGGAGACCTTTGTACTGTAGCTACTGCAGAAAACCTCTTAGACATCAATATCAATATCAAAACATTCAACGAGTCATTGCTGAATCATGAGTAATATTGCAAGATAAATTTAAGGTGCGTAAAACAATGGATGTTCTAACATTTCGAGCACGTTGTAACAAATAAGAATTGCAAATCAATTATTATAGCATTTAAGGGGAAACAAAAGGTAAACTTGGCTAAGAAGTTTGTTGATTGATCAATAGAGGTAATTTGGTAAGCTGAAGACCATTAACGATTCAGTGTGGCGATTATCAAACTCCTTAAGGCAAGACAAAGAAGAACAAAATACAGTAACGATTTCATTTAAGAAATGAGAATAAATTGTTAATTCAGATTAATTTAACAAAATGAAATTTTCTTTATACATAATGTGGTCTAGTAGAAGTAAAATCTCGGTTAAGCACAAATCTCAATGCTTACTAAGCCTTTAATACGGACTAAAAGACAAGGGCAGGGGAGTTGGCACCTATCCCAGTTGGTGTTAGTTGGCTTGTACAACCTTAGCTTTCTCGGGTCTTTGCTCGTTCGAGGTCCTATAAGCTCCAATAAAGGCACACATTTCTGGGGATAATAACCCGCGAAATAAAATAAAATATTAAACATCTAGAGTGATTTAAATATTTAAAAATTATGAGTCAATTATTTATGAAATCGTGTGTAAATTATGAAATGATGTATTATTTATGTTTGAATTTTATAGCTATTTTAGATAGTTTGTACATATGAGGATAACATTCATCAGTGCCCATTTTATTCTAGAATTAGATAAAGTATAATTAAAATTTTATATTAGCCAGCCTAAATGAATGTTGTGCTAAATATAAATGAATACAAAGGGGTCTTTCAAAAATTTTATTTATTTTGTAGGAAACTTAGTAGAAATTCTCAGTTTTTTGTCAGTGGTATATCTGGATACTCCTGCTAGCTATTTATTCGTGTTAAGTTTCTTATTGTGGAGCAGGGTATCTTACGTATACAGTATAGTAGGGTATAGAACGTAGGGCGCTGTTACTGATCTCTTAGTTCAAATTGTGAAACCAGCCGTGGCGGAGAAATAATTTATTCTGCTATCATTCCATAGGAGATATATCGAACCTTCCGGAGCTCACCCAGCATCTAGAAATTTAGGACACTTACTAGGGAAAACTTGGAATTTGAGCGAGACCATGGCCAAATAAACTCTGTCCAATATCGTTGACTTAAACATTTGGTTACATAATATATATTATATTATTTTATTAGTATTAATACATCAATACTTTTTCCATTAACTAAAAGATTAAATGATTTACTAATCTAATTTATTTAATTTTATTATTAACTAGCTTGTGCCCGCGGCGTCGCTCGCGTGGAATTTGGTCTGCCACATAAAGTTTCATGAAAAATCATTTAAAATAAATAATAAAATTATTATTTTAAATATAAGTTACTCGTACATCCGAAATTTCAGATGTCGAACTTCAAAACTGACCGATTCTATACATCCTTTGAATCCCTATTATATTAAAGGGGAAACCCTTGAGGTGGAATTATCCAAATTTCTTTCTTAAACTATACAAAGAGCCTATATACAAATTTCAAGATGCTAAGTTCCTGATTTGTCTTTAATTATGAACTATAACGAGAGGAGCACATGCCCCCGTGCCCCACATGAATCTGCTCTTCCTGTTGCCTATGATGTATAACCTATTTTACTCAATAATTCTCATTCAAATCCGTTTAGTAGTTTTTGCGTGAATGACTAACAAATATAATTACAAACATTCGCATTTATAGTATTAGTAGCATATCAAAACAATAGTTTCACTCATGTTCTTTCTGTTATTTTAACCACTATTATCATGTGATTTGCTTTCAATTATGTACTATAATGGATTCTCCACAGTACCTAAAAAACTAAATCCGCCCTCGCTGTAGCCTATGTGTTATTCTGATGTATAACCTATATTACTGTAAAGTTTTATCCAAATCCGTTCAGTAGTTTATGCGTGAAAGAGAGACAAACATACAAACATTCGCTATTAAAATATTAGTAGGAATAGTAAGATATGAAAAAATAGTTTCACTCATGTTCTTTCTATTTTTTTAACAATTATTATCACGTGATTATTATGTACTATAATGGATTCTCAACAGTACCTAAAAAACTGTCTGGGGGGGCACGGATCCCCTTGCTCCCCCCCTAAATCCGCCATTGCTTTAGCCTGTGTTATTCTGATGTATAACCTATACTACTTTAAAGTTTCATCCAAATCCGCTCTGTACTTTATGCGTGAAAGAGAGACAAACATACAAACTTTCGCATTTATAATATTATTAGGATTGCTAAAATTTTAAAAATGTTTAAAATTATAACAATTAATAAAAAACTAAAATAAAATAAATTATAATAATATATAATGACGTAAGTCAACAAGATCCTAATTAAAGGAATGTTCAATGAACATTCTTCCCCTTGTATACACCGCAAATTGCGAGAAAAAGAGGGATATGGGATCAGGGAAGAGAATGGATTTGTCTGACCGAGGTGCAAACCAGGATAGCTCAGGTGGTAGAGCACCATGACGGAAACATGAGAGACCCGGGTTCGAATCCCGGCCCTGGACATATATTTTCTCTTCAAAATAAAAAGATTTATTAATCTAATTTATAAGTCAACGTAAAACTTCTTTCATGACCTGGAAGTACTTGAAACCTATCATTTATTCTAACACAGATAAATTGTTATTCTTTTTTTTTTTTTTAATTCTTGTAAGATTATTTTTATGTTTGTAAACGTTGGTTTGTTATTATTATACACAATTTGAATACAATATTATATTAAACAGTCTGTAGGACTTTAATAGGACCATAAGATAAATAAAAACATAACATGTTTGAACCATTTTGGGATGTAGATAAATATTTTGGAATTCCTATAGCATCATTACACCACCATCTTGCGAAATACTAAACAAAATATACAATCATTATAAAATACTGGCTTAGATACCAGAATAAGTTTTTTTTAATATTAAGTTGGAAGTAACTTGTGATAGTTGAGCGATACGGTATAACCAATGCGCCTAACTGAGTCAATGGTTACTTTTTGTTTAAACCTGAATAAAATTAGTCAAAAGCTGATTAAAAAAATATGTTCTTTCAACCATAATGTCTATCAATGTTGAAATAATTTTAAATTAATTATTGAAAATTATGTTCCTAATTTGTGTGAAGTTCACTAAAATATTCTAGACAGAACTTTCATCACCAATGTAAAGCATGTTTCTTTTACATCAAATCCATCTACTTCATCATTGTTTGAAGCCTTGAAATTATATTAAACAACATCATTGATTCTAGAAAGAAAGCAATATAAAAGATATGTGACTGTCATTTGATTATTTTTTATCACAAGTTTCAAGATTGTTCGTCCGAGATTCAATCGTGAATCTTTAAGAATATTCTGTAAGAATGAATGTTAGGTTATATGTGATAATATCACTGTTGCAAACGTTCAATGTTTTAGACTTTTGATAAGGCACATGTGTTGTAAAGTGTTTAGTTAAATTCATATTGTTGTGTTCAAATACTAGTATGAAAGGACATGTAATTTAATTCCTTAAAAAATTAAAATCACGGCAAAACAATGTTACATAAATTTAATAATTTATTTATAAATTCAAATTATTAATACCAGTTATTGATAAAACGTCTAAGATGCAGTAAAATATTTAAATATTATACAACGCTAGCGTTTATCTGATTGCGATTAAGCCAGACTATTAGCGTACCCTGGGGTACCATTGGCCAAGATTAACTGTCACTAAATTTATACAACTGATATCTCTTCTTGAATGCAGAAGTTGATATATCGTTCTAGGTACTCTCTCGATAGTATTCAGGTGGTATCTCTGAACAAATATATACATGTCTTGCATACATTATAACTATTAAAGATTTCATCTTACTGTCATTATCTAATGTGAATATATATCTTCTTATGCATACTAACGAAGGTATAGTAAGTTGTACCGTTTATAAATATTTTATGTGCACCTTTTTTTAATTAAACGGCACATGGCACCAAAATTAAAAACTCAAAACTAAGAAGACAGCACCTCATCCATCACGGAGTAGACACCCCCTCATTGCGCCAACAGAGCATCAGGAAGCCAGCAACCAACGCATCAAACATGCCATCCACAGATGGACATAACAGTAACTAAATCATGTTAATTGTGAATTTCTTATCATTATACTATGTAAAGCAAAATATATTTATTTCTTCTATGTCAACTATATATTATACAGTCCACTTACACCGCATAGATAAGGTACCATATGCCATCAAGGGAATCCCCCATAAGGGTTTAAAAAAATAAAGTTTTTTAAATCTAGACTTACTGAAAAGTAGTGTAAAATTAGTAATTAAGTACTTCATACTCCTGCTGGCAATTTATAGTTATTTTTTTTATTATTGCGTGCATCTGAACTTAGGATTGGTGGATATCTGAATTCACACGAGTCAGAATCGGCTATGTTAAATAAATTGTTTATTGTTTAACGGCTCAGGGGTCTCTGGATACGCCGGGCCTCACACAAATTTTATAAAGTGTTGTATTTTAAAGATAAGGGAAATGTGGAAAGTTTTGTATATACTCCTTACCTGCGGGAAACACCTAGTGGTGGAGCGTGACCAATCACCTCCCTCCACATTCGTTGAATTAGAAAGGGGTACGATATCCCTGTGTAATGAACCTTATAATCTTCATGGTTTATTGTGTTACATTTTTTTTTCTTTTGATAAAGAAATTTTTCAAATGCCTATCATTAGTTTACGTTTTGTTATTAAATGATAACTTAGGAACGACAATGAACATCAATTTGTTTTTAATGTGTACTAAAAACATATAAAAGTGTCAAATGAAAATAATATTGTTTCAAAGTTGTCATTAAACTTTAAATTCAAAATTAATTTGTACATATATCATTCGTCTAGTAGACATATTACAATTTTATAAGTATTTATTGCATACACTTAAAAAAAATTAAGTATTCAACTGACCCCTAATATGCCAATAATGAACTTTTATCTTCGATTAATGCTAAAGGTGTTGTATTTTTTCAAGTTAACTGTCCAAAGTATAGGTTAAGTAATTAAATTGTTAACGAGAAAGTATAACCTATCAAACAATATATCTGAAATTGCTTACTTACTACTAATTGCTACAAAAAATATTCCTATACTTTAGTGTTACTATATTTTATAATAGCAAAATTAAATATGATTTTAATTTTATTTATGCAATCCTTTTATGTATTTGTAGGGAGCGGAGTGGCACAGTGGTGGAGACTTGCTATCCTAAAGATCCTGGATTCTCGTTGGCCGACGTTTATTTAATTTGATAGCGGCCGGGGATGAATGCAATGGGATTTAGGACCCTTCTGAGGCTCACCCAGTCTCTATAAAGCTGTTACCCAAAATAAGAGGGAAAATCTTGCGGATGAGCGTGATCTAGGACAAATATTCTCCCTGCACAACCGTTGTTCATGAAACAGTACAATGTCTACTAGTACTGAACCCAAGACTCTTCACGAGCTATATTGGTAAAGTTTTTTTTTTATATTTATGTTCCGAAAAAAGTCATGAACCATGTTATGATCTTGATTAATAAACTATAAAAATTGAATCAGATTATAATGGTATAAACTATGGCAATATAGATGCAACTAGAATAAATAAAAATAAAAATAAAACAGCATGTTGATAATGACCCTCTGAAATGATGTTGATGAGCGAAATTTTCCAGCACACAGTTAGGTGGAAGTACGAGTGTAAACACATGAGGCAACAAACTGATACTAATTTTTGTTTTTTGTTTATAATATCGGTATTTATTTACAAAATATTTAATAATATAAACTGCTATATGAGAAAGTATGATATCAAAATAATCCTGAGTATGATATAATGGAACAGGTGGAGCAAACCCTCATCGGATTTCCCTGGGACTTTTCCTGAAAAAAGAGAAAGCAAAAGGAGATAAGGCACTTTATGTCAGGAGAGGAGAAAGTGATGATCCTTAGTAGACACATCTCCTGAAGGACCTTCCAGATATATTCATTTCATATATACTACATCAGGTATATAGAGTAAATTTTTGAAAGACTAATTATTACATGCATAAAGCTTATTTTCTTCAAATAATAAATATTTTTAAATTCATTTATTATTAGATACCATTAAACAACACATCATCTTACTCAAAACTAATACTTTGGAAAATACAGGTATAAGCACTTTTCATCGATACATTTTTATATGAATCGCTATAATGCAAGTCAACATCTTGAAATCAGTTGTGAGTTGCATTATTTGTTTCTCTATATAAAATGAATTAGATTAATGTATATTTATTTTCCTCGGTTTCACTAAATCGGTTCCGCAAATAACAGTACAGGAAGATGTATTAGGTATTTGTAAATCCCTTTAGTAAATGTTCTCCAAATAAAAAAATTTGTAACAATAATTTCAAAATAATTAGTGACACAAGAGCTCTACCGTGGACTGCAATCTCTTCGTTTTTGGCTTCACTGAATCCAATACTAGTGTTTTTAAGATTTTATTTTCCACATTATTCTCTAATTACTAAACCGTGGAGGCAACGTTATATCTATTAGTAGTTCAAATATGGCTTATATACCATTTAATAGCATCATTATATAATAATAAAATGTTTTAAACAGTCCATGTTTTCTTAAGCTAATGCCAACTTATAATAACGAATTCACCAATTGTCAGTTTGTGGTCCAGTGGTTACAGCCTTAAGGCCTTAAAGCCAAGAACGTCGGTTCGTAGCCACCAAAAAATCATTAAATAAAAGTCTTGCCCGCAGCATGATTTGTGCTTTGAACCTTCAGCATTGCAACTCAGCGATCTACCACTAAGAGCCACTCCCCTCCCTAAGGAATTTTTTAAAGGGAGTAAAAACTCCCAATCTTAACTGTACCTGAGTAAAAAAAAATTAGGACTCACACTGTAGCCATGTCCGACTAGCCATGGTAGCATACATTTTTTTAAGATTAATTTATTCATATTTACAACAGTAACAATATTACAACAAGTAACTTTGCTAATATGAACAAATGAAATGAAAAAAAAAAAACTTGTGGACAAACTACCCATCGGTAGCACTCCAATAATGTTCTATAGTAGAAGGTCTCGAGGCCATCTTCTTTTCAGACGCATCCGAGAGTTATCAGGAATAGTATGGGAAGCAGGTTGAGAGACTAGCGGATTCAAGTATGGAGCATGTCATGGAAGGAGAGGTATCTAGTTTGGTTCCAATCAGCAACGTATGGGATGTTAAGATCATGATGGATGAGTTTGTTTGTGACATAATAAGGAGCATTGAGGATTTTACGAAGGATTTTAGAATGTAAGGATTGGATACGAGATGATTTGGATGGTTTAGTATAGCCCCAAAGCTCAACTCCGTATGTCCAAATAGGTCTGATTAAATGTCATGTAAATGAGTCTTTTGTAATTAATTAGGAGCTTAGAGCAGTAAATGTTGAAGTAGGCGAAAACGTCGAGCAGTTTCTTGTCGTCAAAAAAAAAGTTCATAAACAAACAAACGATTTGTCAATTAATACGATAACTGATAGTCGTAGTCAATTACTTCCAAAGATGTTATTTTTATATTTTACACGTATACTTGGAAGTTCTCTTTTAACTTCTTTAACATATTTAAGGCAATATTTACAGCTATTAAACAAATTTAAGTTTAAGCTGTTACTAAGGCCAGAAAAGCAAAATAGCCCATAAATCGTAGGTGTCTAAGAAGGCAGTTGATAACACCTAGAGAGTTCGAGGATTCATTTTCTATTTTAAAAAAAAACCCAACAATAGCCTTTTGAATGGATTGAAAAACATTTTTAACGATTTCACGTTTCTGCCTGGACTCTCTATCTCTCCTTTATTCTGAACTCTGTAGAATTTAATCTTAGCCCGAAACGTTTGCACAATAAAATAAGTTTTGCTTACTTTGTGAAATCTTTGACTGCACCCACTGGCCAATTCAATCCATTATTGGAATTATCCAGTGAACTATTCTCCCCATTATAATCCTTTGTGCTGCTCTTTCTATTCTAGGAGTAGTCCTGGCAGTTCTGGAAAGTTAGTGCTTACAATAAGAGAGATATCTAAGGCAGCAGGATAGGATGACAATAAGAGAAAATTTAAGCTTATTTAGTAAAATTGAAGAGTAGTGAAAGAGAGAGAGAGGGGGATCAGTTAAAACAAGTAGTAGCTAATTGAGGAAAAGTTAACATTGACTCTAAATGGGCATGCGGTAGTGCTCTTCTCGTCTGTAGTAATTAGGCAAACTCTGCAAAACATTTGTTTAGAGAACTAATTGGTATAAATATCCCAGTCCATTTCGCTTTATTAAAAAAACATAGTCCCCTTCCTTTACTCCGCTTCTTTCCTTTATAAAAACAATTAAATTGTTATGTCTCCATTCAGGCATAACGGTATAGGGATAAACTTTTAATGTCGACTTTTTATTCCAACAAAAAACAAAACATGAAAGTATCTGAATAAAAATAACTTAATTCCAACAACAGTAGTATAAATGACAACTTTTATAGTCTAGCTAAAAATGAATATTAAATCATTTATTAACCCAAGCTATGGTTGATGGGTAACTAATACGCCTAATAAAATAGATATTTTGATGTTAACAGTTCTGCTGAGGGCTAGTTAATAAACGCCACAGACCAAAAATATTGCTAAAGCGAATTCAGAAATATATATTTCAGTTATTACATCAATTTATTTTTAAAAAGTGCATTATTAATAACTAGATAAACATGATAACTTACCTATTACTATAACTACTTCTGTCAACAACCCTTCAGAACATTTGAGTCTATTCTTAAATTTTTGAAACTAAAAACCAAATCTATTGCTTTAGGAATGATGAACGTAATGGCAAATGTTTTAATTTTAATTCACTTTGTAAAGAGGAAGAATATATATATAAGTTAGGATTAGACTGAACACGTATAGTAAAAAAAAGGACAAAAGGGGCATAGAGACACTCGCGCTGATAGTAAAAGACTAACTTTATTTCCAACTAGCTACAGTATTTATAGGTACATTAGTTTACATACGATAAAAGAAATATAACTTAATCCTAAACATAAACACAAATAGTAATCCTTCCAATATTGGCATAACTGCCCCCCTCCAGTTCCTTCGACAGGAGGAACTATACAACAACAAAAAACAACACCCAAAAAATAAGAATAAAAAGATAATGATAATAAAACAGAACTACAAGATACAAAGGAGACTCTACAAAAAGAAAAGAAAAATCTTAATATTAAATACAGAACATGTTACAGCAAATGAACAACATCTGATATTAGAAAGTTTACAGCAGTATACAATATAATAGACCTGCAAAGCACAGAAGAATGAGAAGCACACACACACAACCTTTCTCATTCCTGAACGTCGCACTCTGACTGTGAATTTGACTTGAGGTGGGATACCCTTAATTCCTCGAGATGAACTGTCCGCAGTTTAAAGGGATAATCGACAGCGCGAATCGTGAACAAATTGTTTTCACGGATCGTAACTATTTTGTAGGGTCCTTCATATCGTGCGTCGGTCTTATTGCGCGCTGTTCGCAATCGGCGATATACCACCGTCCCCAATGCTAGCGGCCCCTTCCTAAATACGGCGGCCCTCTGATTGGCCTTGGCGATTCTCATTTGTTTTCCGCGAACCAGTTTATCCCTAACCGTAGTCCAACGCTTTTTCTGTAACTCGCGCAGTCGGCGGATCTCCGTGCTCAACCCAGATCGTAAGCAAATCCCCCCGGTCTCGGCGTTGTTGTCCGAAAACAATTTCTACAGGTGTCAATCCTGTTGCCGTATGGATAGTATTATTATATGCAATAATAGCGCGCGGCATTGCTGTGTACGAGTCCAAGTTACGGCCTAGTTTCAGCAACCGGAGATGTTCCCCCAAGGTGTTGTGCAACCGTTCCACGGCGCCCCTGCCCTTAACGTGGTGAGGAGTGTTCAAACGCCACTGAATCCCCAGCCCCTTGCTCTCGTCACGAATTAACGCATTATTGAACTCCCTACCCCCATCGGACACAATTTCCTCAGGCACCCCTTAGAACGCACACCATTGTACTATCGCTTCCCCAATTGCCCCTGGTGTCTTCTCCGCAACCGGATACGCCATCGCTATTTTACTGAAAGTGTCGATCATGGTCACCCAAGATTGCCCTTCACTCGAATATAGGTCCGCCTGTATCGACCGGAGAGGTTCAATAGACGTCGGGGTAACTACTTGTTCTCCTATAGGGGGTTGACGGTCATACTTAGCCCGCTGACATACTGAGCACCGCGCGATTTATTCCCTAACAGTGTGCCCCATCTTCCGCCAGAAGTACAACGTTTTCAACGCTCTCAACGTTTCCTCTACCCCCCCGGTGATTAGTTTTTCCCTCGTGATGATCGGCCACGATTTCCTGTTGAGCCGCAGCAGTAGGGATCGTCTCCACCTGCCGTAAGCAACGAATGATCGGATAACCCACTCCAATCCATTCCTGTCGCCACAATCGCTGTAACTTGTCCAAAATAACGCGGTTCCCCACGTAGATATGCAGGGCACGACCAGGGATACTGAACTCCTGAAAGACCCGTTCCAGTTCGACCTCATCCGTTGACGCGGGCATGCGCACTAAAACACTAGAAAGCCCCTCGTACTCACTAGCCTGAGTCTCAATCCCTCGACCCTGTTTCGTTCGAAGAATCAACTGGCGTTTCTTGTTATTTATGATTTCATCGGACTCAGGGAGGTCCGCCGGACGCTCAGTAGATACCGCACTGTCCTCGGAAACTTGCCGCACTAAGGGGATTTCCGGGCCGCTTTCCGCCCAATCTCGCAGATAGCGTAACGCGAACGGTTCGGCGGTTGTCGGTTCATCCTCCACCGCATTGATCACCAACGCCCTCGATAGCCAATCTGCGACCGCATTTTCCGCGCCTTTCTTGTGGACCACTTGAAAATCGTAGACCGCTAACCGCTCTTTCCATCGGGAAATCCGCGCTGAGGACTCCTTTAAAGTTCCCAAGTGGATCAACGGTTTGTGATCGGTAAATAGGTCAAATCGACGCCCATAGATGTAAGGCCGAAAATGTTCGACAGCCCAGACCACTGCTAATAGTTCTCGCTCAATCGCGCTATAACGCCGCTCGGCGTCCTGTAACATGCGACTCGCGAACGCCAATGGCTTTTGCCCACCCTCGAAGTTTTGGGATAACACGGCACCGATCGCAACCTCACTAGCATCCGTCGTGACTTTAAATGTTCTTCGGAATTCGGGGAATGCCAATAATGGTCCTGTGGCTAAGATCTCCTTGCATCTTTCGAAGCTGGCCAGTTGTTCCGACCCTAACTTAAACCGCTTGCCCTTCCTAAAGATGTCCGTTAAGGGGTGCGTCAGTTCCGCTATATTTGGAATAAATTTCCGATAATAATTGATCATCCCCAAAAATCTACGGACCTCACGAACGTTAGTAGGTAGTGGCGCCTCTTGGATTGCCTTGATTCTAGCAGGATCTGGTTGTACCCCTTCACGCGAAACGATGTGGCCTAAAAATTTGATTTCCCTCAAACCGAATTGTGACTTGTCTTTAGACAGTTTGAGGCCAAACTCTCGCACCCTATCCATGACCTGAGCGAGGTGCTGCACATGATCTTCCTCGTTTCTGCTAAAAACGATGAGGTCATCCATATACACCTGGGAATAGTGTTCCCCTAATCCCCTCTGAAACTCGTCCATCAACCGCTGGAACGTGAGAGGCACCCCCTTCAACCCGAACGGCATCCGGACGAATTCGAAATGACCCCTTTCCCACGAGAACGCGGTTTTTGGAATGTCCGCCTCAGCCATTCTGACTTGGTGGTACCCACTCTTCAAATCCAAAGTGCTGAATATAGTGGCACCCGATAGACGGTCTAATATATCGTCAATGCGCGGGAGGGGATAACGCTCATCTTTTGTCGCCTCATTCAACTTTCTGAAGTCAACAACGACCCGATATTGTTTGGAAGCCCCGCCTTTCTTTTCCACTACCCATAAGGGACTATTTAAAGGAGAGCTGCTGTGTCGAATAATTCCTTGGCGAAGAAGTTCCCCCAATTGCTCCCGTATGATATATCGCAATATATATATCTTGACATATATTGGGGTTTCCTCGGTTCTTCCCGTAGTCGGCAAGAATTCCCCCTCTCTATAGAACAAGTCTACATTCCTCTGGAGAACCCGTTCTATCCCGTTTGTGCAATACTCCGCAGCCCCAATTTCCATATTCGAACGCTTAACAGAAAGGGGTTTGTATTCACGGTCACCTATCCGATATCGCCAAATCCTTTGGCTTACGCTCATTATTAGCCCCGCCTCTCATAAAACATCACACCCTATAATGAGGTCATACCCCGGCATTAGTTTATCGACCACATGTATGTTAATTTCGGTTTCCGTCCCTGCCAACTCTTTCAAGCTAAACAATACTTCCCCCAAAGTTTTACACGACCCGCTCACCGTGGTTATTGTGCAACTACACTGTCGCTTCCGTCCCCAAATACCCATTTGAATCGCACCCTGCCGACTAATCAACGAATTGGTACTTCCCGTATCGACAAGAAATTTTACTCCTGACACCTCTAACATCGCCACGGGCAACCTTGTCCATAATTCCCTCGCAACGCTATTGTTAACAAAAATCCCTCTGTGTTGGTTGCCCCCCCAATTACCGCACCCTCATTCTGCTCGCGATTGCCTCGGGAATGTGTCCGCCCCAGGGCTCCCCTTTTTCCACATGTTTTCCCCTCTTACCTCCTGTCTCCTCACCGTCAGAGTGCTGCGCTCAGAACTTACACTTCCTTCTTCGGATGAATCACTGCTGGAGTCGTGTCCTCCAGCCCTCCTGGAATTCGGCTGACCTCTTCATCTCTGATTGTTGACCTCCATTGGTTCGTACTGCTGGTCCTTCCTCTTCGCCCTAGGATTACGTCTCGGGCATTTCCTGGCAACGTGCCCTATCCTCCCACACTCATAGCACCTTATGAGATTGCATTGAGCTGCTATATGTCCGCTTTTATTACATTCGTAGCAGCGGCGTTCCTGCTGCCTCCTCTTGTCGTCATGCCTTCCAGTCGTTTGCCTCTGAAACGCCCTGTTGTCGGTGTCCCTGTTAGACGTTCTCCTCGGCTTCTTCCTGGGTGATTTTACCTCTGTTCTCTCGGGCCGCGCTTCATTTCGTTCGTATGTATCGATAATCTCGTGAGCGCATTCCACGAAGTCACGATCCCGGGGTAATGAGCCCGGACGATCCAAGTAGTGGTTCAGCTGGACCTTTAAAATTCCTCGGATGAATGTCATTCGTTGATTCCCTTCAGCTTGACCCACTGACTCCACCATCTTTTCCACCAACCTATTATACAGCACGAGGAGTTTCTCAGCGAATTCCCCCTCCGATTGGTCTCGCTTCCTGCTCTCTTTTAGCATGTAGAAGATATCTTCTTCGGGAGTCCACCTTCCTCCGCCATATAATTTTTTTAGGCGGGCCTTCAGCACCTCCCACGGATGTGTTGTATCTCCCTGGATTGTATTAAGGATGCACCTCGAGATACGTCCTACGAGCGCTGCCTCTAAGAGCGTTACATCCGACTCCTGAAGCGTGCCATTTTCTTTTCTTGTCGCTATAAGCCCTTGGATCTGATCTGCCCCTTTTATAAATTGGTCCAGAGCTCCTATGACTCCAGTAAAAGGTTCAAGTTGGCTAATCACTTCGTGAATGTATGCTGAACTTTGTAACCGGATTTTTACTAGTTCAAACTGGGTCGTTTCTGTTGCTTTCTTGAGTTGTTCTTCCAAACCTGCTCTCTCTACAGCTGCCTGTGCAAGCTGGTATTCCAGTTTTTTTTAATTCTTCTGCTTGAGTCATACTTTCGACTTCCAGGTTGAAAAAACACTAACAATAATAACGACCGTTACGTTTGCGCCCGAACCACGTATACGTATAAAAAGGGTCCCGGGTTTCGGCACCAGTTAGGATTAGACTGAACACGTATAGTAAAAAAAAAGGACAAAAGGGGCATAGAGACACTCGCGCTGATAGTAAAAGACTAACTTTATTTCCAACTAGCTACAGTATTTATAGATACATTAGTTTACATACGATAAAAGAAATATAACTTAATCCTAAACATAAACACAAATAGTAATCCTTCCAATATTGGCATAACATATATATATAATTATATAATCATCATATTTGATAAAAGAGAAACCTGCAATGTATTCTCTAATGTCATAAAAACCATTGTAAAATAAAAAATCAAGCACTGACCCATAGATGTCGATAAGCGGAATACAATTTTACATATATAAGTTTAAAAGAAGAGAATGGTCAAGGAAGTTTACATTTCTTACAACAGGGAAGCATTGATGAAACTTCCTGGGTTACAAAAGAATTTTATTAAACAATTTACTTTATGTCATAAACCACCGGACTTATGAATATTTTTAAAAATATCTCTTGTACGGAAGATATAATTCCCTTATACATCTAATAAACTAAAAATCAGTGGCTCAAAAAGTGGACCTAAATCATACTAAAATTTGCACATAATCATGTATTTCTTAATTAACATGTGACCAAGCTTATTGGTTTTAGGCCCATGGTCCAAATGAAGAAAGAAAATACAAACTAAGTAAGTTGTATTAACTATGTTGTATTCGTCAATGTACCATAGCTTAACAAAGCTTAACTCCAAAACAACAACACTGAGTCGCAAAAAAAAAAACTCAATATCAGAAAATATTAGCTACTTCTTAGCCAGACAAAAAACTAAATTGAGGTAAGTTATACAATCACACATGACTATAGTTAGCCTCAAAATGAGCCAACAGATGGTTTTTGAATTCACTTAGGTCTACACCGATAGGTAGCAGCATCGGATGGACGAGATAAGCGATAAAAAAAAAAAGTCATTACAACTATCACATACAATTAAATAAAGAATATTGAAATTTAAATTGAACATAAATTGTTATTTTTTTAGATTTCATTACCTTCAATTTCATTTTGTGAGAGCCAAAAGCTACTTTTGCTAATAATACCTTTAAGTAAAGTATTTTTTCCGTTTTACAGTTACTTCATTTTATGTTACTTGCATTTATATAATAATTATTTTATTTATGTCAATATTTTTCACCCCGAAACATTAGAGATTATATTTGAGGCGATTGTTTTCAAAACCGGTTGCACCCATTTCGAAAAAAATTCTGGACTGATCAAAAAAGATTCAATCTAAAAAAATATATATATTTAACAAAATGGCCTTAAAGGAAAATAATAAAACAGTTTCACTTTTATGGGTCCCTTAGGCATAGTCGGCACGAACGAGCTGATGCGGGGTCTAAAGCAGCTTCAAAAAGTAATGTTCACTTGCGAAGATCCTTCTTCTTTTTGCCCGAATGGCTGGCAGTGATAAGAAATAAAATTAAAGAAAATTGGGTTGAAAAGTCGGAGAGCCTTCCGCAAAACCACCTCCGTCAAAAAACTGAAAAAAACACTCCTTTGATCCCTCCAAACGGCCTAACGCCAAAAGACTGCAGTATAATAAGCATGTTAAGAATTGGTCTTACTAAGCTGACATATCTGCACCTACTTTTAGGGCAGTACCAACCAATCTGCCAAATCTGTAACAATGTACAATTTACCGTAAAGCATCTATTTGAATGCAACAAGTATGAAATAGTAAGAACAAATTTGGAAATAACAAACGTGCCAACCTTTCAAAAATGATAACGAACTACAGAGGACTCTGATGTACTTAAAACACACAAACTTAATCCAAGAAATATAAGAAGAGCAGTAGTCGCTAATGGCCCCCAGCAGTCGAAGCGACGTTTAAAAATCAAATAAAAAAAATTGTTTTTATTATTTTACTAACAATTCAAGTCTAACAATAATTACTTTCAATTTTTTATGATCACTTTTTTTGAGTCTCACTTATTATAAAAAATGTAGGATATATATTGATCAGAAAATATCGATAATTGTTTTGTTTATGGTTGCTAAAAAAAATTAAATAAATAAAATAGACATTTGTAAAGAAAAATCACTTTAAACAATATATATACGAAGTTTTATTTGATTTTCCAATCACCAAAAATTTTCATTAAATGTAATGGATGTAACCACTTTTGGTAAGAAAGGGAATATTTTGGGTATTGACTTTTAAAGGATCTAGACGATTTTAAAACAAACACATCTAATACCTCATTATTGGCATTAAAAACTTATTAAAAAAAATACCTTATCGGAAAAAAAGGATGTACCTGATTTTGAAAATAAACACCTCAATTGAAAAAAAAATTTTGTATTCCAGGACTGTGTACAAAATTAACGCGGCTGTAACTGTGAGGCATTTATTTTGCAATGCGGAAGCATGACAAACATGTAGGTTATATCTTGAAAGTGAAAATATTCATGAATTTGAATACATGACCAGTTCTTAAAGACATTTCTTACCTCCCACAGATGAGAAAGGTACTATATCTAAGTGACTACATGCATAACGAAGATGGTTCGAATCCCGTTAAGACAGATGTAGCAGTAAAAGTGGAAAAAAGTATTCTAGGTAATAAATTAAGATCAAAGCGAGAGAAGACCCGGGCGTCCTTGATATTTTGGAGAACTGTGGAAATGTCACTTGGGAACTGGTCCTCAAGAAGAGCCTTTATTTCGAAACAGTATGCCGCGGCGCGCCGCCTTAACCCAATACCACTTCTATGTTAATATCAGAGCTTTCAGCTTCAGTTATATGTAATATAACCTATTAAACTACCTAAATAAAGAGGGTACAAATTAAAATTTTCCAGATTATAGTACTTACACCACATATAGAAATTATTGACGTTTTACTATTTTTACTTTTCAGTAAGACAGATGGAAACTAGAAGACATGTGAAGAAGATGTTAGAAGAAATTCAAACATAAGGAATTATCCGATCAAAAAATAAAAAATAAATTTTTATCTCCAGCTGGTACAAAACATAAGTTTTTGACCCAACTAATTAGGACAAAAGTACGTCATTTCACCCTATCCAATATAAAATAGGCTAAAAAGTAGAAAAGAATCCCTAAGGAACGATGACAACTTAATTTGCTAATATATGGTAGGTAGGCCAACATGTAGAAGAGGCCAGGATTAGGTTGGTGCGTCTGTCAATGTGTGCCGTTAAGTTCAGTTGTTTTGATTATGAATTGTATAGGACTACATAGTTATAGAGAGACTAGAATACCTACAGGATCTTCGAAGTGTTCCACAAATTGCACTTTTAATTTCAAGTTATGATTTGATTCAATTTTAAATATTCATTTAAAAATAAATGATTTATTAAAACTTAAATAAAATATAGTTCGTCATCTTACATCTGGAGATAAATATTTGTAAGTAAGCATGGTATCTTTCTGGAAAAAGTCCTGGAAAGATACCATGGATTCGACCCTATTTTTTTCTATTAGAAACAAAAAAAAATTGCTGTTACAAAAACTAGATAGGCTTGATCATTTTAGTATTTTATAAAGCGTATGAGTTTTAATGACTATGGAGTATAAATAAATAAATTACAATAAAATTAATTAAAATTAGTAATTAATAATATTTATTACTAAAATTAACACACTCTGAAGCGTCTGAAAAGAAGATGGCCTCGACAACTTTAACAATAGAACTTTATTGGAGTGCTACTGATGGGTAGTTTCTCAAAAAGTGGTTTTTTTTCATATCAAATTGTTCATATTAGCAGATTTACTTGTAACATTATTATAGTTGTAAATAGCGTTATCATATTTTATAAAGCAATTGATTATTAATGTTAAATAATTTAGCAATATTAGTAATTAATATTATTTGTTACTAACACAAAAACAAGATTCTTTTGATACAATGATCTTCAGGCGTTAGTTATGCTTAAAATTAAATTTACACAAGCATAATTAAATATAATATTTATACTGTAAGATATTTTATTAAATAATTATAAGATGATGGCAGTATATGTAACATTTAATGTACTCAGATTTTAGTTTATTTTTTAATTCTTATAATTTCCTTTTTTTCTTTTTTTTTTTCGAAGATGTTTTTTTTTAATTTAAAATTAAAGATACCTATTAATTTTCTATAAACAAAATCAAGATAATCAAAAAGTTCACTTTTGGAATTAAATATTACATAATGGAAAGATTTTGTTCTAAAACAAGGACACATAATCAGATCTTATTTGTATCTTGAATCATATAAAAGTTATGTTATAATTTCAGTAGTTGATGACAAAGAATAAAACCTAAAATCATGGTATGCGACAAATTTCTTTGACATTTACCAATTCATGAGTTAGCGGTTTACCGCCATTTTTAAAAACTAATTTTTTAAATTATTGTTTTCTGTACCAAATTATCCCATGCTCAAAATTAAGCATATAATTGAAAACAACTGTGAATACGACTAGAAGTATTCTTTATAAATATACGAAATGTCTTTTTCCAATCAATTTTTTTTTCTAAACCCCCAATTTATTTACAAATAATATAATACCACAATATATTATTAAACAAAATCATCTTTTTTCCGAACTTTTTTTTTCTGATCCTCCTTTATTTATTACAATTTATTTTCCATACAAAGAAATATACTTTGTATTGATTCCTAGTGATTCTAAAACATTCATTTAGGAGTAACTGTACTTTTTAATAATTATTTTTACATATCGTCGCTTTCTAAACAATACAACTTTGGTGAAAATGAGTTAGTAACGGTAACGGGCATATACAGGTAAGGAATATGACAAAGTATGATTTTTTGATACTTCTCTTCAATCTTTTTAGTAATAGTTCCAAAATTGTATAGATAAAAAATAGATTATAAAAAAAGTCTACAGTCGGTGTGGTTTCTTTTCTCTCCTGTAAAATCGCCCAAAAAGCACTTAGGCGGTATTTTTTTAACAGCGACGATATGTAACTAAATGTTGAGAACTTTAATAATGTTTTCACATGCCTTCGGTGATAATAAAGATATTTAAATTTCAAGGTGTAAAAGGTGGATAGAATAAATTTTAAAAATTGTATTTATTATTTATTTATTTACTTCTATATAAATAAAACTGACCTCAGTTTCTATAAAATAATTTCTAAATTTTAGTTTTCATCCACCAGTGGTATCACGCAAACCTCCAGAAAGGGACAGTGGGAAGAAGATAAAACAGGTCCTTCAGGGACAACTGGTTCGAGGCGAAACCTTGTCCCATTCAATGTTACAAAAAAAGTTTTATTACTAATACCCACAATATTTATTTTGAAGAGGAAAGATAAAAATATTAAAAATTAAAACAATTAATAAAAAATATAAATAATATAATGACGCAAGTCAACAAGATCCTAATCAAAGTAATGTTAAATTAACATTCTTCCTCGTGTATACATCGCAAAAATTGCGAGAACACGGAGATATGGGATCGGTGAAGAGAGCGGATTTGTACTGACTGTGAAGCGACCCCTGGTACCTCAAATGGTAATAGCGCTGTCACGGAGAGACGGACAACCCGGTTCGAATCCCGGCCAGGCCAAATCTTTTCTCTTCAAAATAAAATTTTTTTTCACATTAAATACTACAAGTCCATCAGTTAGCAACAACGGGAAAAAAGGTACTATATTAGCTCACTACAAATTATGACGGAATTTTAAAATGGACATGTAGGCATTTGTCAGCTTGTAACAACGAGAAAAATTGAATATTTGTTCTATCTTAGTTTACTAGAAACTAAGATGGAAATTAAAAATAAATATTTCCTGAATAGTTCTAAATATGTAACAACGCTCAATCATTGTTTCAGGAAATACTAACCTTTCATCATTTTCAGAATTTTCAGAATCTAATAATAACAGCCATTAGGTTCTCTTTCAGATTGTTGATAACTACAAAATTATGTTTTAATAAGTGTTAAAGAAATCATTTACTGTCATCACATTTAAATATTTGGCAACTCATGGGATTAGGATTATTCGGGGGAAAATCCCAATGTATTTTATGATTAATTAAATTCATTTTTTACTCAAACATTTTTGTAAGAATTTAGAAATTTGATATCAATAAATCGAAAAATCAAAAATGGAACAAACTAAAGCGTCCTAATATATCAATCAGTTGGAGAAGTAACAGTAAAGAACAAAATGTATTTTCGGAGATTAAAAAAATTGAATTAAATTAAATATGTTGAAATTATTAGAACGATGGATATTAATTATCCCGTATACTTATAAGAGCTCTTAAATTAACAAAATATGTGGTTAAATTTCATGCTATTCATGTCTATCTAAAAGGGTGACAAAAACTATGGTTTTTTTTTGCCAGACAGGAGGTTAAAACCTTAATGAAAAAATACGAAGCTGCGGAAACGAAAATAAGGTTACGAAAATATAATAGCCATATAAATAAGCAGGGATATAGATCTTCGCTTGAACGGAAAGAAAAAATGGTTAGTTTTTGTAATTAAAAAAAATTGAAATTTGTGAAGGAAACCTTTCCATCTCATGCTACAAAAGATTTTCTTTTTTTTAGTTGAATAATTCATACCTGATTTTTATATTTATTAGGGTTCCAACCAAACTTAAAAAAATAAATATAAATACAATGTATGAATCAATTTACAGTAAAAAAATATTGTGTGTAGATTTCAATCATTCGTTAAAAAAATCATTATTGATTAATATTTTTTTCTAAAAGCGTTTTTCGTCTTGTAGAAAACCGAAGGATTGTTCAAAACCAATTTTACGTTATAGTTAAAACAGTGGCAATAATTCTTTTAAGGTTAATAAAGTATAAAGGTACCAAATTCATCGAAAGCACTTGGTGACAATTAGGCTGCCATCGTGTTGGTCTTTCGGTTTTTGAAAGCACATCGCCTCAAACGGTATCTAATTTTTACTGACGTTCTATTTGAGTGTGTATGTGTGTGTGTGCGTGTGTGTGTGTGTGTGTGTGTGTGATTTCGCATATTTGTATTGCAGACTAATAATATACATTTTATGAAGCGAACCACAGGCGTTGATGACCTGAGGGTTTTACGCCCTTAAATACCAACTAATAACAACAACAACGCTATTATATTTAGAGTATATAACGTAAACAGTAGTTATGGAACTGTGATGTTACTTATGACACTCAATTAATTAGAAATTAAAGGGACCCAATGATTTTTACAAATCATGTACTATAATAGTTGTATAGTAAATGTTGAAGTAATCATATATAGAAGTTTATCACGCATTATTTATTAACATGATGATCTGTGGAAAGTGTTGAATAAATCATTTTTAAGAAGATAAAACTATCATGCTCTGTTATGGAAGAAGCCGCGTTGGTTCCAACCTAACCTTAATATTCTAATTTATTTTTATTAATTGATATTTTTAAATATTTTTGTGCTGAAGAGAAAAGAAAAGGGTTCGAATCAGGCCGAAGGCGGTTGAGATGTTTCTGTGTCACCTCGCTGGAGAAAGTAAGAAACGAATAAATTCGACAGAGGATGGATGTGGTTACATCTACAAAATTATAGGATCGGGGCACCCTGCCTAATATGGTACGGTGATGTGAAGAGAATGGGGTTCGAATGTTGGCCAAACAGAGTCCTGGATTCACTGCCTAATTACTAATCATCAAACTTTATAACTGAATATAAATAATGAAAATGATACATGCTGATTGCTATAATTATTTAATGAATATGATCTTTGAGTATTTAACTTCCTACTTTCCCATCAGGGTAATGCTAATTTATTTAAACGTTTAAAAGGAAAACGTTGTGCGATTATATCAGGGACTTTGCCTGTGACATTCATTCTAATTTTAAAATATCCTGACCTTTCACGGTGTGTTGGGGCCAACTCTAGATTAAACAATATGACCATGTACTGGAAAAAGTAATTGAAGGGTAAATTTTGCAAATTTGTTGGTACGATTAATTTATTCTATCTGGTGTTCAATTTTATAGTTTAGGGCTTTTTGAAATGAACTTTAAAAATGAAAAAAAGGTTGATGGAACGTTTGAATACGTTGATTAATTTCAATTTTTGTGGTATAATGATAAATAAGAAATAAATTGTGATAAATACTGAACAGACCCATGACTAAACGTTTTAAATGTAGAAAATAAAAAAATTAAAAGGTTGTTTGTGGTCTTAATATTACTTAGCGCTTACGAGTATTATCTTCACATACGAGGGTGGTCTTAAAAGTTTCCGACTTATCAGAAATACAAGACATTTTTTCTGATTTTTTTTTTTCAACATAGCCTCCTTGTAATTCTACACTCCTCTCTCAGCAATGTTCCCATCTCTGTAACCCGTCCAAAAAGTACTAGAAATTTTTCTCTGCAAAATAATGAGTCACGAAGGTGATTGCCTATTCACTTGACGAAAATCTCTGTCCTGCGAGCGCAATTTTTAGATGAGGGAACAAAAAGAAGTCGCTTGGGGCTAGATCTGGTGAGTAAGGCGGATGGTCAAGCAGTTCAAACCGTAATTAGTGGATTTTCGCCATGGCAACAGCTGAGGTGTAAGACTGAGGTGCGTTGTCCTGGTGAAGCATAGTTTTCTTTTTCAGCAAATGTGGCCGTTTTCCCGCCAGTTCTGCCTTCAGCTTGTCAAATAATGAGCGTAGTATGCTCCTGTAATATATTTTGAAGATAATTGATTGTTAGGAGATATTGTTTAGAATTATGTATTTTTCTCATTATAATTGTTATTTTTTACAGATTTGTTGACTTATAGATTTTTTTAAGTTATATATGTTTATTAATTGATGCAGAAAAATTGTTAAAAAAGATTGAAAATGGCATAAATTTGTCGAAACATCCAATAATTTTAATAAATTAAGAATATATACAGATTGGATATTGTTTTTTTCCACATTTGTTTATGAAAAATTGAAGATTTGTACTCCAGTATTTTACATCGTTTTTTAAATTAAGATAATTGATTAAAATAACTAATAAATAAATGACGATCCCAAAAATCAGTCGCCATCACTTTCCCAGCCGAGAAAACAGTTTTTGATTTTTTTGGAGCCAGTTCCCCCTTTGCAGTCCTTTTTTACAGACTGTTTGAACTGTATTTTTGTGTCGGGCGTATAATGGTTTATCCAAGTTTCATCTACAGTATTTAATCAGAGCCAAAACTCGCATTTATTGCTCCTAAACTGCGCCAATAAAGCGTTGGAAATGTTCATTCGAACAAACGCGGCACCCAACGGGCGGAATGCTTTCTCATATCTAAATGTTAATTTAATATGTAACAAACACGTTCTTTTGACATGTTCATAACCTTTGCTATCTTAATTCGGCGGTCGTCTAGCACCATTTGGTGAACTTTGGCGATGTTCGGCAGAAACTTTTCAGACCATCCTCATGTAGTAAATATATTATCCATTTTATATTATTATGATGAAGAATATCTGCTTTAAAATAGGACGAGTTAACTGGTAAAATTATGAGTTAACTCAATTGTTATTATAATAATAATCTTTATTCGTAATATTTATTTTATCCGCTGGTATATCTTTTTTTATGTTTAGTTTAGATTAAATAGACTCCACATGGACACCAATGATTGGCGGTGGCGGTATCAATCCTTCAAGCTTGTTATTATTATAATGAAAGGATTAGCTATTTGATATTTTCCTAAAATCGTGTAGAAACAAAAACTTATTTTGCTACAACGTTTCTTGGCTTTCAGTGAAAATGTTTTGAGAATAAAATATGAGATGATTCAGAAAGCTAATGCTATTATCATTATTAAGCTAATAATGTGTATTTAGAAATTATTCTACAACAGACCATCATGTTAAACTGCTTTCTATAAAAATAGTAATTGATCCCATTAACAATAAGATTTTCTTATAATACGCAAAATCTTCTTCTTATAATAAACCCTTCCCTACATTTCAGGCCATCATAGGGACATAAGGATGAAGAGTCTATCATTGATAATTTAAGGTTGTTAGATTTTTTAATTTGATATTGTTGCGTGATTGATTCCATCTAAATGTTTATGATGGCTGTCAGGTATATTGATCTCTAATCGTCATTTATGCCATAACACATCTATATCAAAGTATGAAATTCCTTATTAAGAACAGTTCCAAATGGGCTTAGAAAAAACCACATGTTCCTGAAGCCTTCTCTAACAAACCGCAATAAATCAGACAGACCTTTCCAGATCGGCGAAACACAGACATCAATAGAAAAGTGCAGCTGTATGTAGCAGCCAGTGCTTTATTGCTCCAATAATATCCAAGAAGGGGAGGAGGGTATTAATGTAGCGAGAATGATCTAGGGTCACTGTTCCCTGCACCTGCTTCGTTCCTCCGACCATAAGCTTCGTCCAGACCCTCTCCGTCTGGAAGGGGGGAGAATATTGGGCTGGGTGGTTGTTACGAAGAAAAAGGAAGAGCTTAGAAATAGTTGTAAAAGTTGTATAGAAAGGATAAAATTTAGATATAATAAACATTTTACACTATGAAACCGTATAAAAAAAATGTTTGGTATATGGAGAATTCCATGCTAACAGTGTTTATTAATGTTCTGTATTGTCTGTTTGTATATTAATTAAACGTCATTTTATGCTGCTGAGAACTGGAAGGGACGCTGCTAATCAGACGAGTCTAAATTTTTCCTCTCCAGGTATAATCTGTACAGGGATCTTTAACATCCTCCTTAACCTTCCACTAGTGGTTGCTCTAAAACGCATTAGATTGCTCGCGGCGATCTGACAGATGACTTTCAGGAAAACTAGTATTTTTGTTTAAATTTGAGCTTATATAGTCAACCTAAGTACTTAGTCAGTGTAATCAGTGTAACCTAACCTAAGGGGTTTGAGTGATAGAGAGTAATGAAATGAAAATATAGGAACCATAAATTTGCTTTCTTCTTGGTAACTAATTTTTATTTGATATGTCAATATTTATTCTTATAATGAACTCTAGTAATAGCATAACGAAGCCTAGAGAGGTTTAACCATGAAAATAGACATGGATCACATCCACATAAACACTTTGAATAAAAGCTAGTTTCTACGATATCTGCGCTCTTCTCATCCTCTAGCCTAGAGAATATGTTTTGAATTTTTAAAATATATTAACTGGTATGGTCAACAGTCATAGTCAACATATGCTCATCTACCAACAGGTTCCATCCTAAACAGTCTCTTATAATCCTGAATCTCTCGCATTACCTTATACCTCAGGAAGTTTTCTGAGGGATCGTAGACGTCAGCTCTACCATTAAATAAATGTGTATACAAAAAAAGGGAACATGAGATGGTTTGGCTAATGTAATAATACGAATAAACAAAAAAAGTTGATGTTGGTTGAGTTTTTGATTTCGGTGGCGGTGATATGTCAGATCGCTTGCTTCATATGCACACTGGCCAGGGAGGCACTAAACTCACACGGGTCATCCAGAAAACAGCTACTGGAAGCATGAAAGAACCGTTGCCAATACAAAGGGAAGGGGGAAGAAAAATATACCTATGCGATTGAACCTGCATAGGAAAAATTTAGAGCTCCCTCTGTAGCATCGTCGGATTTTAACTAACAACAAACAACGATTGCACTGAAAGTTTACGGTTTAAGCGAGGTACCGGAACTGCAACGGTTCTTATAATTATATTTTTATTACACTCCCAAATACTGTAAATTAAAGTGATAACCCTATCCTCGTGTACTTCGTTCGCGTTAAATTATTTTATACGTAACTAACAGGACACAACTATGACAACAGCTAGAAGCAACTTTTCTCATCAATTACTTTAGACCATTTGGAGGATATTTATGCTTCAGATATATAGTTTATTTAACAAGTTTAGTTGTTTGGAAATGAGCACTATGAGAAAATGAAGATGGCTATTTAAGTTAGAGAAGAATTGGTCGACTGTATCTTCTAATTCAAGGAAGAAATAGTTGGGGGTGCAGTCAAAGAAAACACCAAAATAAGCAAAACTTATTTATTATGTGCCGACGTTTCGGCCTACAATGTAGGCCATCTTCAGGGCGAATAAAACACGAGGCAGCTAGGAGAGCTCAGAATGAAGTGAGAGCAATAATACGTTATAATAATACCAATTATTATAATCGTATTATTATAACGTATTATTGCTCTCACTTCATTCTGAGCTCTCCTAGCTGCCTCGTGTTTTATTCGCCCTGAAGATGGCCTACATTGTAGGCCGAAACGTCGGCACATAATAAATAAGTTTTTCTTATTTTGGTGTTTTCTTTGACTGCACCCCCAACTATTTCTTCCTTAAATGGCTATTTAAGGTATATTGAAATATTTAAAGTGACAGTTTTTTTTTTTATTCAATTATTAACTGAATTTCAAGATTGGAAAAACTATTATTTTCAAAAAGTTAGAAGAAACTTATAGTATTTTATTATTATAGACTCTTCTCTAAACTACTTATTGCAATCCTATTACAGTGATGTTGGGGTTTTACATTGGACATCCGGACGAAGGGAATGCGGGCATTTAGCTGGTCGCTGAAGAGGATCCGTGGAGTGTCGGAGAGTGGTCGAGTCGTTAGGAGCCATTGTCCACTCACTGGCCGCAGAATGTAAATTGTCAACAGTTCTGTTTAGCAATGGCCGCTTTCAATGTGCTCGTAATGAAACCACTCGTCGATTGTTTGCTATGTCCTCTATGCTCTTCGCTAAGAGCGCCCAACTCAATAAGCATTAATTGGCGATTCGAAAAACAATGGCCCTGGTCAGAGGTGAAACAATTGTGGAAATAAAGGCTAGTTAATGAACTTTACTTACCAATGTAATGCAGCGTATTCAGCATAAATAACCTTAAATTAAAACTATATCCGATAAAATATGATACGGTATACGATATTTGCAGGCTACGATAATCAGAAAAAAATTAATAATAGTTTATTAATTACCTAAGTCATATTTTTTAAGAACGTTATGTTACCTTGGTTTCAAAGCAGGATTAGGCTCAAACTTATTAAAAACGCTCAGAGATGATAGTAAAAGTTTTTTTAAATTTTTAAACTCATCCAACTAACTAGTATGAATATAACTTTCTGATAAAGATATAGTCGATTCAACTGCAAAGTATCGGTTGCTAAAAAAAAACAAATTTTTCAATTTCAATCTATAACGATTGCTTTAAAATTTACGAATGTTATAGCGAATTTTCGAATTTCCATTCACTTAGAAAATAGATATTCAAACTAATGAATGCAATTTTGACTGATTGAAATACATTATTCAATATTAAATTCGATTAAAATATTAAGTCCTCTATAAGGCACAACTCCACATATAAAGACATAGGTAAAACCAGTTTCACAATGCGCATTGATTTTAAATGTTTTTTGAAAGTTTTTTTTCACTTTCAATACTTTGCAGTAGTATCGACGATATATATGTACAAAAGTATGCAGAAAAAATAACATTTTGAGATAAAATAATTTTTTTATAATCGGTGTTAATGAACAATTTAGGCTTTACACTGTCAAGATTTAATAAACAACGAACACATTCATCTAAGAACTTACAAAATCGGAACGATCAAAAAGAAGTTTGAAAGAAATTAAGACCTTCGAACCTAAAATATCAGACCTAAACCAAGTGCAGAAACGTATTATATTAAAGCAAATATAATGAACTGTAAGAGTCGATATGCTATTAATCGATCTGTATGTTAGGATTGTTGATGCGAGGTCTGCAATTAGTATATAATTTCTGATTCCTGAATTGGCCAAATAATAACTGGTTAAATGTTTGCAAAACTGATTTTTGAATGTTTCCAATTGAGTCCTTGTAATTATTTGTGCTTTTAAGCTCTATTTTATTTCTACAAATTCATCATTATTGGTGGTTTTACTAGAGAGAACCTAAAGAGCTTACAGAATTTGATCGTAAGGGATGTTTATGAGACCTATTTTTTGGTTTAATGAAAACACAAAGCAGTATTGGCACTTTCAAAACTAACTGAAACTTTACAGTTCATGTATTGCAAGTGTTGACTTTATTTCCGTATACTTCCCATGAAGATTTCAAATTAGGATTTTGGGAAAATGGAGTTTTTAAGTACAGTATATTTTAAAAGAGAGACCTGACATTTTATCAACAAACAATGAAAACAAATTATGAAAATTAAGTGAACTTTTGAACTATTTCAAACTTCTCCCTTTATCTCATATTTTGACAAGTATTGAAAATAATTTAAATGTTCACTTGCATTTGCTCTGCTTTAAAAAAGATTTCTTAAGATTTTTAAAAGTGAGCGAGACCTAACAAAATCTCCATCGAAGAATACAAGACTTACCGACTTACCGCAACAAAACCCTCATTGGATTTACATAAATTCATCTCAAACACAAAAAGACTGCTCAACAAAACTTAAGCAAATAAAATGCGGAACAAGATCATGAATATTCATATCCTTACCTTTGGATTTTTTCAGATGAAAGTCGAGGTAAGGGAATCTGTAGCTTTTGATTCATTAGTATCTATTGAGCAAATGTATATATGGTCCACAGCAAATATTTTCTTTAATTTGAGACCTCAATTCAATATTAAGGCTGAAAATTGTTTTGAAAAACTCTTTTAAACAATTGAAACTAAACTTTAGCCATGAATGTTAGCTACCGTTCATTATAAAAAAAAAAAAACATCGACAGCGATAACCTTGCCTGAATAAAATATAATTGAATTCAGTGTCTTGATATCTACTACGTTTGCAATGTAAATTACAAAATAAATCACTTCTACATGCTGTTATTTTTTCTCACTAAGAGATAGTTGAATAATTTTAGAATAATCTACTTACTTAATGAATATTCCCATTGATAAATGAAATATTTCTTACCTGAAAAAGAAGAAAAAATTCATTTTATTCAAAACTGTGACAACCATTTATTGCGATAAATGTAAACTTTTATTACAGTGTATATAAATTAGTAGTTATCTCATTTTTAGTATGTAATTTAGTTTTGCAGTTTTATGATTTCGTAAGCATTACCAAGGAATTACCTCCCAACATTTTTTTTTACTACCATAACAATCAATATCATTAAAATAAGGGATGATATAATATGTGGTAAAAGATTTCAATTGCTCAATATATATAAAGTAAATTTTAAGATCTTTCTAAATAGAAAAAACAGGGACCGTAATCACTGTTAACATTTCATTTCATTCCTAATTAATTTATTAATTTTGACGACCCAATTTTATTATTCCACCTCACATGTAAAAATCAATATGTAAGAATCAATTGAGAATAAAGTTTTGAATTATTTTATAATACACTTTTTATAATTGTTGTACAAGTGTTATAATTGCATTGTTATATAAGCACAAAAGGTTTTGATAACTTAACATTAAAATAAATTACATCCATCAATATACATTTTTATTGATTTGTTCTTAAAATCATGATTCCAAATATAAGCTAATGAAATAAATAAAATTAAGAATATTGGTATCACAAATCAAAGTAGTAATTTAAATATTAAAGTTGTTTCAGATTAAATTTTTAAATTTAATTAAAAATTATTAATTTAAAATAAATAATACTTGAGAATAATGAATATATAATTATGAGGAAATAAACAATTATTAATATTAATAATCAACTTTTATATCGGATATATAAACTATGGTGCAATAAGCACGTACACACAACAAAACAACTGCATTTTTTGGTGCAAAAAATCCGTATTAATCTTTAAAAATCCATTCATAAGGAAGTCCGGGAAAGTTTGTATAATTAATTAATTGCAAAACATTTTTCTTTGTCAAAAAAACAAAATAATAATTTTTCCATAAACTTGCATGTTATGTTTATATTGTAAAATAAATAATTTTATAGTTCTTAATTAGATTTTACATTTTTAAGCTAAATTTGTAAATACGTAACATTTCTGCAGCGCATTTCGAGGGCTCATTATAGGCTAACTTCTGTATGTTGGGGAGATTTATATGATGAACCAATGAAAATTTCAATATCAACTCATATATTTAATTGAAAATTAAAACAGTATCAATACAAATAGAATAAATACAACTGAATATTTAAATGGAAATGGTTGGCTGGATTTAGAATTAGAATAGCTTAAAATGGTCAGGTTGAGTGCAGTCAATGAATTACACAAAATAAGAATGACTTATTTTATTGTATCTTAGAGCTTTAGGTTCAGTCCATCTTCATATCATGAAGTGTAAACAGTAATTTTGTATATTTCAAATAATTGTATGCACCTTTACGACATAGTACTGATTGCGGACTCTCAGGAATTAAATGAATGGCAGCGGAACTTCAGACATCTCTAGATGAATGGCATGAGGAACTCCAGCTAAGAGAATTGCACATAAATTCAGCTAAAAGCCAAATTATGTGGAGGAAGGGAAAATCTGGGAGACATGGATATTATGTGATGGAGAACCCCTAGAAATAACGAACACCCACACATATCTAGGGACAGTAGTGGTCAAAAATGATAAAATAGACCAGGAGGTTATAAAGCGGGTGATGAAGACCAATGACTGTTCTACCTGATAGCCAAAACTATCATCGGAAAACGTGAAGTAAGCAGAGATGCCAAAATAGGATATTTAAATCGGTTTTCCTTCCAGTGCTTTTGCTTGGATCGGAAAGTTGTACAACCCTCGATAAACATACAAGCAGGATGGCAGCGGCTGAAATGAGATTCCTCCGAAGGATAGTTGGCAGGACCGGAAAGGACTGTATAACAAATGATGTGATTCGCGAGGATTTGGGAGTAAGATCCGTGAGGGACATCCTGGAAGTGCGGTAATGAAAATGGTTTGAGCATTTCTGCGGAATGAGTGAAAGGCAAGGTGGTTCTTTGAAGCTGGACCGGAAGGAAGACGCCCTCGTGGTAGACCCAGATGTATGTACTCCGACTACATTGGGAAGCTGGGTAAAGCAAGAGGACTCACAACTCCGGAGATGAGAAGAATTGCAAGGGACAGAGACCAATAGGTTTTGTGTACCGAGACGGCAACTCCACGCTGAGCGGCACACAGGAGTTAGAGGAAGAATAAGAAGAAGTATGCACCTTTACATGCCGAAATATAATTCTTTATAGTTGAAAAATTGAACGAAAAAAATATTTTCTATCTTAATGCTATGAATGGAACAATACCAACATTAACTAAAACTAAAACTAGCCACTGTTAAATTACTGAAACAGCTGGTCCCGGACAAATGAACATTCAGAAAGAGGAGCGGTCGAGAAAGGCCCCCTCCGAGGTTATTATGTAATTGAGGATAAAATAAGGCCGTTAGGGAAGATTTAATTAAGATTGCACTAACTAAGATTGTCCAGGTCATCAATTCCGCTAACGACCGTCGAGGAATTTTCAATTTACCTCTCAAATATATTCTAATTCTAACCGAGTTTGTTCTATAGCATAGCACTCCTAAGTAGGGGTGATATATGTACATGTTGGTTTCTACTTATCTTGACTGTTATGGAAATTATATGTTTTAGTTCTTGAGTTTGAGACGAACCTAGTCTCTAAGCGTCGCCAAAAGAAGGTTAAAGAAGGACTGAAACTCAAGAACCAAAACATATACATATATTTAAGGGAGGAATTTTAATACTCTTGAGTAAATAGATGACTGTTTATTTTGCCTCGTAAGTCTCGTAATGTGAGTTAACTACTCTACCTTACCGAATATATCATATTATATCAATCTATTTGAAGAATTTTGATTTTATAAGTAGAATAAAATCAAATTAAATGATATTTTTAAATTATACTTACTGCTTCATTATAATATTTATTTAATAAAAACTGCCTTTACTAACCGCTTGGTTCAGCGGAACATGTCTAATTCACAAAATACAACACAATTAAAAATTATATGAAAAAATGTAAATGATCCTTGCTTTATTTCGAATCACACTACACACAAAGATAAGAACATTTCCACTGCAAAATCATACATTCACAGCATACAAAACATTTCACTCAAGACATCACCATAATCCTCTTGTTTCTCTTTCTTACTCTCTGTTAATCGGACTTCCTATGAAAAGATTAAAACGACAATGGCCTAGAGACCTGCTCAGAAATCAAATTAATTACTTATAAAAAATTTCATATACCTGTAAATCGAGGAGGAAAAGAACATTACTAAATGTGAAACTGTGCAGGGGCAAATATTATCTAGAACAATTCTAATAAAATATTTGTAAGTGCAAGACATCGCATTTAGCGGATTTGAGTTTAAAATTTCTGGTTGGCTGGGATATGATAATTTAATAAATAGTTGTCACTGAACAATGTTTATATCTTTGTCATTGTCTTCTAAATTAATCGAAATTGAAAATTTAAAAAAAACTTCTAAACTCACACACATAAATATATTGAAACCCATGTAAACATATCATCAAAGATTCATGGTTCAGAGAGAAAAATACGCCTAGAATTAAAAACTGGAATCTTTCTATCTAAAATATAAGGACAAATAAAAAAAGAAAGACCCTTGGTACGTAAAGATACTCTGACCATGGATTGCTTTGAAATACAAAAGTACAAACTATATCTGGACGTACTAACATAATGTAAAAAAAAAATTAGCGTGTGCCCATATTTGAATGTAATTTCCAGAAAAAGAATGAAAGAAGCTGAATAGAATATATTTAGTGAGTTACGGTACAAAATTTAAAGACCTTGAATGGTATGCTGTGTTCTGTCATGACGTGTCATAACTTCTGCTTTATCATAAAGCCACAATCTGTCAGGATTTCGTCTTGGATATATTGGTATAGTAGTCAACTATGTTAAAAACAAAATGTTTCTCATGAAGCCTGTTATAATTTTTTATTTATAAGAAAAATAAAAAAAAAACAAGAAATTAAAAGTTAGTGCAATATTAACTAGTTTAACTCGCTAGGTTCTTGCGTGGACAGACAAGGGCTGCATCATTATTTAGTTTAAGACTCCTTGAGTTTTGGTCACAAGACTGTTATGTAATGATTTGATTACTTAGGTGTGCTTAGTAACTCCACGAAAATAAAAAAATGTTTAATATTGAAGAACAAAAGGTGTAAAGATATTTTAAATAAATGTTAAGACATTAGTGGAAAAAATCCCACCAAAAAGCCTTATGGCTCTAATCTAAATCAGGAAACAAAGTTTGACAGGTAATATTGTTTCCCGTTTTAGTTTAGAGAGTTAATGCTTTTTGGTTGGAAATTGTTCACTAATGCGTTAAAAATGTTCAGAAAACAAAGTACCTTTCCAGTCAGTAAAAGTTTATAAATTGTTTATGCAAAAGAAAATTATTGGTTACAAACCAATATGATTGGTTATATACATGTGGTAATAAAAACAAAATAAATGCGAAAATGAAAATAAAGTATAAAAATAATAATTATTATTTTATATAATAAGTATATATTATATAATAAGTATAATAATTATTATTTTATATAATAGTAATATAATAAGTATATTTATTAAAACAATAAACTGATATCACTTGATATCATTATAATCCCTTGATGTATTAAAATGAAGCATTGTGCATCTCATCATTATATACAGTTAAACAATACTGGTTAAATTGTTCGGAATAATGCACGAGTATTTTTTAAGCACATATTTGTATTATCTCTTTAGTACAGTTTATGTGAGATGTGTTAAATACGGTCTCCATTAAAAGGGTATCCCTTGAGCTGTGGTTTTTAGTTCAGAGTAACTACGTGAGAACTAAGAGTAGAGAACTGGGCCTGGAATTAATTCCAAAGGGTGAATACAATGGCGGATGATGAAGGGTGCAGAATGGGAACTCAGCATTAAATGAGCGCAGGGGGGCAGGAATGGGTTCAGGGTGTTTTTACCGACTTCTTCTAAATACTTCTTGTGTAAAGGAAATATCAAGGAGGTAAAATTATATTGATCAAAACGAAAATTAAGTCGTAAATACTTGATTGATAATGTTCTTAAGTATGCTACATATAGAGTTATTAACTTATGGTAATAACTCACTCACTGTTCATTCGATTTTACTTATTTTTGTGTTTGAAACCAATCCAAAATGATTATAGAATGAATACACTTTATATTTTATATTTATTTATTAATGATAAAATACATATTCGTGAGTTATTTGTATAGATATTATCTACTTATACAAATATTTTCATGTTCCAACCACTTATTTACTAACATTGAAACTTCATGGTAATTTTAATATACAGTTTCATAGAAAACAGCTATCGACTAATTAAAAATAAGAGTAGATATAAATAGACTTAAATAATAAAACAAATGTTTGTTATTATACATTCATTCTATTATTTAATTTTCACTCCTAGCGTTTGTAGGTTAACATTTAGGTTTCGCTACCATATTTGTGACCTACACTACAAGGTTGTTTTTTTTTTATGTCCTGTATATCTTTATTAATTATATTTCCTATTTTCACCGTATTTATTATTATCATCCTTTTATTTTAACTACTATTTATTATGGAGGATGGAGATAGTTGGAGTGTGCAGTCAAAAAATCCCCAAATAAGTCAAGACTTATTTTTATTTGTGTCGGCGTTTCGACAAACTATGTAAGTCATCTTCAAGGATATGAGAGAAAAACAAACAAAACAAAAAACTTTAAAAAACATTACAGTACCAGGAATATAATAACATATAGAGTGAAGACAAATAAAAATAGTGACAGATATATAATTAAGGATATAAATAATATAAAATTACAGAATAACAGAATGAAAGTGGGAAGCAGTAACAAAGTAAAAGAATTTAAGATTTTTTGAGTAAATTAAAAATTTGGGAGTAGGTGGAGGAAAGGTGATTGAGTCGGTTTTAAGATTGATAGCGGGGAAACAGAAGCTAGGATATACGTATTTTCGAAGTCGAGAATGTGCTTTAAAGAAAGGGAATGTTCGGAGAGTTTAGAAGAGGTTTGGTTATGGAGGAAATGGCATATTTGTGTTGGGTAATACGATCTTAAAGGAAGTTTTTGGTTTCACCGATGTAGGAAGAGTTGCAATTAGGAGTAGAACAGGGGATACGACAGACAACATGTTAAAGTTGCTTAAGGGGAATAGGATCTTTGATACGGGTATAAACATTGGAGAGTTTATTATGGGCTTTGAACTTTACTTTACTTTTGCAGGTTATTTCCCTCAATGGGTTGCCTGGTTAAGTCTGAGCGTCCCTCCACTTTTCTCTATTCCACCAGTCATCCTCCTCAAGTCCCCTGCCGGCCATCTCCTCCTCCACGCAGTCCTTCCACCGGGTTCGGGGTCTTCCTCTTCTTCGTCTGCCCGGCTGTTCCCAAATCAAAAGTCTCTTCGGCCACCTAGGTTCTGGCATCCGCTGGCAGCGTCCGTACCATCGCACCCTGTTCCTTCCAATCCTCTCCGGAACTCCTTCGGTCACGCCCAACCTGTCTCTAATATCTTCATTTTTGACTCTATCCAGGCGGGTGATCCTCAGGCATCTCCTCCAAAAGTCCATCTCTGCAGCTTGTAATCTGGAGTAGAGTCCCGGGTTAAGTGTCCAGGTCTCTGAGGTGTAGCTGAGGGAGGGCTCAACAATGCTTCTGAAAATACGCCTTTTGTTGTCCGTTGAGATGATTGTGTTCCAAAGAACTGGGTGCAACATTCTAGTCACTCTTCTTGCCAGCCCAACCCTCCTCCTAACCTCGGGCTCCGACTTGCCGTTCCCATCTATTGTTGACCCTAAGTACTTGAAAGAGTCCACCCGCTTGCGTATTTTCCCGCTAATATGAAGGTCTGTGGCTTCTCTGCAGTTCACTGCCAGGTATTCGGTCTTATCAAAATTTATCCGTAGACCCCATCGGCTGTATTCTTTTTCCAGGGCCATCAGCGACTCCATCAGACCATCTCTGTTATATGTGACTGCCTGGTCATCGGCAAAGAAAAGAGAGAAAAGCATATGCCCATTTATGTCTATGCCCTTTCCTCTCCAACGTGCGGTCCACTCCTTTACAGCCTGCTGTACATAAATTTTAAACAGGGTCGGGGACATACTGCATCCCTGCTTAAGGCCCTTTGAGGCAGAAAAAGGCTCAGATAAACGAGAGCCGAGCTTCAATCTGTGCTCGTCTTCCCTGTACAGACGTCTCACGGCATTTACTAAGGCATCGCTAATGACCGCACTCTTAAGGGATTCCCACATCTTATGTCTTGGCACACTGTCATAAGCCTGTTCTAGGTCTATGAAAGCTATATGCACAGCTCTTCCTTTCTCTATTCGCTTTTCTATGAGCTGGCTTAGGACAAATATGCTGTCTGTACAAGACCTGGCTGCAGTGAAACCAAACTGTTCCTTGTCCTTTTCTGTTTCCAAGTCCGTTTACCAATTTTCTGTTTCCAAAACCGTTTACCGTCCGGCTTTTCTTTTCTCTGACTTATTATAGCTGGTTGATTTTTTTCCACTAACAGGAAGCTGGCCTGATAGAAACCCCCAACCTGGAGGACCAGGGATTTTCTGTCGGGGTCACCTTCCCTTAGACCGGCTGCCATCCCTGACTCACGAGCCCTGTCTGCCCGGGCATCCCCCGCTCTACAGGGGAGGCTGCACTTATTTAGAGGCGGTGCATACTCGCCTCGTCACAGCGTCGTCATTGGGCTCCTGGGGTACTTGTGAGAGTGGTCGCGCCACCAACCACTCTCCCCCACCCTGATAGCGCTGCCGTTCGTGGTTCGGGGCTGCTTATTCAATATATTCACAGCCGACCTGCCGAGCTGGCAGGCCGTCCCGCTATCCACCACCCGCAGACCCGCTCGGTAGCTTGAACTTAGCCCCGAGTGGGCTTTGAAGATTTACAATTAAATACATTTATATTACATCCCATACTTATATTTTCAAATTTTACATCGCTACTGGTCATTCAACGAGATACCTATTCATTACTTCCTACATATTTCTTCTGTATTTATTCTTTGGCATCATATTTTGTATCATTCTTCATACATTTTACTTATTTAAATCATTTCTGTTTTTTATATTTTTATTCCAACAGTTTCAGCTTCATACACTATTTTGTCTATAATTAGAATTATTTCAGTTTTAAATGTATTTGTATCTTGTCCATTGAGTCCTGAAAAAGTCCTACAACTTGGGTAGAAATCTCATTTTCTAATAAATAGTGTATTACGATTTCAGAAATCAATTTTTACCTCCACACGGTCCATTTTCTTCACCTTATTTATATTTTATTATAATGATAATTATCAGTTGACCGTATAAATTTGTGTTTCTTAACTTTTCTTGAATAAATATAATTATACAAAGTTAAGAAAAATGAAACCAAATACTTGATTTTAAAAACTACTTTATATCCTATTTTGATTTTAACTTAAACTATGGCTTGTAAGTCGAATATGCCTTTTTTTTATAAAGCTGAATTTTTTTTTAATTCAATTTAGTTGCGTATTTGAACTAGAAGTGTGTAAATTATAGTTTAAAAAAATTAAGGTGACTTTTTCATAAGTTCAGCACATTATTACTGAAGTTTATAAAATTAAACTTAATTACTGTAATGAAAGAAAGCACACTGTGACCTACTTTAGCATATAATATTTTCATTAATATTGCAAAACTGATGTGGAAGAAAAAGATCCTTGAAAACTTCCTGATCCTCGTGAAAATATGCAAATTTTCCGTCTAATTAAAGCTGACTTCACGTCAAATTAGCATGGGTTAGTATATTAAGTGAATTCTCGTTTAAAGTTATGTGTAACTGGGACAAGTTTGATGCTGATTCGTATCTTCATTATATTCCAGAAAGGAATGTCATGGAATTCATTTATTACTCCCATCATTCCAAGTTATAGATCATTCCATGTCAAATCCCTTCAAAAAAAAGAAAAGAAGAACACTATGTATATATATATATATATATATATATATATATATATATATATATATATATATATATATATAAATATATATGTATATATATATATAAATATATATATATATATATATATATATATATATATATATATATATATATATATATATATATATATAATATATAATAACAGAAACGATAAGGAAAAGAAGCTGATATTTTTGGATATCAATACAGAATGGATGACAACAGGTTGTCTAAAAATATCTTTAATTATCTCTGGGAAAAGAAATTAACTACAGGCTGGATCCGAGAAATTAAAAAATATTTATAAATACACAACATAAAAGCAGAAGCAGCAGCACAGAGAGATGTCTTCAGAAATATAGTGTTTAACTCTGAATTCCAGGGTACAAGCAATAATAGAACAGGCACAAAGGAACAGGCTCTCTCTTTAATGTCAATATCACACAGATATATGCACCCACAACTGACTAATCTGACCAAGAACTAGAAAAGTGGTATAACAAACTATATACACTTATCAAATTAACAAAAAAGAACGAAGTTAACTTTATAATGGGCGATTTCAACACCAAAATTGGCAACAGTAAAGTAAGATGTAGTAAGAGAATATGGTCTAGAAGATAGGAAGGACAGGGGAGGCAGTCTTATTGAGTTTTGTCAACTACACGAAATGGTAGCCACTAATTCTAACCTACTTGAGGTTACCACCAAGAAGACTCTACACTTGGTCATCGCCTTAAGACTCAAAACATAAAATAGTCCGGGATTCCGTGTATAATAATAGACCGACCATGTAAATAATAGACAGGTTCTCGATCATTTAAACCAAGAAAAAGAATTATTCCATACCATCAAGGTACGCAAGCCATCTTACCTAGGACATTTATTGAGGATTCGGAAGTATTTTCTGCCGCATCTGATCATACAGAGTAAAATTGGAGGAAAACGCGGAACCAGAAGAAAAAAGCTCTCTTGTATCAGATACATAAGACATTGGTCGGATGTGAACTGTGAAGAACTGATCAAAATAGCAAAAGGTCGAGACAAATTTAAATTAATCGCCAACATTCATTGATTGAAGAAGGCACCATAAGGAGTTTGTATAAACCTTATATGGTTGAAATATCATAGTTCCGTTCTTACAGATCGTATTATTTTTTTTAGTTAACTTTGCGGTACTGGCCCATAAATTATTATTTCTGTTAACAGCCGTCAATTGACTATAATAAAGTTGGAGCGTTACCTATGACAACAAATTTCCCATATCTATTAAAAGCGGTATACATATATATATATATATATATATATATATATATATATATATATATATATATATATATATATATATATATAATTATTATTTAAATAACGGAATATACTATGCTAAAAATAGTTTATTAAATTTATCTTTTTAAGTTATTTATTTTACTCCGACATAATCGATGTAGATCTATCCTTCCCAATTTTGAAACATGTAAAGTTGAGATAAAAGTATTTTTATATGCTGGAGATCCACATTGCATCTGATCTTGTGAATGATAGACTTGCATTATGGTGTGATAAGATTAAAGAAAATTACGTTTGAGATTAGGAGAGACTTTTGTAAAATAAAGATAAAAACGTTGCATGGATCCCTCCAAATGGTTTATCGTCAAAAGAATGCTACTTTAGGACTTCATCAACCAACCTAACAAAGTTGCGATGATACAAAACACAGTGAAGCATCTGTTTTAATATAAAAAGTATCAAACAGAAAAGAAAACGTGAATCTCGAAACATGTCTACCGTTCAAAGAAAATAATAAAATACAGAAGACGAGCGAGATTTAAAAACATCAACGTTAGTTCAATAAATTCAAAAAGAACAGTCCTCACTAAAAAGTCCTAGCTATTCAGTCGAAGCGACGTTAACCCTTTAGGTTACAGTTTCTTGTAAACTATTTATTTACATTATCTATAATATTTATATAAAGTTTATTTCAATACAGGAAAAGAATTAATCTTACAAAAAGTCCGAAATTGTCAAATTGGTGTCTAGTTGAAAACTTTATATGTTAAAACATATGTAATAAATACTTAAACAGCAGTAAAAAATGCAAGAGCTAAATGATTTATGCACAGACTACTTTGAAACGGCAGCATAATCGTATAACCCTTTTATATGATTTTTTAGTATAAAATAATAACATCGTTATTGTTGAACACATTGATGTTCATCGTCGTTCTTTAATGAATTTTGACAAAAAATAAAACATTTTCAATTAGAGCAAGAAGATGACGGAGCAAGATGAAACACTTGAGATGTGTTCTTGTCATAGTGCACAGCTAGTAATTTGTGATAATGAAAATATTTCAGAACTAAAGTTCATTCCTTTCATTCGGAATGGAAGCGATGGTGTTCGCTTCTGCCACAGGTGTTGCCCTAGCCCTATAAGCATCCCGGCCTAAAATCTAAAATCAATATAAACCAGTCATTAGAGATAATTGAAAAAAAAATGATTTATAGTCCAAAATCGATAAAGTTCATTAGTGTGCCAAATGAGGAAATCCCAAGGAACCGAAAATTCCCTTATTATTAGTAATACAACACTAATATTTGGATCGATAGCAGGCGAAGGGTTGCTAATACAGGAGACATTGGAGGATAGGAGTTGGTAATATAGGAGGCATTGGAGGATAGGACCCTTTAATTAAAAGCATAAATAGAAAAGGCCGTTCTACCTGTCACGTTTTTGATCATTATGTAGATGAGGGGGAGGGGGGGTGGCAAAGCTGCCCTGTTCGAGTGTGCCATGCAGCAATGTTAGCTATTTACATAAACACAAGCAACATCAGTCACACCGCTGGGTTGGTTATAAATTGCACCAATGGCAGGGCGTGTCTTATTCCTCGTAGGGCTCTGTCCAATGGCGATACACCTCTAATGGCCTTTTCCTGTTTCCCGCAGGAATTTGAATAATCAATTCTCCAATCCAATATTGGTTTAAATGAAAATTTAATAAATAATATTTTTTTAAAAACACGATTTAATTTGAATCAAAATTATATAAATTTAAAATAAGAATAGTAGTATGGATGAAAAATCATTTTATGGTAAAAATTCGTAGGGCGCTTTATAGATACATTCATATTGACTCTACTTTTACCAATATCTTCAAATTAAATATTTACAACAATTAATATCAAGAACGCTATAAAGATTTTTTTTTTAGTTGATCCGGCCAATATCCGGCTTAACTTTTGCGGAAAGCATGTGGGCTGCTTTCCGCAAAAGTTAAGCCATATATGCATTATAGACAAAATAGAGCGAATATCATCAAAATATAAGGTACCAGGAGGTATTGACTCTGAGAGCAATTACTAAACAGGGATCTAAAAAATTTTCTTTAAGTGACCCAGCATTATAATATTATATTATGCACTGTATTATAAGTGCATAATATTTATAAAAATTATAATTAGCATTATGTCATGGAATGTTATAATTAGCATTCAGCGAGGCAAAATAAATTTTAGTTGTTAAAATTATAAGATTGTTCCTTTATTGAAAAAAATATAAATAAATAAAAATTTATGAAACTATTTAAAATAACACCTTAAAGATAGTTCAAAGACAAAATTTGTATCCAGTTTACAATTAATTGAATTAATTTTAAAGATTTAAATAAATACGAGTTATGCTTTTATTTCCAATAAAGTATGTATATCGTGAAAACAGTCATCTCACCTAATTTAAAAAGAAATATTATATTTGATTCAAAAAAGGTAAAACTTACATCACAACCGACATAGGGAATATTCCTATCACTAATAGATTTTTTCAGTGTCAAATGATTTATTCTATATTAACAAACTATCAAAAAAATATATTAAGAACAAAAAAAAACATATTATTTTCAATAGTGTCAATTATTCATAATTTATTATGTATAACCTTCCTTATAATAATAAGGAATTATTATAATAGCTTTAGATACTTGTAAACATTTGTTGTAAACTTTATCAACAACCATCATCATTATCATCATCAATACTCTTTTATAGAGCCTGGACCAAGTATCTCTTTTCTGAACCAGTTCTCCTCTTCTGTTCCAGTCCATTCCTCTCCTCCTGAAATCATTCCCTGAGCCTAGTCCACACTATGAGACATTTGCTTGCCTATAGATAAGACAAACCTTAGTCCGTCTAGAGAAACAGTCTAAGCAACGGATTAGACCATCGGGATTAGTCTCGTCTAGCGTCTACACTTTTACTTGAGGTTATAGACCGACATTCGTAAAAACACCATGGAGAGCATAGCTTAGTGCTGAATTAGTTCTTGCTTTATACTTATTAAAAATGAAATAACGTGAAAACGTAAACGTTGGCGGTCGTGCCAACTTCTGGCTGAAGTAATATGGAATCCTTCGGTAATACGTTATTAACCCTGGCATAATCTTCCTTACGCTAATACTGACACCTTGCCTGATTTAAAAATTCATTAATAAATACAAAATAAAAAATTTAACCATTTTATTGCCTGTAATTATTTTTATTAATCTTCTTGCATTTCCCAATATAAGCGAAAAGATGATATTTTTTCAAATACCAGTAAGAAAAATATCAAATGCGATCAATGAAGGAAATAGCGAAAATCCAAAACTATTTTAAAACCTGTGTATTTGTGAAGAATTTACAAATGCAGTTTACTTGCGTTTCTAAAAAAAAAATAAAACATTAACATTAAAAGTTTATTTGTAAATAAACATGTTATATATAACTTTTTTTTTTTTTGGTGTTTTACAGCTTCTCAAGGAACTCAGAATACATACAAAATTACATATTCAAAATGACAGGATATATAAAATTATACTTAAAAATCATATCTTGGAAAGTAGCTTTTTCTTTATTTTGAACAATTTCATAATCGGTATCACACATAATTGCAGATAGCGCGTCCAAAGCACTATACAAATTGAAAAACTTTTTTTTTTCGACTATGACATAAAATTAGATAGCATACTGAAATAAAATAAATAAATGCAAGAAATGGAAAAGTAAAAACTGATGCAATGATTAGAGAGCGCGCTTATCTGGCATATATAAATCTAACTTCAGTAATAGTTTACATAAAGTGCAAATTCAATTTATATGCTAGTTTAAAATATCAATTTTATATCGAATCATTAAAAATAAAATATTATAAAAATAAGTTGAATGGACGCGCAGAAGTATTCCTGAGATACAAACACTTTCTTTTTTAACCTAACTATTTATTGTAGGAATTTTCGGCCAAGACGGTCTGTCGTAGGGTTGGGTCGAAAGTAGAGGGAAACAAAAGTTTTTCTCAAGAAACTCAGAAAAAATACAAATTTACATTTAAAAAACGACAAGCTGTGTCAAATTCTATTTGGTTCGAAAGAAGAAGGCAATATTAAAACCGGTAACCAACAAAGAAAATTTAACGAACATTTCCACTGCATATCTGATAGATACGCGCGATTATCAATTAAGACTGATAATTTTAATTATGCTCTCGCAAGACAGTAGGACCTCTCGATGAGATACCCAAAAATATGTATAGGAAAATAAGCTGAATTCAAAACACCAGATCGGATGTCATTCTTATGAAACCGTTTATTGAATTAAGAATAAAAATCATGGTATACATACATATAAAATAATAAAAACAAACTTTGATATTAAAGCTAATTCAATTAATTTAAAAACTTAAATGTTATGCAATGAAATAACTTACTTAGACTGAAAATTACAATAACAATTAACAAAATGGAAAGAAAACAAAAAGAACAGTTCATAACTTTCTTATGAAGGTAAATCTAAACTATTTTGACTATATATAAAATGTTTAATTGATCAACTATAAAATTAAATTAATGTTTATCAAGACACTAACTAATAATGTTTGTCGTTTTGGTCAATAGGAATAATAATAAAAAACAAAATCTTCCTTATCTGACTTATAGAGTTCGACGGCGGGACGAAGATCGGAGATGTCGATACGTCAATGGAATTCTCCTCGGCAGAGCGGGCGAAACCTCAATGCAATTTTTCTCAGCAGGGTGAGAGAAAATGTCCATAAAATGATCGGGTGGATGCGCTGTGGCGACTTTGACGACGAGACTTTGACTGTACTTGAACTAATTCCCAACTGCAGTAGGGCAACGAATTAGTAAAGTTCAACTCCACAATAACAACTCTGAGAGCTACAGCTAGCGATGTGCACGTAAAGAGGCTCGTGCCAGTACTGTCCCACTCGGTATAGCTGGAGCGAACAAAAGCCGGTCGACTGCCTTTTGTTTTTTTCACTGCACTTTTATAATATATGTTTTCAAACTTACGAAAAATATCAGACTTATGACTAAACAAATACCTATTAATCTACTAAACAATTACTATAAGTTAATAAAATTATTTGATACAATTAAGGAACAAACGCTTAAATTAATATATTAAAATAAATGCAAAAAAATAAATAAAAGGAAAATAATCTTTCTTTTACAAAATATTTGCCCGATTCTTTTTTATTAAAATAAATACTCTTCCATAGGACCATTCAACTATCCGGCCTTAACAATCGTATTATTATAATAATTTCAAGTATAAACATTATAGTTATGATCTGTAATTACAATAATTATTATTAAAATGTATAACCTCAATTTATAATGACAATAATAATGTTGAATACTGCTGAGACTGGGCCTTGTCTCGTCTCGTTGCATGAAGTCTCCCATTCAGATCGGAAGACGGTAGATCAGCGATTTTGGTCATAGACGGACTCAGAAACGGGGATTAGTCTCAGCAGCGGCTCCCCAACCGCCTAGCTAGACCAGCTAGACCACGTCTCTGAGATATGGTCTAGTAGTGTGGACGAAGGTTTACGCTGTCTTCCCAGGATATTCCTCTGGGCTTTATTTCTTCTGTGCGGGTCTCGTAGGTCTTCATGGCGATTCTATCCTAAGTAGATGTCCGAACCACCTTAATTTGTGTTCCTCCGGCGTAGGATCTGGTGTATTATCGAGATTAGCTCGTATTGTTGCGTTGTGTATCTTATCTCTCCGAGTGTTCTTTTCTACTTTTCGCAGGTACCTCATTTCAATAGCTTCTATTTGACTTCTGTGCTTTGAGGTCAAGGTCCATGATCTCATAGAGTAAGATAGGATAGGAAGGAAGATCGATTTATAGACGGCCAGTTTGGTATGTCTTGTCACCTCTCTTCTTCCAAGGAACCGTCGGATTATATTAAACATTTTCCCACTTCTCCAATTCTTCACCACTTCTTCGTCAATGTACCTACTTTCCCAGAGATGATCACCTAGATATTTAAAACTCTCAACTTGTTCTAATATCTGTCCTATGAATAATAAGTAAAACATTTGAGAGAATTAACTGATCATAATTATCGTAGGGAGCGAATATCTGGTAGAATAACTATACCCAAATATCGATGCCTTAGTTCACATAAGTGTTAAGTGCCGAAAACAGGATTTTAGATGAGTCAAGTGTGATAATAATTTAACACAAGAAATGTAGTTCAAGTTTAAGCACACAATATATTTTTTGTAACCTCTTCAGCTTCTCCATTAATTTTATATCAACTTTCTGAACACAACTTTACAATACTGTTTACATAACAAAACCGATTTTTGAAAAATTTGCACTTAACAGATTTGTGAACTTTGGCATCGATATGTCTTTTAAAATTTTCACTTTTTGATAATAAAAAATATATCAAACAGCGGTATAATGGGCAGCATAAGGACCAGAAAAAGATCAATAATATTATGCACTATATTTTAAAAAATATAATCAGAATTGCCATATATAGTCAATAATTAAATATTACACACATTTGTAACTTTTCCGTAAAATTTATCGACTACACCTTCTCTCCATTTATTAGATTTCTAAGTATTTTTAGGTGATGTCATATATATTTTATGTTTATATATCTCATTTGATGTTTCCTTTGAGAGGAAGAAAAGGTATAAATCAATAGTTTGGGAGGTGGCTTGGGAAGGTAGAGAATAAGGAGACACAGATGTGTCATCGATAGGGAGCGCCCAATAACGGAAGCTGTCCCGACCAGTCGGGACCGAGGAAATAATTGCTCCTGTCCCCATTTCCTGTCCCACCGCCCTTTCTTCTTATTTCCAGGGATCAATTAGAAAGGCGCTCTGACCCACCCTACCCGCAATACAGTCAGGTCGTGAGCACGGTATCGCTTACATCAAGGGAATTTTGATAAATAATTATTATGTTCTGTCAATAATTTAGATTTTACGATAAATTTAATGCCTGGTTTAAAAAATATAGTAGCAGCCACCACGAATACAAAATTGGCATACAATGGTATAATTTTACGGCCGGTCGGTTACCACCATATATGTTTTGTTTTTTCATTTTATTTTATATATTTTTGTCACAGGTGTCAATTTAGAATATTCACTAAATACATCAGTGAAATTTTGTTTCTTATGCCAATTAACCGTTCACTAAATTATCTTGAATAATTTTTAGTTGACCGTATAAATATCACAGTGGAAAAATGGTCCGGGTAATGCTAAAAAAATAGTTCATAAATTAATAATAGCTGCTCACTCTCTTTTTGATGAATTTATTTTTGACCTTTTCCGAACCATTTCTTCTTCCTTTTAATAAATTGATCTTGGTATTAATTACAGCATATTCACACAAAGTAACTTTAATTAAAGTGCATAACAATGTAGTGAAAAAAGGCTAGGCTTTAATACTTTACATTAAAGATGTAGTTTATAAATTTTGAAATCAAGTTTAAATATCTTAAAACCTTAATATGAGCAATTATTTCACGTTTAAAGTACATTTTCAACATGCTGAGTATATTAAAATGTGTGCATTTTAATTAAAATTAAAATGTAAGCAATTGGGAGTAATGATAGGTAACAGCCATCTACATTATCTACTGTTCGTTGATGATCACGTAATTGTCACTCAAGACAAGCAGGATGCATAATACATGCTGCGAAAAATGTGGGAGCCTTATGATAATTGGGGGCTTAAAATAAACTTCAGCAGAACTGAATATATGACGATATATGATCAGGGCAAACTCGTTGTTGAAGGAAATGCCAGCAAACGAGTTGACAATTTTAAATAATTGGGCTCTGTAGTGGAAAAGAATGGAACATCAGAAAAAGAGATAAAACAAAGGATAATTACAACCCGCAAAGCTATTGGTATGCAGACTAGAAAGAAGGACAAATGCCGAAATTAGAGAACGAATGCAAATTCAACAAAGCGTCCTCCAAAATATAGAGAAAAGAAGTTTGGAGTAGTATGGTCATCTCAGAAGAATGAAGGAAGGAATATTGCCCAACTTAATTTTCGATTGAAGTGCCAAAGGGAGGAAACGGCGAGGAAGACCACGAAAAAGATTAATGAAACCATTGAGGAAAGTATGCACGACCATGGTCTGAGTGAGGAAGATATAAAAGATAAAAAAAGTGGAAAAATGAATTAAAGGAAATTTTTGGTTAAAGGAAACCTCAATCTGATGAAATCCTTGGAAAAAAGTGTATATATATATATATATATATATATATATATATATATATATATATATACACAAGTGAAAGAAAAGATTAATTTAATAAAACTTGTACTAAACATTTATTAAAATAGTAATATTGGCAGATATCTTCCTTTTCCTTTATTTTTATTGATATTTGGCTTTATTTTCCTCCTTTTTGACCTTTAGTTTTTCTATATTCTGATTTTTTTCAAAAAACACGTTAGTTGTTCAAACTATTCTTTTATACTTTTATCTTTTCAGCATTAAATTTATTTAAGGCAAATGGCTATTTATTTTAATCGAAATAACTTATTAAACGTAATAAACTTAAAATACGGATCATTATTGTAATAACGTGATATTAGTCTTGTAAAAAATATTTGAAAAATAAATTCCAATCATATCTCCTCAAGAACTTCATAGTGCATTTGAAGGAATTATACATAAATGTTAAATTTTGTTAAAATTTCGCGTAACCTTTAATGTCATAGCTAATTAACTCTATTATATTATGATGCGTATCAATAACTGGTCATTACCAGGTAGTGACTAAATTCTTTCTAAACCAAAGATTAGACTTAAGGTTAGACTTAAGACTTAAACGCGATATGGTTAAGATCACATTCATCCACCATCTTTCTACCTGTATGAAATGATCCATCTGTGTAAAAACTAGGTGAGCCCAAGAAGAATTTATCGACGGAATATACATTTTATCTTCCATATTAATTCATAGACAATAGTTTTAGCTCCTGATAAAAATTAATTTTGAAAAAATAAAAATATTCTATTACCACTGTATATTGAAACATTTGTGGCATTGGCAAAAAAAAAGGTAGTCAGTAAAAAAAATCATATTTCTATTTTTCATAAAAAAGGTAGTAATTAATCACTCGAACCGGACAGAAAGAGTAATTCAAGACTGGAGTAGTTTCTATGAACGATGCTAGAAACTATTTTCTAAATGAAACTTTCATTTTTAGTTCTCAAAAGTTTTCCTTATCAACGCTTTTCTATGTCAACGCTTTACTCGTGATGAATTTAGTTGCTGAAAGTAATAAAATAGTTATTACGGATGAGTTAGGAAACACACATTTCTTGATTTGAATGTACATATCGTTTCTTCAAATGAGCGTCATTACTCGAAAAACGTAAATTTTCAATAAAGGTGTTTGAAAGTTCCATATGAGTTAAAAAAGGATATTGGTAAAGCAAAGCATTCCTACACCAATGATGGTATTTATTACCCACTTAAAAAGACTAAAGCTAAAAGCTTGAATTTTTTCAATTTTAATTTATGTCATTATCGTCTATAACTTCAAGTTCAAACATGACACACCTCCAAATATAACAATACTAGCGACCCGCCCAAGCTTTGCACGGCATATTATGCCTACATGTTTTGTCTGTCTAATGTATTTTAATATGCAGATATTTCATCTTCAAGAAAAAAAAATCAGCTTCCAGTCAACTCCTTTATTGTTTTATATGACAAAACGTTTCGACACTATGGTGTCATTTTCAATTATTTATTTTTCTGCATTCCTTAACTTTAAATAAAATAACAATAATTACAATAATATAAAATTTTTTTTACATAAATGTCATGCATTTTTTACATAAAATAAGGAATGCAGAAAAATAAATAATTGAAAATGACACCATAGTGTCGAAACGTTTTGTCATATAAAACAATAAAGGAGTTGACTGGAAGCCGATTTTTTTTTCTTGAAGATGAAATTCAAATAAATCCAGTTTTAAAAAAAAGGAAAAAATTATGCAGATATTATAAACATAAAAACAAAATATTACTTTGTATACGAATTTATTTTCATGCACGTTAATTTATTGCGATAACCCATAAGATACTCATTTGAATTATATGGTATAAAATATTCTAATAATGCCCATTAAATGCACAAGGTAACTAAATTATATAAGTTGATAAGGATTAATACTGTACTCGTCGAAATAGCTTTTCAAATACCGCATTGTACGTTATCAATTTTTTAGAAGATAAAAAAGGTAAAGTAAGCTATCCTTAAAAAATAGATCTATGCTATCTTTAACTTTTTTGTAGATCTAAAAGAGGAACGCACCGCAATGCATTGTTTCATTATATGTCAATGGGATTAGGCAGCTTCATCCATGAAACCTACCTGGAGACTATACTTTTTCCTACACTTCCAACAATTATCTTTATATTCCAACCAATTTGCACAAAACCTTGAAAAATTATATGCCAAAACCTTTCTCGTGAATCTCTCTATCTCTGAAAACCGCATAAATCCGTGCAGTAGTCATTGAGTTTACCGCTAACAGACAGACAGACGCGGACGAGGACTTTGTTTTATAATAAGTATAGATTAAAAAAATAATATGTTTGAAATGGAATATCAGATTTGTCGTTTCATGTATTAAAAGGTTTCAACCAATATAATTGCTACTAAAGTCTTACGTCGTTGTCATTTTGTAGGAGCGCTATGATCATAATATTACAATAAAATAATAACCCATATAATGACAGACAAGTTGACGGGACGGAATGAATTTTCAGATGAGATCTTGACGGAGACATGAATGATCAGAGAGTGGCAAAGACAAGAGATGCTCAACTCTTTAATGACGGGAGGCTTTGTACAAGTTGTGAGAAGTCGCCCTGAATAGGGCCCCAGGAAGGAAGCTATCGCGGGGGCTTCAGTCCAACTTAAATTTGCTTTGACTTTGCGGGGGGCGTGTAGAAAGGAAATTGTGCTTACTCCCCCCCCCTCCACCAGGCCTTATATCATTTGAAAGCTTCTGCCCCTTTGATTAATTTTACTATAGGCATTTATAGAGATGGATGATTTTATTACATATACTATCATACTTTGTTAAACAACTGACACAGTGGAAAAAATCAACAATTTTAAGAAAGCAGATTGTTTAATACATTTTTCCTAACCTCTCTCGAACAGCGGGAGTTATTACTGCGCATCACACACTTGCATGTAAAAATATTGAATTTAAAATAAATTTTAAAATCATCTGGAGTGAAAACTAATTTAGCCGCGCTTAGAAAGTTTTGGTGCAGGATAAACTTGGTTCGCGTCAGCAACATGCTCGAGACTGGCGACACCTAACCGCCTGTGCACGAGTTATAAAATTTCTTTTAATCAACTTTAGTTAAAAGATTAGAATTCTATTGCTATAAGAATAATTATTTTTATCTAAAAAGTAATTTAATAGTAGTACTATTAATACTAGTAATAACTTAAAATATCAATAACTGGTTTAAATTCCCGTTTCTCCCTAAAGATTTTATTTGTAATATCTAAATGACTTGTTTTTATGAAATGATTGAAAATACAAATTATATAAGTGCCTTTAGCAACTTTTAGTGCAGTGTGAACTTGTTGATTCGCATCAGCAACATTCTCGAGATTCGTGACACCTTGCGGCCTGAGCATGAGTTATAAAATTTCATTCTGAGTTATAAACTTTAGTTAAAAGGTTAGCTTTCCCTTGATGTATTGTTGAACTTATCGATGATAATAATGCTGACAATCAAAATCTAATCTATGTAAATAAAAATACAAGGTATAAATAATATCAATATACACTAATTATTATTTCTATTAAATTATTGAAATTTTGAATTAGCTTGAGATATCCATCATATTTTATTATTAATAAATAAAGTACTTGCAAATACATATAGTTATTATTAAACTAGACTAATTTCAATAATTAAATTTTCCAAATATTGAAACTTAAATAATTCAGACTATAATTGTTTTATAAATACAAACAAAATTCACAGATATTCCAAAGTCTTGAGTTTTCACTTCTGTCGGCAGTTCTCATGATTTTTTTCGTTAGAGAAAACTATTGAAACATGTATTTCTTATTGCCAGACATTTTTGTTGTTGACACTAATATGCCAAATTCCATTTTTTATAAACAAAAACAATAATTTTAAACCAAATGTTGCTGGCTCTTTGACCAATAGTCGTTATCATTATTGCCCGTCATTTATGTGCCACGAAATAATAATTGAATAGATAAGATAAGAAAATAACACTTAATTATAAAAAAGACCTGAAAAAAAAGTAAAAAATTCAAGCTCTGTCCATTATTAAGAAAGAATTTTCGAGGGAAAAAATAATTGGGAAAAAGTAACCCTCTGAAATATGAATACTTAATAATACCTATTTAATTAGCTTGGCTATGAAAAAATAATAACCCACAAGCTATGAACAATTTAATTATCCTAAAGATATTACTAAAAAAATAATCCCATGTTTTAATTTCCTTACATTCTGTCTTGTTTTTCTATATTAAAATAATAATAGGATATTATTTCCTTCCTATGAGGCCCTGTTCAGGAAATACAGAAGTTTAGTTATATAAAAAATTTTCATATTAATTTAAAAAACTTTGTTAATTTATAAGTGAAATTTATCGATATTTGGTATTATAGGTTATTGCTAAAGAATTTAAGCTGTAGCCGGTTTATTTATCGACACGCTTTATCCAAGGATAAGCAAATAAATATTATAATAAGTAATAAGGAAGCCTTTTAGGTAGGTAAAGAAGAATATATACTTAGGATTCGGTTTTTAATTTTTTTTTTTTTGTAACTGTTGAAACGGCATAACAAACCAAAGGTAGACTTAATGTTTTAGGCATCCTAAAGAATAATACTCAACAATACCAATAGTCTTGGAGTAATCACTTAATACAAGTAACCTATCGTCACTATAAAGAGTTTTGTTATTTCGGTACTAAGGGGCAAATTTTGTTGGACAGTCAAAATTAGTCTTTAATGTTTGATAGCCCTCCATCGCAAACCAACAAATTCCTGCCCTCCTGTATAGTTTAATAACACCTCACTGATCCCTATAGAGCACGTCCGGTACTTAGGATTACACCTTGACTAACGCTTAACTTGGAATCCTCATACGAGACTGAAACGACAAGAAACAGCTCGCCGATTCAGGCTACTTCAACATTTAATAGACAAACGCTCTAAGTTCCCAATTAATTACAAAAGACTCATATACATGACAATCATTAGCACCATCTGGACTTACGGTGTAGAGCATTGGGGCTCCACTAAGCCATCGAATTCTCGTATTCATTCCTTACAATCCAAAATCCTTCATAAAATCCTCAAAGCTCCTTACTTTGTTGCGAACAAAGTAATCCATAATGGCCTTAATGTACCGTTTGTTGCTGATTTAGCCCAAATTCGATATAAATCTTTTCATGAAAAACTTCATTTCCACTCAAATCTATTAGTTTCAAATCTAGCAACCTCTTCAATCCCTGACAATCCTCCGAGGTGCCTGAAAATAAGATGGCCTCGTGACTTTTTAAGTTGAACTTCTTATTTGAGTACTACTAATGGGTAGTTTCTCTTCTACTTGCCTTTATCTCGGGACATTATTTATCTTTCATCATATTAACTTGATGTATTCAATATGAAGTTGTAAATTTTAAGAAATACATTTTTTTTTAAAAAGTTGGATTGAAAACATTGTAGTTATTTTTATGTGCATCTTTTTTGTATTTGCTGGAATTAATAAAGAGAGATAGGCTTACAGGAGGCCGGGTTACTGCAGTTTCTGGATCCCTGATTTCAAGTTGCCAACAATGATGTCATTAATTTAAATAAACACTTAATCATCTGCCACAATTTCCGTCGAACCAGGGACTTATAGACCTTACAGGAACTCAGGTATGTTGGTTCCAAAAAAATTCTTATAATTAACCATCATACTTAAGAAGTCGCATAGCAATTGCTATCAGAATCAAATATCACAAATTAATTTAAACACCGGTTCTAATGCGAATAATGTATTAAGTTAAGACATGAGTGCAAGGATCCCTAACAAAATCCTTAAATAAAAAAAAAAATTATGTATGATTTAAAGTTTGGAATATTTGTTATTTATTTATTTCGTTATTACTTTATTTTTATCTGGATGATGCCTGATCGGCTGTTATTTTCATTTGTTTTTTTTTGTTTTTTAGGCTTAAGGCTGTTAGTTTGGATTTTTCCGAATTTGCCTCAACAAGTACATTATTATAATTTATTAAGGTTTTAAGAACTGTTGTGGATTGGAAATTATCTTCAATCAAACAACCAATTTTTTTTCAAAGTCGGGAGCTGTAGGCTAACATTTGTCTAGTTTTGGGACAAATTATATTAGGAGTCTGTCAAGTTAGACTCATCCTGGCCAGTTTTAAGAACTCTATTGCCCGTTGGAAAACACGGGTCCCCGAGATATAGAATGTTACTTATCTTGAACTTATGTTTATACTTATGTTGAACTACTTGTAAAAACGTAAGGAAAAATGAATTTACCTTGGAGTTTGATATATCTTATTGATTTTTTTTTTTTAAGGGGGACAAAATTAGGAAAACTCGCTGTTAATTAAACGAAGGAAAGTATTAGGAGAGATCGGAAAGGTGAATTAATTATAAAAGAAATCAAGTAGAAGCGAGTTAATAAAGCTTTAGTAAGAGAAGGGATTAGCTGGGGCTCGACCTCCTCCGTTTATTTCGGGATGGCCAAATTGATGTCATTATTAAAAAACTTGGTTCGGGCCAAGGTCCTCTAACTGGGGCCAGCCTGCGGATTAAAAATTAATTAAATATTCATTAGGGGTATTAGAGATAGGAAGGGGGAGAGGAGGAGGGAACTCCAAAGGGGTTGGTGCTTAGTGAACCGCCCGGGTGGGAATGTCTTTGGAATTAACCGATATTTATTACAAATCACAGGGTAGAAGAAGAAAAAATCCCTAACACGCTCCAATCCGGACATCTTGACTCAATAAAGAAAGTTTGTTGTATTAGGAAAAAATAAATATTATTGTTGGTAGCTTATATCTATTATTAGTTATTTCGAACATCGAAAGATGGCTTCCATTTAATCGATCCAAAAATTATTCTTTATACGAAAATTACTAATCGTTAATTAACCACTACAAGCCAGGTGCGTTGTTTGTACCAAATTTTCCCCATTATGCTATCTTACAGTTTGGTGGTAAATTTTTAGTTTTAAGCGTAATTTTGAAATCTTAATTTCTTGTTTTGATAAACAGGTTTTTAGATATCACTAATGGTTATTACGTGAATTGGATTATATTAGTCTATATATTTTTCAAAAAGCTTAAATTAGAGAATATATGGTCAACTAAAGTGTAAGAATCTATGGAGGAGCTGAAGATTGCTCTAATAGATAATACTGAGATATCGTCTCTGAAGGAAGATTTGAACAGATTTACGGATTTTCAGGAAGCAACATAAAATAAGACGGGAGCAGCTTCAACAAATGAAAGGGACTAAAAATATTGTGGAAGAATGAATTCCTTCATTTCCTGTGGAGAATATAAAAAAAGTAGTACAGGTTTTATTTTTTTATTAATTTTAACATTTTCAATATTTAATACACATTTTGCATCATTTTTTGACTTTACAAAGAGGATACATCGTTTATTCAAAATTAGAATATTTCCTTATCTCTTAGAACTTTACATCGATGAGTATTTGTGGCATTTTCTCTCAAAACAAATAAAAAGATCATTTGATGTAAATCTCTACGTGATAAGGAAATATTATGCTTTTGAACAAATGGGCTTAAAAAATAAATCCTGTACTACAACAGGCTATAATTATATCTCTAGAAATGTGTATTATAATTATGTGATACAAACTGTATTTCATCTAATTTTCTCAGAACGATGGAATATTCTCTCGAAACAGATGAAAAAGTGTACAACATTATTTATAAAAATTGCACAGTAGAAGTAATTCATGAGCTTCAAAATAATTTATCACTTACTATCTTCAATGAAGTAGTGACACTACTTCATCAATCATTGTATTTTTGAGTTGTTGCAGTAAAAAAGTTAAACCAACCTACGGATATTAGAGAGACTTTCCTTAAATATGGGCTTTTGTATTAAGAATGTTTTCTAATTAACGCATAATTTAAATGAATTATTTCACATAATCGAATCTATACGTTCAGTTTTCAAACAAAAATAAATTTATATTTTCAATTTTTAGGCAACACATTAAAATTATTTTTATTAATACTTAATGTACTTCTCGATGCTCTAAGTGTAATAGTTTTATCCAAAGATTTTCAATGAGCGTGAAGAGTACCATGGCGTGCATCGTTTTTAACTCTAAGGCTGATAGAAATGCAGCTAGCCTGGGCCGGAGAGGAGAACTGTTTCCTGCCTGCTGTAGCGTGCAACTTACATCTCAGCAGAGTTTGTCTTCAAAGAGCCTTCGAGGAAGCTAGCATGCCTTTTGAGGATATTATTAACGGAATACGAAACAATTTAGTGCTAGAGAAGCCAAAAGGCTCTGAAATTAATTTTTTACAATATTAAATTGTACAATATTTTTAATGTAATTTTTAAAACTTAGAATACAACTTTATATAGTAATAAAACAAGTAAACTGCATGAACGATACTTAATGACACATAGAAAAAGGCAAAGGCTGTTTAAAAAACTAGGCAGTGGTATTACCCAAATAATATTTTTTTATCTCTTCAGAGGCATCGGAGGATTATAGCAATAAAGTTTTCCATTTTTTTTTCCATACCGAATTCGGGCCAAACAACAACAAATTAGACATTAAGATCATTATGGATGATAATATTCGTAACAAAGTAAAGAGTATAGGGCAGTTCACGAAAAATGTTGGACTATAAGAATTGAAAACAATACTACCTGACGAATCTGGCGATAACTGGTGGTCAGCTAGCCCGGACATGCAATAGAAAAAAAAAGTTTTTTGAATTCTGTCAAGTGCTCTATCTGCTCTTCACGCACATGTTTCAAGTATAACTAACTCCTGGTCCGCTAATAAGTCGGGACAAGAAAGTTCTCCAACTTTAAATGGAAAAGGGACTTAGTTGCCAAAAAATAAAGTCAGCTAGTGTTTGTCTACAGGAAGGATTGATGTGTTTTCGTTTGGCCTTTTATAATAACTTTATGTCGAAAAAATATCAAAAATTATAAGGGCACAGTACTATTAGCTACTAGATAAACGCAGCTACGGAATGCTGAGCTTCTATTTTTATGGTTCAGGAATCATACGGCTGTGGCAGATAAATAATTTAAACTACTGAAGAAAAATTGGCGATTCAGACAAATTATCTCCCGCCCCCTTACAAAAGTTCTTCTAGAAAATTTAAAGTATCTATCATGTACTAAACCCAAGACCATTAATTTTTACGTTAACTTTGAGTAATATATGTAACTGAATTGGCAAAATGTTTTAAGGTGGAGAACGAGCACTGGATAGACAAAGAATGAATGAGTACTAGCGAATGATAAAATAGAGAGAAAATTAAGATTGATAGTTGTTCATTTAACGTCACTTTATAATGCTAAGGCTAATCGGAAGATACGATATTGGGGACTCTAAATTTTGCCTATCCAGGTTTAATTAGAATAGGGATTTTACAGGCTCGGGAGCCCCGTTTAAGGTATATTCCGAAGGACAGCATACTCTGCTTATATATTATAGTTTTTACTCATCCAAATAATCCCATAGTCATCTGCCGGAGTATGAACCTGCAATCTTGGGCTTAGTATTTTGTTATGCTAACCACTATACCAAAGGTATGAGGTAGCCTAAAATTATAATTGACAAAACCAAGAAAGGTGTGTAATCGTAACTCATCGATAGTTGAAAGGAAGGAAATAAAAGTGTATGTCAAGATAAATAAATAATTTATTATAATGCAATTGGGAAAAAACACAATGCAAAGCCTTATGTTTCAAATCCAGTAATACACCCACTTACCAGTCGACGTTTCGCCTATTCAGGCATTATCAAGACACAAAAACAAAAAAAGGTTATGTGAATCACATCTCGAAGAAAAAGGTGCAATACATCCCAACGATCAACCGCCCAAACAGGCTCCAAACATGAGACAGCACCCCACCACCAAGACGTTCAATATACAACTGAAAGGAAGGTAATACGCAACCAGCTGGAAGGTTATAGAATCAGCTGATCCACAAAACATATCAAGTAATACTAACCTATATAAATTTATACACATCAGCAAAGTTAGCCAAGTTTTTCTTTTAAAATATTCAACGTTTCCGAATAAAATTGGTTCAATCTGTTTTATACTTAACCGAAATGTCAATCTTTTGCGCAATCTGCATGGCCTCGAACAACTTCCTTCTAGAGCCATCACTCTCTTTGTAAATAACTTTAGCATTCTCAAAATCGAATTGATGCTTACAGGTTTTGGTATGCAGGGCCAATGCTGTGTTAGGTTCCTTGCCACCAATATTTTTACAATCATATTGATGCTGATACATTCTTTTGTGCAGCAATTGTGATGTTTCACCAATGTATATCTTTGGACATTGTAAACAGCTAATCTCATACACTACATCCGAGTGTTGCGGTGTAAGTATTTTATCTTTTAATGGCTTGTAAAATTTTCTCATCTTGTTTGTAATCCTACTCGCAAGCCTAATATCGTAAACATCATACTCTTTAAATATATCCCTAGCACATTCTGACAGGCCCTTAATATAAGTGCAAGCAAAGAAGACACCATTCACATTATCTCTCTCGGCACCACCACTATCCGACAATGCAAGATCCCCACCACTAGAAGTCCGGTTCATATTTTTTTTATATATTTTTTTTATAGCATTGGATTCTTTCATTCATCCATATAGCCATCCATGTATTATTATTTAGTGCACTGTTTAGTTAGATTCCAACAGCACGCGGTTTTTCCCCAGATGGTTACCGCCTGTTTTTCCCAGGCGGTCACCCATCCAAGTGCTAACCACGCCCGACGTTGCTTAACTTCGGTGATCTGCCGGGAACCGGTGTGTTCAACGTGGTATGGCCGTTGGCCCGGTTCATATTATCGTGAATCTTGTTATAGTTCAAATTCCAATATTGTTTAATGAGGAATGAAGGGTACAAGTTAATTTCGAACATCGTGCAAATAATCTCTTTCACGAAGCTTATATATTTTAAATCAGTCAGTTTAATGGCTTTAAATATGCTGTTTTTAAGGTTATTTATTAACATATGTTTAGGGTGATGAGATATAAAACTCAATATACGTGTGCTACTGTTTTCGTTTATCTTCCACATGGTTCTCAAAATTCCACTATCGTTATTAACATACATATCCAAGAATCTAATCCTATTATTAGTTTCTAGTTCATAAGTGCATTTGATATTATTATGAAAACCATTAAGACCCTCATAAAACCTGTCAATCTCATCCTCTTTCAACACAAGCAAAAGGTCATCCAATATTTCATGATTAATCTAGGTTTGATATCAGTAGTATTGATAATATCATCCAGCAATTTGTTCATAAGGATGCCACTAAGCGTAACGGACAATACACACCCATAGGCAAACCTGTTAATTGTCCATTCTCGCAAATGATTTTCAGCCCTTCTATAAACATGACCTTATCATAAATTTTGATTAACTTCCTACTCTAATGCAAATTGTTGCAATAGCATTATATTACATTACATTGCAATTATCTAAACGCACTAACGAGCGTTAAATGATGAATTTTATCTCATCAGAAAGGTTCGTGTGGTTCGTTTCTACTTTAAATGTGACTATAATGAAGATTCAAAATTTAATCCAATCGTAGGAAATCTGATAGGAGACAGGCAGGTAGACCACAAAGTTCGAAAAATATGGATCAGCTTAAAGGTAGATCTGTAAGAAGGGGAAAAAAGAGAGAAATGATGGATCTGCAGAAATCCATTCCTCCTGTTAAACATGATTACATTAAAAACTTGTGAAGAAATCGAAATGAGAAGTCTTTTCATACGGCTGGTGAAGAACACATCTGTTAATATTAATTTTTATGGAAAATTTGTAATAAAAATGTCTGATAATTAACTTAAAAATTTCAAAACTGAATTTAAACTTATTAATTTTTTTACTTGTCAAATTGATTAACTCCACCGGTCACACAAAAATTGTGACATTTCTGAAGATAGCTTTTTGGCTAGTTTTTCTTATTAATTTAATATACTTTTAGATGAAAGCCACATCTTTATTTATGCATTCTACAATATTTATTTTAATTTATAATATAAATGGAATTTCAAAAAACAATGCATTCTATTTTCTCGCATTTCGCCACTTTTGGTTATATGAAGTTAATCAATTTGTTCATTGAAAAGCTCAAATGTTATAGTTAAAATTTCTTGGAGTCGTGTAATTTTTTTGGTGTTGATTGACCATGGCCTAATAATTAATCTGATTTACAGAAAGATATTTAGAGGTGATAAATACCAAATTATAATAATTTTAAAATATGAAGAATAAGATTTCAAATATTTAGAAACAAGCATATTATTAGAATGTCTTTGTAAAAAAAAAAACGTATACTGTTTGTATCTTCTTTTCCTGCAGATTTAATGATGCAATAGTCATCTGCAAGTCATAAGTAATGCGTTGTGATTTTTTTATCAAAGTTTAAAATAGATAATGCGTTATCATCTGGTGCAACAAGTGCACTTTTATAATTCTACTTATTTTACCTTTACATAGAATTCATAAGTACTTGAAAAAGAGTAATAAGATATGAGTTATTATTTCAAAAAAATAAAATTCTTCCTGAAGTATGTTGTAATATAATAAATAAATACAAAACTTGACTTATTTATAGCTCACGCCTGCCTGTTTTTAACAACCTCATTATCCTTCAACTCAGATTACGGAAATATCCGTGCATCTTTCCTTCTTTATTTTTCTTCTTTTCCAATGAGTACTTTTAAAACTAACTTCCGCAACAACAACTTGTCAATTGGTATCGGCTTAAAGAGGAGATTGATCAAAGTTTTAACTTTCAATTTGATTGAGTCAACGTTGGCAGCGAAAATTTTTACAATCCATTAAAACAAGAATGATTTCGCTGATACTGCCCATTGCAGTGGCTTATAGAGCAATTGGACTATTGCTTTAAGAGAACGGCTCATATTTCGTTACATATGAGTTCTAAGTATGATGTCACATCGAGAAATTTTGCGATTATGTATATTACGTGATATGATTATTATAAGGTAGCCTTCGTGCCAGATCTATATTATGTTTCCTTTTGTATTCAAAATTTTTATTCTAACAGGACCTACTCCCATATTATAATAGTTATTTTTCTATTCTGCTCAAGGGCGTCGTGCCTAATAGGGACTCCGAAACTAGAAAAAAAAAACAAAGTAGTTAACTGCAAAGAGAAATTCTGTGAAACGTTCTGAGAGATAAAGAGAATGAGAGAAAGAGAGATAGAGAGAGAGAGAGAGAGAGAGAGAGAGAGAGAGAGAGAGAGAGAGAGAGAGAGAGAGAGAGAGAGAAAGTGAGAAAGTGAGAGAATTCACACTGAAAGGCCCCTCCCTGACTTGGACCTCACTGTACAATCACAAACAAAATAATCTTTTTTCAAAACCTGTGTATTGGCCTCTAATATTCTGAGCTCAAGAGATTACCTAACAACGATCTCTATAGAAATGGATAATTATTTTATTAGTTTGCACTATTTTTACAATATTAAAATTATTTACATAGAAATATTGATTTATTCATTACTGGGCTCTACAGTCCTTGGAGAACCTTAGCCTCTGCTAATTTCTTCTGCCATTCGCCTTTGTCCACCGCAAGGCGCCTTCAGCGGTTTACACCCATCGACTTCAGGTCACTCTCCACATCGTCAAGCCAACTGAGACGAGGCCTCCCTCTTAATCTTGAAACATCATTCTGTATCTCGTACATCATCTTTCTTGGAGTTCTCCTTGGTTCTATCTTCTCCATGCTCCAACCATCGTAGTCTTTTGACTTGGATGACTTTCACTATATCGGTATCTTCGTGTAGGCTCCTTACCTCTTTTTTGGACCTGATTCTCCACTTGTCCTCCAATCTGACAGATCCAAAAATTGTTCGAAGGACTTTTCTTTACAATACTTCAAGGATCGCTTTGCAATATTTTGTCAGTGACCAGGCCTACATCCGTTGGTCATAATTGGTCTCACTATTGTTTTATATATGAGACACTTTGCATTTCTGGACATCCTTTTACAGCACAATATTTTCTGTATACAAAATAGACATTTATTTCCCGCCGCAAATCGTGCCTTAATATCCATATCTACTCTGTTCTCATAAGTTATCATACTGCCCAGGTACTTGAATTCATCAGAATATTGAAGTGTCAGTTCCCTATCTGTATTTCTTCTCATTTCATTTGGGCAGTTCTTGATGTTCGCATTTTTTTCATTCATTTCCAAGCCTATATCTCTAGCCTCCTTGAGAAATTCTTCAATACTGCCTGCAAGTGATGGAACAGTTCGGGCTATAATGAACAAACCATCTGCATACGCTAAATGTGTTGTACGGTTGTAAATTTTTTCACCTATTTTTTTCTTACGGCTGTTTCTAAGACCAGATTGAACAATACAATTGAGAGTAGATCTCCTTGCCTAAATATCCTGAATTTTCTAGAGGAATTTCCATTTATCATTACTTTACTGTGTATATTTGCTAGAGTCATATTAGAAAGCTGTATTATTTTCTTTGGAGCTCCCAACTTCTCAAGACACTAGTACATGATTTTTCCCTTTTCACTGAATCATACGCTTGTCGGAAGTCCCACTGAGAAAATCTGGTCGGTGGTGGACCTTCACAATCTATATCCAAACTGGTAATCACCCAGAACATTTTATGACCAGTTTGTCAATCTTCTACTATACGATTTTCACTAAATATATTGTATGGTTTATACATTCATATCCAACAATTAACTGAAATTTATTAACATTTTTTTTTACAATTGATAATAAAACACCCGGTAATAGGTGATTTTATGACGTTTCTAATAGTCTTCCTCCCTATGAGGATGTGTTCTTCGCTCTCCGCTCCGCGATTCTTCTTGACCGCCTTAGTCCTTGCTGTTGTGCTTCATTTGTATTCGGACTCATGGAGTCTCTCGTAGATAATCCTTGGTCTCCGGCTTCCGAGACATCATCCCGCGGCATTGCATGTGCGACTGAAGTAGGCGGTCTACCTTCCCCCTGTGAAGTATTACCCCTCGCTGTGGCCCTTGTAAATGCCGACGAGTATATGCTGTCCTTGAGCCTTGCGGAACGTCATACAGAGTGGCACGTATTTGATCTAATGTGGCGTCGGTGCTTTTTCCCATCGACGTCAATCAGGTAATGATTCAATGAGTCAGCATGAGTCCCGTACGATGGTTAACGGTTCGGAACATCCACATCCGATCTCTGTCCGTGTAGAGTCTGATCTGGACCATGTCACCTTCATTAAAAGTTGGTACACCTGGTCTCTCCCTTGGTGCTGGCGGCACCGTAGTCTGGGCCGAAACGGAAAATTTAGCATCACACTCGCAGGTGATTAATCCGTGGAAGCACTGAGTGCATTTCTGAAATTGACAAGAAATCGATTTAATTTTAAATTTAAGTCTCCTGAATCTCTTAGTGCTGCTCGAAGTTTCTTTTTTTACGGTTTGGACAAATCGTTCCGCCTGACCGTTGCTTGCTGGGAGAGCCGGAGCTATTACCCTATAAGTGATTTCGTTATTTTTTAAGAAAATCTCGAAATTCCTTTAAGGGCAGAGATGTGCCACATGTCGTTCACCAAAACGGTGGGCATCCCGAAACGTCAGATAATATCTCCTAGGCAGTAGATTTTTGTCCTGCTAGAATTAGACTTAACAGGGATAACTTCAAGCCACTATGATAGCGTCCACTATTATCAAAAAGTAAGTGAGAGACTATAAGAGACTATTGATGGTGCATCACTTACCCCAAACATCAATTTTTTAACTTTAAATAGACCTAGGTGAGCACTAAGGTTTAGAGCCTAGCACTTTCCTCATCCATGGCCATATGTAAGTATGTCTAGAACCTTATGGATGTCTAGGACTGTGTAGTACAAGCCTCCCCCTAATTTGGAGTACAACTCGCCAATGTGTGGAATCGGATATCTATCTTTAACGAGGCCTTTATTTAGTGTAACTTTGTAATCAGCACACAGCCGTATGGTATGGTCGGGTTTAAGCAGTTACCAGAGGTGTGCCCCATGGTGAGTCGACGACCCTTTCGAATATCCCAGCATCCTCTAGATTCCTAATTTCCTCTTCCACTAACCCATTCATAGCATAAGAAATCGGGCGAAGTTTGAGTATATCGGTTTTGCATCCTCCCTAATGTATAAGTGACATTTAAAATTCGGAATGGTGCCGATTACTTGACTGAACTCATCTTCATAGCCATCTTAAAGAACCTTTTCCTTGTTCGTCTTCATCTCTCGCAATGAACTAGCATTTGCTACCGCTATGATATTCCCTAAATCTTGAACCCATTCCCTACCAATAACGGATTCTAATGGGTATTTAACTATCGATAACCTCGCGGGTATGCTTTTATTTTTAAAGGAGACATGAAAGTTAATCTTCCCTAGAACCTTTAATATTTCCCCAGAATAAGTTTTCAATTTAATACTGGTAGGTAACATCTGTTTATTCGGGAACAGTGATTTGAACTGTTTTATGCTCATGGTGCTAACCTCTGAGTATTGAGTTCAAGGTTGCACTCCTTCCCATCGATTGTAATAGGGACCGTTATCCGATTGCCTTCTTTCCCTTGTAGTGCATGGACAGTATAAATTCTCTAGGAATTGTCATCCGAACCCCTGAAGCATCAGAGCCCTCTTATTTGAAATAACGTTTCACCTTTGGCCTGATCTTAGATTTACAAACTGTTTCTAGGTGACCTTCCTTAGAACAATTATCACATCTTAGCCCAGTAGCAGTCCAAATTTTAGCCAAGTGATTACCAACGCATGAAGCACCTAATATTACTATTTGGCGGTTTTGTTGGGAAGTAAGCTTTCCTAGTCCCTTCTATCTTGTTGACCCCCAGAATCTCCTGACTTCCTACCTGAGTAGCCTCTATGGCTAACGCGATCTCCATTACCTTATCAAATGTCGGATTTACCTCTTGCAAAAGGCGCTCCCTAATGCAGTGAGTCCTTCAGGCCCCTTATGAACTGACATCTCGAAAGCCTGTCACTAACTGATCTATGACAATGGGAGCAGGAAAAATTGCAAGTCGCCATAACTCTGCAACGTACGATGAAATTTACTCTCCCTCCAGTTGGACCGTAGATTAAAACTTGTATGGTTCCAAATCTTCATTTGGAACTGGACTGGTTTATTAATTATTTATTATTTAATTTATTAATTCATTATAAGGCTTGGAACTAGGTAGGCTAGAAGCCGTAAGACTGGCCAAGAGTTGATAGGTCTGCGACCCTAAACAACCTATAAGAATCTGTGCGCGAATGGTCTGCGATTTGGGCGTATTTCCCGCAATCTGGTGTATGTTGAAATAGTTTTCGAGTCTCTGCAGGTAGAACTCGAACGGCTCCAGGCTCTCATCAAACTCCCTTAGCTTAATGTCCGGTACATGATGTGGCCTACCTGCTGCCGGCAGTCGCGGTAGAAGCCGGGCTAAGGCGGCGCCGAGTTGCTCATCATCCAGTTCTGCCATTTGCGTGTAGGTTCTTTTCTTTTACCTCGTCACCACTATAAGATGTTTACTAAATATATAGTATGGTTTACACATTCGTAGCCAACAATAAACTGAATTTTATTAACCTTACTTTTACAATTGATAATAAAACTCCTGGTAAGAGGTGATTTTATCACGTATCTAATATCTACTAATTGCTTTCGACAAAACCTTATATACCGAATTCAGAAATGATATACCCCTATAATTCTCACATTCCGATCCATCACTCTTTTTGTATATTTGGCTAAGTAAGGATTCGGACAATTCTTTAGGTATATTTTCATACCTCTATACATCAAAAATTATATTGTAGATATCTCCTTTATTTCTTCCACGGCGTTTTTGAGCATTTCAATCTGGATACCATCTATATTTTTATCTATGGATACCACTTTATTATTTTTGAGATTTGAAATAATTTCACTAATCTCTTCTAGTTCAGGGGGGTATATTTGATATATATATATATTCAGAGGATATATGTTCTAAACATAGAAATATATTTGACCTAAATAATATAATTTACTGTATAATAATATAATATATAATATAATAATTCATGTTTTTATTATTTTATTACTAATATGCTAAGATTAACTATTTTTGATGTTATGGTGAAAGGAGCATTGCGTTTCAGACATGCCTTGATTAAAACCCATTCGATTGACGAACCGGATTTTACTAACTCCTAACCGCTAGGAAGGCTACGTCATTACTTCAAAGTAGAGTTTTGACAAATATATTCAACTTCTAACAATGCCAATAATTCCTAACTTTATTTATTTTGTTTTTGTTCTTTGCCTATTTTCGCGGGTTGGCAGCCCTACAGGTGGCTTTTGGAATTTTAAAAAGGGAGTAAAAAAAATTTAGTTATGTCGTCTATCGTAAGGGTCATAAATGAGAGTGTCCAGCCTGCACGATATTAGATATTCATTAAAGATCACTATGATAATTATATATGGACAGGAAAAATTACTAGACTTGGCCTTTTATTCAGTACGAAATTAAAACTATTCCGCTTCCCTAAATATACCAAAGCCATTTTGGATAGAATTCAACTTGACCATTTATTCACCAGAATTTTAGATATAAAAAAAAATAAATGTACATATAACTAGAGCATTGTAAATGAAAATAGTTCTTAAATTGGTAGTTCTCTATAGGTCATTAATGATAATAAACTAGATATTTTTAATATATTTTATCTTAATAGGAAAATAAATAGTTAGGCTTTATCCATATAGCTTTTCATTATGTTGCAAAGCCTTGAAAATGTTTCAATTAAAATCGAGGACAGGCTGTTGGTTGCTTGCTGAGACAAGGGCAGGTGTTGCGGCCCATCTGGACGTTTAATTAGTACAGAGGATAAAATAAGTGAATTTACATAACAGGTCTCGCTACATCCAAAGTCACTACAAATTAACTTAACTGCCCTGATCCTCTTGCTCCTGATTCCAATCCTCGGCGTCCAGTTGCGGCCTGCTGTTGTAGATTAGCAGTGATTTTCCTTAGAAGTAACTTGGCCTTAACAAGGAGGTTAATGCTACGAGCACGACTAGATTAGGAAACTGGATTTATTTTCATGAAAACAGAAATCAAAAAGTGTTGTCCTTTTGATAAACTATCTAGTGCCAGATTAATATTATTGACAAGGTAAATAACCACTTACTTTATAGGTATATACGGAGGCCCCCCTGCCTCTTAGGACTCCGAAACTTGATTAAAAAAAAATTATATATTATATTTTATACATTAGTGTATTAGATATCATTTCCAAAAAGAGAAATTCTTCTACAACTTCAGAGAGAAAGAGAGAAATAATGCGAATCCATAAAGGATAGTGAGAAAAGAGGGATAAAGAGAGAGATATATATAGATAGGTATACAGAGAGTGAGAGAGAGACTAAGTGAGAGAGTGAGAGATAGAGATTGTGTGTGAGAAACCTCTGGTTAGGGTCTCGCTGTACAATCAGTAACAGAATCTTTCTAGAACAACAAAGATCTTTGTAGTATTCGATAATTTAAATGAGGTCATCTCTAAAATTTAAATATTTTAATATTGAAAAGTAGTTTGGAGACTTAAGGCTTTTCGTTGGAATTTTTCCACTGTTTAACATTTAAATATTTTACTTTAAAATTTAAAAACATTGACTTTTCACATATTTCGCTAGTTTAGTCATTTTGTCACCTTATTTCTCGTAGATTTGGTACGCTTTAAGACCATATTTATTCGGGATGATAAAGCATTGCTTCGGCGGATATTAGGTCCATGGTGAAATAAACATTTTTGGAAAATTTGGAGTTATCACTAAACGCTATATTTGTTTACATACCAGCTGTTAATATTGAAAGTAGTATCAGTACATTTGTAAATATTGTTAATATCTAGAGGTTTCCATTTGAGTTAATTTTAAAATATGGACAAAAGAGCAAATGTTTTAAATCTTATACAATATATAAAATTTATTGTTGAATAATACTCATTAAAACCAGATAGATAGATTTCTTTCTATCTTTCTACTCAATAAACCATTAAAAACGATTTTTTCACAAACGGTTTTTTGTAGATACAAATACCACTTTCAAAAAGTACAGCTCGCTTATTTTACTGCACATAATTTATTATTATATTTAATATATTTCTTATTTCTATAACGTTTATTTATGTTAGTGAGCACCTCAAAAAGTCAATTTATTTTATAATATTGGAATTTAAATTTTTATCTTTTTCAATAACACTTAGTTATAATTTAATATAAAAAGAGGGTTGGGTTAGGTCTATTGATTATAATAGAACTAACAACATGTTATACAAAAAAGAAAAGAAAAATACTTGAGGTCATGGAGTTATGGACTTAGTTGTGGAATTGAACAGTGAAAAAAAAGAGAATTAGTTAAAAAATAATTATTTGAATGATTAATTGATCAGAGTCACTCAGTTGTCATGGCAAAAATCTTGGTTCAAATCCCACTGCAGGCAAGACTTTTATTTAATCTGATAGCGCCCTTTTATATATCATATGTGATCTAGGACTCTCCTTGGCTCACCCAGCCTCTGTAAAGTGGGTACCAAAAATAAGGCGGGAAAATCTGGCGGCTGAGCGTGATGGACAAATCAGCTCCTTGCACAGCGGTTGTCCTTGAGACAGTAGTCTCTACTATGTACTGAACCCCATACACGTTCACGGGTTGTAATGGTACAGTTTTTTGTTTTGTTTTTAGATCAAAATAATTCATTTATGTTGAGTTAAGATAAGAAAGCCTTGTCACATAACGACCAGATGTATTTAGGCACTATTATGTGCTGCGGATGATCTTACAAGAAAAAACTTGATATTCTATTCTGCGTCTTTGGAATATCCATTAGAACTTTTAAAGAATTGTCTTCGTTGCTTTTAAGCAGTGAGTCATTTTGTAACCATTAAATCCATAGTAATCAGTTTTTCCGTTCTTAACAATTCTCTCTTCTTTAAATCAGACCTAAATCATTGATTCTCTAAACAAGCCAAAACTTTTATTTACTATTATATTTTCCTCAATATAATATAACCAAATTGTCATGTTATTTAATTAATTAATATTTTTTTTGTTTCAAATCTCCATTTATTCATATAAAAAAAAATATTTCTAATACATAATATATATATATATATATATATATATATATATATATATATATATATATATATATATATATATATATATACATTATACGGAAATAATTATAATACTTTTCCTACCCGGAGGTATATAATAGAATTACTTAAATAAATCAAAAATAGCATTTTATATTATTAATAATGGCATTAAATTTTATTTTGCTTTGAATTTTTTTGGCATTTTCTTGCCTTGTGTAACGGTTAGTCTAGACATTCCAAATATTTTCATTACTCATGGAGTCGAATTTTTTTTTTTAAAGATGACAGTTTTTTTTCGAGTTAATTATTAATTTATTAATAAAACTTATAAAATTTTGTACAACTTATTTGTTTTTGATATCCAAAAGGTTGAGCCATAGATGTCGTTCCTTCCAGTCTCTTTCTCTAATATCCCTTGCTGCCATGCTCTCCTCCACATCCTGCAACTATCTTTTTCTGGGTCATCCTCTTTTCCACAGAGTATTATTCAAAGATTATTCTAGGCCATCGATCCTCTGCCATTCTTTTTATGTGTTCATATCATTTCAATCTTCTTGTTTCTATTGCGAAGAGGATCGTTGTTTCCTGATTGTCTAATGGAAATAGCACTACAGCGTCTCCAGGAGTCCATCTCCACGGCCAACAACTTCGTTTCTTCCTTGTAATCGTCCACGTTTTGGATCCGTAGAGGATAACACTTTAAACCAACGAGTGGTCATTTTTTCGTTTTGAGGCTAACCTTTCTGCTCCACAGGACTGAGTTAAGACAAATAAGAAACTCTCGAATGCCTTATTTATGTGGAAAGGAATTTAGAGTTTGGAAAGGCGAGAGGATGTGGTGCTGGACAGAGGATTTGTATTGGAGGAGACTATAGATATATGAAGGACTAGCTTATGCCCGCGGCTTCGCTCGCATAGAATTTGGACTACCGCATAAAGTTTCTTGACAGTGCTTTTTAACAATAATTTAAAATAATAAATAATTTAATTATTTAAATAATTTAATTGTTTTCACTATAGGTTACTCGTACAAAATTTCAGATGTCTAACTTCAAAACTGACGGATTCCATACAACCTTTGAATCCTTATTATAATAAGGGTGGAATTTACCAAACTTCTTTCTTAAATCATACAAAGGACCTATCTGCAAATTTCAAGATGCTTAATTCCTGATTTGCCTTTAATTATCCACTATAATGGATTCTCCACAGTACCTATAAAACTGTCGGGGGTGGGGAGGGGAACGTGCCCCCGTGAGTCCCCTAAATCCGCGCTTGCTATAGCCCATGTGTTTTATAATTGTAATTATAATTGTTTTATATAGTGTATTCTGTTGTATAAACTATATTGCTGTAAAGATTCATCCAAATCCGTTCAGTAGTTTTTGCGTGAAAGAGATACAAACATACAAACTTTCACATTTAAAATATTAGTAAGATTAGTAGTATATCAAAACAAATAGTTTCACTCTTGTTCTTTCTGATATTTTAACAACTATGATCATGTTATTTTCCTTTAATTATGTACTATAATGGATTTTCCACAGTTCCTATAAAACTGTCGGGGGGAGGGAGAGGGGGGAGGCACCTGCCCCCATGCGCCCCCCTAAATCCGCGCTTGCTATAGCTCATGTGTTATTCTGATGTATAACCTATATTACTGTAAAGTTTCATCCAAATCCGTTCAGTAGTTTTTGCGTGAAAGAGAGACAAACATACAAACTTTCACATTTATAATATTAGTAAGATGTTGCAAGTTAATAGATTGGTATAGAAAAGTACTAAGGAAATATTGTCTACGGATGGAAGGGAACAGCCACTTGAACTCATCATAGTGATGTGACACTCGAGATCACCTCGGAGTACCACGGACAAATCTTAAAGCGCAGTTTATTATTCTTTTTAAGCGGCCCTCAAGCATTTTCGAAAGTTCCCTGTATACCGTACTACAGTAGTCAAAATGGGTAACGATAAATCATACGAGAAGCTTCCGGGTAGATTGTGTAAGGAGATGTCGAGATCGATGGAATAGTTTCAGGGAACTAATTGATCGTCGGGATATTTGGGTGACATGGGTTTTCCAGGAAAGGTTTTGGTCAATAGTAATGAATAGGTTTTTAACAGATGAGTGGAAACTGATGGGGTTGTCGTTAAAGATTAATGTTGGAAGGGTGGGGATAGTTGCAAGGAGGGAGTTGGAACCTAGAACAATGGCCTGGGTTTTATTTGCGTTCAATTCCAGTTTGTTCAGCTCTGTCCAAGCACTGATCCTATCTAGGTCTTGCTGAAAACTGGCGAACGCATATGATAGCTCAGATGGATGAAAGGATAAATAGATTTGGAAGTCGTCAGCATTTGATGGGAGGAACAGTGGTGAACAGATTTAGGAAGATCATTGATGTCACAGTTGAAAAGCAGAGATGCTGTTAAAATGCTTATGCTCTATGCCACACCTGAGAATAGAATGAGGAAAGAGGAAAGGGATTAGTTGGGCATAGAAACCGCTTGTGACTATGTATGTCAGTAGTGATTTTTGCAATGGCAGATTGAGTGGAAAATTCAGGACGAAAGCCTGATTGAAGCGGATCAAGGAGGTTGGACTGTCCGAGAAAATTTGATATTTGAGACTTGACTATTCTTTTAAGAGGTTCGGAAAGGTTGGAAAGTATGGAGATTTACCGGTAGTCTTTGAGAGATAATGGAGTAGAGGTTTTATTTATAGGAAGGACTAGGGATTTTTTCCAAGAAATAGGGAACATTGCTTTTTGTAGAGAGAAATTGTACATAAAAAGTAGGACAGGTAGGATATCGATGAGGCATAGTTTAAGTAGTTTGACGGGTATCTCATAAAAGCCAGTAGAACTTGAGCGGGATTTAAGGACGGAGGAAATAATGTCTATAGGTGAAATGTTTAAGAAATAAAAATTGTCGAGGTTGAAATATGGCGTTAGTGAAAAGACGGATGGTTTTGATGCGTTGATTGAGGCAGACAAAAAATGAGAGTTAATGCCATCTGGAGAAGCAGGAAAGGCTCTGGAGAATATGGGATTGCAGAAGGACAGCTTTTGGAGGAGTTGCCATTTAGATTTAGAATCGGGAGCAGTGGAAAGGGCTTCGTGGAAATATTTGGGCTTTGCTTGTCTGATTGCAGATTGTGTCAAATTGCGAAGAGCCCTGATCGCTTGGTGGTCATGAGTAAGCCTAGTATGTCTAAAGCGTCTACAGGCAGCATCACGTTTCCTTTGCAGATCTTTAATTTGTTGACACATCGAAGGTGCGGGATAGTGGCGGAAGGTTAATGTTTTTAGTGGGGCATGGGTATTCAGAGTGATTTTGAGTTTGGCAGTGAGCATGTCGACCTTTGAATCGACGGTGGTACAGGAATAAATTTGGTTCCAATCCAGGATTTCGAGGGAAGGAGATACATTTTCATGGGTGAGTCCATCTAGGTTGCGAAAAGTTATAGTTTTCGGAAGGATCTCTGGAGTTTGGATATTGTATGAAATTTGGATTAAATCGTGAGAGAACAAAAATGGGGCAGGTAATTGTGAGGAAGAAAGGAGTCTCTGCGATGAGTCAATGATGAACAAGTCTAACCACATGTCAGATAGGAGAGTGTGATGGTTGGGAAGGAATGGAACAATGGAGAGGTGTAGAGAGTAAAAAAGGTTTACAAGGAACAGTTTACATATTTGAGTGTACCTTCTTTATAGAGGTTGGGTGAGCCCCAAGAGAGTATATAGACACCAAAGGATTCACTTTACAGTCCGCATGTCTGTTTAGTCAAATGTTGACAGGGGGCCGGCTCCCCGGTTTTGAAGAATTGATTTTAGAAACTTCATGTAAATTTATGTAATAATTCAACGTTTGCAAATAAACACTTTAAATAACATATTTAAAACAAGTACAACATATTATATTTGTACCGGTATTTGTCAAATCTTACACAAAAAATACGTAGGTTTTTTAATTGTATTCGCATCACAAATAGGATAAACCCTCCGTATGTATATTTTTATTACCGAATGCAATCGATATTCAGATGTTTATATACTCAAAAAAGTTAAATAAAACACAATTTATTAAATAAAAAGAGTTAAATTTTAATAACTAAATAGTATTTTTTTCTTGTTTAAGTGGATATATTATATGTATGTGGAGATATATTTTATAAATGTATTGAATATATCTTTATCCCTTTTTTACCCTGTTACCCACTGGTTTTAACATGGCTGAAATAATGTTAGTTAAAAACATTGAATTAAGAATAGAAAATCAAATAATAATTATCTAAAATCAAAGACGCAACAGCAAAGCCTGTTTGCTTTCATAAATCAACACCCAAAAATTGTGTTACTGGCCCACAAAAATTCGGCTGTAGCATCAGAAACATGTTGTATGAGTTATTGTTAATGTGTTAACTTATTTAATAATTGATCTGCCACAACCGGATTCGAACGGTGAACCTTTAGTACTCCAACTCAGCACTCTACGCATTCAGCTACCACGCTCCCTATCAAATTGTAATCAATAGTAAAGATTATAAAAGTGCAATCTTTATGAAAATGATTGCACCATAGTTCATTTCTTCAATTTTCCTTTAATGCTAAAACATGAAGAGTTTGAAGCAAAGACCTTATCTCATAAGCATGATAACGAAAAAATTTTGTAGCATAGTTTTCCAACTTCACTTTTGTATATTGTGATCTCATCTTTATGATTTTTCAAAATATTAAAACAAAGTACTTTTCATCTGCTCAGCTTAACAACGCTAGGACAACATGGGGGTTAAAATTTATCTGTTTGTAACATATTGGGTGAACGACCAAATATGATCAGTATTAAAAATCCGTTAAACAATATTACCGTTTGAGATATTTTCGAAGCTGTAGCCAATAAAACTTAACTGAGGTATTAAAATTTATTATCTTAGCCCGATGAGAATAATGCCCTTGGCCATCAAAGGTTTATAGTTTGATGTAAAACAACTAACTGCCAGGTGGCACTTGCCTCTCAACTGCCATTCCCTCCTTACCAAATTAATTAAACTCTAGCATGGCACAAAGGCACTGAGCAGAGCTGTCGGTAAAGGGGCAGAAACTTCTTGGAATGGGAATTTGGTTAGAGCTATTGCATTTATTTTTGGAAAAATCAATCTTAGAAAATGAGCATAATTATTGGAAATAGGTAAGAATAAGCTTATTCGAGGAGCAGTAAAATTAATTATGAAAATAAACCGTTATTAATTATTATTTGTATTATGGTCAATAAAAATGAAAGTAACCAGACATTGTCACTATATTTTTTATTAGTTACTGTCTATGACTGGTAGCTATCAAAACTATGGTTGAAACTTTCTGAAAGCTCATACTTCTTATTTTACCACCACTTATAACTTCTGCGTGATGACTGTATGTAGTTGTTAACATATCAATTTTCTATAACTTGGATCGCGGATTTCCAGACCGACAAGTGTTAATGGGATTTATTTAAGGGAATAAAAAATATTGGGTTATAACGTCCTTCATAGGGAACGTAAAGTAACTCTGTGCGGAGTTAGGTACTCGTTAAAGGTCCTTATCCTAATCATGTCATTACTAAATTGGCAAAATTTAGAACTCCCTCTACAGCATCGTCCAAATATCTGCAGTAGCATTATAAAAATTAGCAGTGACATTATAGAAATACGCAAACAAATTGCCTAACTGGTAATTTTGCATTAAAAAAAAACTAAGTGCCTTGATAATCTATGAATGATACTAGATTTAGTACACAGCAGGGACTATACTTCTTCTACGCCTACGGTTGAGCAAAATGGAAATTGGGCTAAAATAATGCTCGATTTTTTTCTGTTTATGTCATACTCTTACTTAACCAAGATGCAATATATATTTATGAATACTCTATTGATGGTTTAATTAAAGTATTAAGTTGACTGATTAGTAAATTGGTAAAGACACACAATCAACATCTGGTAAATAATCCGTTATAAGATAAAACTATGACCTTTAAAGAAATAATTAAGTAACTATTGTTGTTGTTTGTTCATTTAACGTAACTTTAAGCTGCTGTGGCTAATCCAACGATGCTACATTGGGATACCTAAATTTGGCCTGGAACAGATTTAATTAGGATAGGGCGTACAGGCTCGGGACTCCCATTTAACGTCTCTTCCGAACGACGGCATTACCAAGAATTTATTACTCCCTTTAAAAAGTCCTAGGGCCACCTGCCGGTCTAAGATCTTGGGTTTAAAGTAACTTTTATTCATATCATTATAAAATACCAGGATTAATGAAACATTTGTATGCCCCTATAACATAGTAATATTAATGTTAAACCCGAAACCTAATAATGTTGACATTATATCAATTTAAAGATCTATCCCTATTTTGATTAATATAAATGGCTATCAGAAAGACAAATTACCTTTAATATGGCAATCATAGAGTATTTAACTCTAAAACGACCTTTCTGAACTGACCAACTAGTTTGTTTAAATTCAGCCTAGCTCAAATCAACTACTCAGACAACTAGATGGAAAAACAAATATTTAACAAGACTGTGTTAAATATTTACTCTCGACTATTGCAGTTAGTCGTGGGTTGGGAGGCTAAGAAATTATGTAAAATCGATTTCCGTAAAGAAGATAAGACAGGTATTATTTAACAACTCGTTCCATTTATATTTATGAGAGACTACAACTTTTTCTTAACCCACTTGAGCTATGTGTTAATCGTGATATCCCCACACAAGAGAAACCGAATGCTTAAATTAAGTACAAAAAATAAAAGTAACATAATTATTCTATTTACTCCATATTTCTTATAGTTTTAAAAATTGCTATAACTATATCGATCACCACAACATTCTAATTCATATCTGGAATTGAATTACTAAAAAACCAATTGATTAAGTTAAAAACAATTTAATTTCCTTGATGCGAACATATCTAGGGAGCGTAGTGGCTCAGTGATAAGAGTGATGAGTTGCTATGCTAAAAGATCTGGTTCAAATTCATCTATGAAAGATAAATTATATGTACATTCCGTTTCTCAGTCACAAATACTTACAGGCTCTTTTATGGGTCACTCAGCCACTATAACGTGGATATATTATATAAATGGAATATATAAATAAATAAATATATATACATTTATTTATTTCTGATTTTTAAAATTGTAAAATGCAGAGAGAGTTTGGTTAGAAGTTCTACAAAAATAATATTACATACAAAAAAAAAAAAAAAAAACAGTATAGTAAACATACAGAAAAATATGGTAATTATAACACTAAACATTGTAGTGAAGGTAAAATCAAAAATATGGCCATGAGTCAACTCTACATTAAAATATAGAAAATTCTTGAATTAAAACTTATATAATTCTGTTTTGTAGGTAAACAAACATATATGTCTCAATGAGTCAAATCTATTCTAATACTTATAACTTTATACAAGAAGTTGCAGAGATTAATTACATCATTGTTATGCCGGGGGTTCATTGCTGTATAAATATTGTGCTCGTATGAACTATTATATTTATTTCTGGGTTCTGTGTAAAATGGGCAGTTGAAAAGGATGTGGTTTAGATCATCACGTGAATCATTTACTAGAGGACAATTGTCTTCGGTATTAATCCTGTGGGTATTTTATTGTAGTAAACAACTATTTGTTTATTGGGGGAAACTCTTATTTGGCTTAGGAGTCTTATTCTCTCAACGGGCAAATCTAATGTCAGGTATGGCTGCACTGAAGATCTACAGGATAAATATTTGTACAAAACATTGTACTGAGAGGACATAGCTCTGTTTACTTCGTGATCGTATAACCTTTCCCCGTATTTATTTATTATTTCATTTTTATGTTTTAGCACTAATTGGGGGTTTTGCTCAGCCCACAGCCAGCCATATCCTAAGTCAGATGTAATAATCTCAAGTTGATTGGCCCAGTTAAATTTGATTAAATTAGTAGAGGAATTTTGAGTCGACAACATTTTATTCAAGCATATTTTAGGTAGTCTATTATTACACATTAGTTATATTTCTTATACCTACATAAGTTTTCTAGAATAAGTTCTGAAAATAAACAACCTTAATGTTAATGAGACATTGTAAGAGGGTTTAAAACTCGAATTATAGGTATTATAATAATATAAATATTCTTTTAGGTTTCCACGGCCACTATTATTACAAAAGACTTTGTTTCTGGTTTAGACCGTCTTATTTCTTCTGGTTTAGACCGTGTACATAATTTTTTGTTTGCCGACGTTTCGCCAACCATGCTGCTGACTTCCTCAGGGCTGAGATGAGAATGAGGATGATCCGTGCGCTCTCGAGTCTGTTCGTGTCCATTCTTCAATTGTCGGATCCCGTCGTTAGTCGATCGGTTCCCTTCGTGTTCTGGGACGAAGTCTACTTTTCCATGAACACGATTGGCTGGATTCTGATTGTTCGGGCTTAGGTTGATTGGATTTCATTTGTTTAGCTCTTCTTGGTAAATCTGTTTTTTATTCTAATTCTCTGTTATATTGGGGAGCCAGAGCTTACCCAATTTGTAACCGCCCTCCCTGTTGAAGTTATCCGGTTGTTTAATTATTTCAATGGCTTCCATAATTTTTCTTTCCGTGGCTTTGTTTCATTTCTTAACCACTCTGACCTTGTCGAATTCTATAGCATGATTTGTGGTGACGAAATATTCAGCCAAGGCGGACTTCTTACCGTCCATCTTCTTTACACTTTTTATGTGTTCGGTGAGTCTAGTGGAGATAAGCCTATAGGTTTGTCCAATATATTCCTTTCCACAGGAGCATGGAATGCTATATATAAATCCCTGGTGTCGTAAGTCCCAAGTCGTCCTTCGCGTTCGGCAGAACTTGACATAACTTCCTGTCCGTGGTGTAAATGGTTTTAATTTTAAAATTCTTTAGTGTTTTGGCTATTTTCTCTGTGGTGCCTTTAACATATGGGATCAGCGCTGTCTTCATGTCCTCTCTACTTTTTTCTGTATTATGTGGGCTAGTCTTCTGGGCTTTTCTGAATTCCTTTCTTATAATTTCCTCTTGAGAGCCATTCTTCATGAGAGCTTTCTTTAGATGTCTTTCTTCTTTCTTGAAGTAAACCGGTTCTGAGATCCTAAGGGCTCTCGTCATCAATGTTCTAATTACACCATGTTTCTGTGCCGGATGATGGTGTGATCGTGTGTTCAAATAACGGTTGGTGTGGGTCGGTTTTCTATATACCGAGTGTCCCAACCGATTTTCTTTATTTTCCACCCTCACATCTAGGAACGGGATACTTTCTTCATTTTCAACTTCCATAGTGAATTGAATACTACTGTAGTACCCGTTTAAGTGCTGTAGGAAGTCATTTAACTTTTCCATCCCATGTGGCCAAATGACAAAGGTGTCATCCACGTATCTGAACCAGTGGGACGGTTTTAATTTTGAGGATTTCAATGCTTCCTGTTCAAAATCTTCCATGTAGAGTTCCGCAATGAGTGAACTTAATGGCGATCCCATACTTGCACCTTTAGTTTGTTTGTAGTACCTTCCATTGGACAGAAAGTATGACGATGTCAAGCATAGTTCTGCTACTTCTGCGTCTTTTTTGCCAAGTGTCTTTTCGACCAATGGTATGGTATCCTCGATGGGTATTTTATTGAACAAGGATTTTATGTCAAAACTAACCAGTATATTCTGTGGTTTAATTCTTATTTCGGCAATTTTCTTAACGAAGTCATCGGAGTCCTTTAAGTGGTGTTCAGTATTTCCAACCTGCAGTTTTATCTTCTTGCTCAAGTACTTGGCTGCTTCGTAAGTTACTGAACCGATGGAATCCACTATTGGACGTTAAGGTATGCCCTCTTTGTGCGTTTTTGGGATACCGTAGATTCTGGGAGGTATCGGGTCCGACCTGGTCAAGCTTCTGCCTGTTTCTACATCATTCTTTTTTAAATATTATTTTGATAAGTTTAATAGCTAGTATTATTTGTGTCGATATAAGATTTAGCTATTATTTCATCAGATAAAAAAGTATGTCAATTGTTTTGTTTTTTTATTTATTTGAGTTCGAGTTATTTTAGTAAGGTTTATTAATAAACTCAATTATAATGTTATTATAACAAGTATGTTAATACACTTTTTTAATACCTCTATCTTAATTTTTTTTACTTCAATTTCTTTTGATATTAATTTTTGTATTTATTAATTTCCATATAAAGCCAATTGGTTTCCCTATTAGCTTCCTATTTCACTTTTAACGAGGTATGTTTCGTCCAATCATGATGGCTCATATTGCAAGATTGAGTTTCCTTAAAAATTTCTCATATTTTTCTTTTTAGTATGTTATACGTAGTTCCAGGAAAAAGTAATACTTTTTTAAATGCCCCAACGTTGAGTTCTATAATAATAGAGCTATTATTATTTCCATTACAGAATTTAAGTACTATTTAACTATTTAATACTATCTAAAATTTAAGAATTAAATAAATAACAATTTTAGGCCTTGTCTACGAATCAAGTACGTCACGACCAGCACAGGAATACTTCAATATCAATGTTTCCTGTGTTAAACTTTAACTGGAGTCTATACTAATGTGTTGCTGACATAGTATTTTATTTTGAGTACATTGATGCATCCAGAAAACTGTTATTAATTTTTTGTAACATAATTTTTTCTGTCGCAGGCCATTTCAATGGTCCTTATAAAATTGTGAGAATGCATTAGTTTTTTATATTGTAAATAAAAGTCATACATAAGTTGCTTATGAATTTTTCAGAGACGGAGAATGATTTGTTTGTTCAAAGTAAATATGAGAAGCAGTGTACTAATCAAATCATTACAACTTTACAGAAGAAAATACCTCAAGACATATGTCTTATTAAATGTGTTTTCCACAGTATTCCTGAGGGAGAACGGGGCTTTGTTTGCACTTGCTACACCCTGGTTAAAAATTTGATTGTTTGCATAGTATAATGATAAACGAAAGATATCTTTTTTTTTACATTACTACAGTCTTTTTCAGTGGTTATAATTAATTTTGTAAGATGAGAGGAGTAGCTAAATTATTAAAGGCTTTTCGTAGATAAGCTTTTCGTAGATGAATCTGTTAATAACAATGAATAGACTCAGTGGGAACTCCAGTATCAAACATGTACCAAACACATGATTTTTCAATGGGTTGTAGTGTACAGGTTCCGTTAGTTTTGTATTGCAGCATTTATTATTGTAGAAACTATGTTATTTACTTAACATAACAAGTTATCTTTATTATTCTGCGTGGCTGATAATTCTCTAGTGTGAGCCAGAGAAAAAATATTCACTTTTACAATCCCTGATCTAGCACGTACATTTCTCCTGTGAAATGAAGTTAATAGTTAATAGTGCTTTTACAAAACTCAATGAATAAACGTTATTTCTGAAGTATAAATATCATCTGCTCAGATTGCATACAACTTAAAGGTGAGAAAAGATACTACAAACTTACATCATGATTATGTCAAATGTTTAACATTTATGTATAATGTATTAATTAATTTATGTGTAATTATGCTAGTTGCTGTCCTACAGGTACTTACAATTTTTCATGCAGCGATTTAATGATGAATAACATTATTTTTAAATGTTATCGATTATCATTTCTTTTTTGGAATATATAGAGCTACGTAGCATTCGAAAGGAGGAATCGAACTTCAACGTTAAGGATATGATTTCCAATAAAGTATTTGTCCAATTAGTTACATCATAATAGTTAGTAATCCCGTGGCAATACTGATTCTATAAAATGGCCGGAAAAGTGTAAAAGTGTAACAATAAATTGTGTGATAAGGTACAACAAATTTCAGTTTTCATAAAATACAAAAATTATTAATAAGAGAAAAATATATTAGGTTAGTTAGTCAGATGGATGGGCTTGCATTTTTCTTACAAATATGCATATTCGTGACTGAGCTTTAGTAAGTGCACAACGCAAGTCACTAGCAACATTAAATTTATTCCGATACTTTGTTTTAATAGCCACAAGAGTTGAAAATGCTTTTTCGCACAAATAGGTGCTTGAAAAAGGCAAATATAAACGAAGAGCTTCCCGTGATACACTAGGATACACTTTGAAATATTTTAACCAAAATGAAGGTCTGTCCAATACATCAAAGCGGTCAATTTTCTCAACATCATGGTTTATTTAGAATTTTAGAAAGACTACTTAAATTTAATTTAATGTTCACCTTGTCTCGCACCCCCCCTCCCCAGTATGGAAACCGCTGGTATAACGTTTCACCTCCACTATTATTTTGAAATGAACATATACCTGTAGCTGTGTCCTTAGAATATTATTTAAAAGTATGGTACGTTATATTATTTTCTATCACACCGTTACCATACATTTTTCATTATGCTTGAGACTGAGCATGTTGGTTGCTTGCCCCCAGCCTTAAAAAGACAGACATTTTTTTATTTAAAAAAATTAAATCGCTAAACGTACCTAATTGTCCTGATAGTTACCGTAGCAGGTAGAAAACGACATATTTTTTTTAAATGACCAAGCATTTTTCTGAAAGATAATGCTGATGAGGAGGCATGAACAAATAATAAAATTAATTGGAAATATTTCATTATAGTTTTACATCTGAAGATGGTATTTTAATTTTAAATCAACCTTGTTTGGATTTTTTTGTAAAACAGATGAACAAATATAAATATTTACCTCGTAAATTTAAAATGGATGAACGTAACTATTTTTCATTAGTAAAAAATTTACGTAAAAAAGAATTTTACGTAAATTGTAGTCGTATATGATTTAAATGAATCCTTCCTCTTTTATTGCACCTAGATGACATTATTTCTTAATATCTATAATATTTTGAGTAAAATTCGATCCTCGTTGAGATCCATCCTGAGCGGTGTAGAGTGATGATGGCTGATGCTAGAGATGGCTACAACTAATGAGGCCACAATTGTAAATCATGGCGAATAGCCCGGTTATCCTGGTGAATTATACGAAGCCACAAATCCCTTCTCACGATCAGCATTAATCCCTCCATTAACAACAATAGATATGTCAAGGCTTAGCTGGTCTCAGGTGAGGGATACGTCATCTCTCTAACATCTCTCGTCACTACCATCACATCCAGCTTCTGCTCATTTCACATCGATAATTAAATGTATATTTAATATTAAAATCCATTTAAAAATGTTGTCATTTGTAGTTATTTAATTATAAATTAATTAACATTTAATCTTAAACAATTAACTTATAGAAGTGAAAAATTAAAAATTGTAGAAAAAAACCCACAATATTGGGCGCTTCATACGCTTACTTGACATCCAATTACATTTTTAGTTAGTAACTAGCGACCAACCCCGGCTTTGCAGGGTTAGTAGAGCATATTATGCCAACATGTTTTGTCTGTCATGGGATCGCACCAGTTTGATGCGTCGAATATGTGGATTAGATTTAAATTTGATATGATGTCAACACTACTTGAAGTATTTTGTTATTTAGATGATAAAAACATAAAAACAAACTAAAATATTTCTTTATATACCATATAACTTCTCCCTGTGTAAAAACGAACATGTTTTGTTTAGAAGTTACACGTTACTGGGTTACATGCAATTGTTCGTGTGAAAAGCATTGAATCGTTGTCAATCCCAGCAACTCTTAAAGTTTGACCTTTTGCTTTGATAATAGTCATTCTCTAAAATATCCAAGTTAAAGGATTCACGGATACAAGGATTTTTATATTTAAAAAATAAACTATTATAACTGAAAAACTTAGTGAATCATAGTAAATAACACTCTATTCTTTATATAAAATTGATTCTTTTTTATTCGTTCACAGTTAGGATATGATTATGAGAGCCTTATAGTCTCGAAGCGACACCAAAAAGAAGTAAGGTCACCTGTGGTCTAGTGGTTAGCGTAACAAACTACTAAGCCCAAGATCGCGGGTTCGTAGCCCGGCAGGTGGCCCTAGGATTTTTTTAAGGGAGTAAAAAATCCTTAGTTACGCCGTCCTTCGGAAGGGACGTAAAACGGGGGTCCCGAGCCTGTACGATGTCAGGTAATCGTTAAAATTCCCTATCCTAATTTAACCTGAATAGGCAAAATTTAGAGCTCCCACTGTAGCATCGTCCGATTAGCCATAGCAGCATAAAGTGACGTTAAATGAACAAACAAACCAAAAGGAAGTTTAACGAATACGCTGAATTTAAAGAAGGAAATATAAAACTTATAAATATGGTTTAGATCAAGTTGTAAATAAACCTGAAACTTTATAATAATATTTTATTTTCATTCTATGAAGCCAATACTTCAGTCCTTTGTTTGTAGTATATCCTTAGATCCTATAAAATAAATAAATTCTTGATAATACAAGTATTTCTTATGTCTTGAATTATTCAAAGTCCGAAAATATCGCAATATCAATTTTAAAGATCGGGTATGACAACTTTTTGATTTATTAGATGATTAAAACTATATTAATTCTGGCTAGCGATATACCATAATACATGAAAAACAACCAGACTTTCCCATTTATTGAGGTGTTAATATAATTATCTACTGAAGTCGTTCTTGAACTCCGGATTTTATATAAGTGCAGTATCCTGCTCGCTTAAATCATATTAAAATTCATGTTAGAGAATTAATTTATCCTTCTCCTCTATCAAATCTTCAGTTCCAAACCTTAAATCCCATATCAATCACCTATGCTCCCTCCAAAAACATCGAGCTCATCACTCAGAACACCGCATTTTCCTCCTTAAATGCCGATCTAACTCCCTTTGTCCTAATTTTATAACCAATGCCCTTAATCACGTCACCACTTCCAAATCCCTTAATTCCACATTACATAATTTCTCATTAAAATTTAAAAAATCTTTGCTGAAACTTAAAATACGTGAGACCATACAACATATCCACTCGTTGAATCTACGAATATCTTCCCTCACCTAATTCTTAACTAGTCATCTTAACCAGGACCAAATGAATAGCCTCTCCACCCTTGTTTCAGCTACCTTCACCACAACCAGGTCACGCAAAAAATTCCACCTCATCTCCAAATTCAATTCCCTTTACCAAAAATCACTTACCTCCAAAATCTACCCAAAAGGAGATGAAAACTGGGTACTCAACATCTCTTCCACCAACATCCCCACCTATGTCAATAACATTCTTTCCTCAGGACCCAATTTTGCGGCACCTTCCTCTTCTTTCAAAAAAATTATTCCTGAATTTTTGACCGACTTAGAATACATTCATAATGACCACCTCCTCCACCGTTCTCATGTTCCACCAGATCTATCAAGTGTCTCCCTGGCGAATATCATTTCAAATTTCCTTCAACACCCCCATTCCGCACCCTCTAATTTCTCCCCACAGTTTTTCAAGAACCTTTCTCTAACACGCTCTTTTCTGAAATCCCAAGACGACTTGATTGTCACAAAAGCTGACAAAGGCAACTTCACAGTAATTATGAATCGTTCGGAATACAACCAAAAAATGATTTCTCTTCTTTCGGATACTTCCACCTCCAAACCTATACCCCGAGACCCTACCTCTTCTCTCCAAAAACAAATCAACCTCCACCTTAAAAGGTCTTATCAATTCTAAATTAATTACATACCCTGTTTACAGAAACCTCATTTCCTACAATTCCTTAGCCCCTCGTTTTTATAGCCTTTCCAAAATTCACAAACCCAACAACCTTCTCCGTCCTATTACATCTAACATTAATTCACCAGCATCAAAACTTAGCAAATTCTAACTTCCATCCTTACAAGTCCTCAGCCGTAACAACCCGTATGATATCCAAAACTTATTTCATCTACGTGATCTATTAGCATCCCTCACCATACCTGATCATTACGTTCTCACCTCCTTTGATGTAGAAAGCCTAATTACCAACATACCTTTAGATACAGCCCTCGTCATATTAGATAACAACTGGACTCTCATAGAACCCCATACCTCTCTCAACCGGTCCACATACCTCCAATCCCTAAAACTCTGTTGCGAATCTGGCTACATTACCCTCCATGGACAGTTCTTTAACCAAATTTCTGGACTGGCCATGGGAAATCCCCTCGCTCCTGACCTCTCCAATATTGTCCTAAATGACCTTCTTGACTCCATCCTACCCCAGTTCCGTGACGATGTCATTTTCATTAAAAAATGTGTGGACAACCTCCTCCTTATCCTATATCCTAACATTATTCCAGGTTTATTATCATCCGTCAACGCATACCATCCCCGCCTACATTTCGACGTTGAACTAGAACATAATAAATCACTACCTTTCCTTGACCTCCGTATCATTAGAAATCCCGACCACACCTTATCCACAGATTGGTATACGAAACCCACCTATTCTGGCAGACTCCTCAATTATTACTCCCAACATCCGCACCACCAAATAATTAATGTCGCCAAAAATATCATCCACCGTGGCCTATCCCTCTCCGACTACTGCTTCCATAAAACCAACACCCACCGCATCAAAGAAATCCTATTAAAAAACAATTGTCCTCCCCACGTTATCAATAAACTCATCCATGACCATTGTAACCCACCCACCCACACCCGGTCTCCACATCCGCCATCTATCCATATATACAGATCCTTGCCATAAATACCCTCCCTCTCTAATAACATTCAAAAATCCTTACGTTCCTCGATCCCCAATTTACGTATCGCCTTCAAATCCCATAACAAACTATCCAATATTTATACCCGAGTAAAAGATCCCATTCCCCTAAAACAACGCTCTCAGGTCGTCTATCGTATCCCTTGCTCTACTCGTAACTGCAACTCTTCCTACATCGGTGAAACCAAAAACCTCCTTAAAGACTGCATTACCCAACACAAATACTCCATTTCCTCCCATAACCCAACCGCTTCAAAACTCTCCGAACACTATCTGTGTTGGTTCCCTATCTTTTAACCACATTTTTGACTTCGAAAATACGTCTATCCTGGCTTCTGTTCCCAATTATAATAAACGCATCCTCTCGGAAACCATTCACATCAATTTGGATTCCTCCACTGTTAATGTCAAGACCGACTCCCATCACCTATCCTTAACCTACTCCCAAATTTTTAATTTACTTAAATAACCTGAAGTTCTTAAATTATTCTAGAATTCTTACATGTCTGCATATCATCTCCAATATACACATTTATCACCTATTTTCCATTATCATATTATCTATATTCATATTTTATTTTCCATTATCCATTACCATATTGTTCTCCTATTATCTCGCTTATAAATACACATTTTGACCATTGACTTTTATTTTATTTTTTATCTCTCCACCATTTCCCATTAATTCAGTCCTTATTTCTCTTGGTTTTCTTTCTTCTCCTTGTTTTTAATTTTATTTACGTGTCACTTATATTCACTGTATCATGCATTTCCCCTTCCCCCTTCTTAGTTATTTTTTTGACTTTCAGAGATCGAGGTTAGCGCTTCCGACACAGTTCTAACGTATTTCAATTGGCAGTTGATCGTCCTCGCCGCCGCTTGGTATATTTGGTTGGTAAACATCTTAATCTTTATCTTATCTCCGATCATTTTATCTCCGTCCTTTCCACCTTCACCTTTCTTCGCACCGGTTTCTCACACCATTTTTTGGCATCCATCATATGTTAATAGCATAGAGTTCATTATTATTTAGCCTCATATTTTTACATCTACTGAATTTCTATACCTATTTTCTATATGTTTATGTTATCTTCACATCATATTTTATATTAATACAACTTCATTCTAACTGTATACAGTTATAATATTAACTTCCCTTACTTATATTTTCTATTTTCTTTTCATACTTTAGAGTTCATATTTATAAGCATTATTTTTAATTTTTCAAATTTATCAATCCAATTACATCCCAATCAACTTTTCTATATTACATCCCATTCTTATATTTTCAAATTTTTTTCATTTATAACATTTCTTACATTTTATATTTCTAACTGTCATTCTACAAGATACCTACTCATTTCTTTCTACATGTTCTTGTATTATTATTCTTTTATTATTACATTTTACTTATGTAACCTCTAGAAGTCTGGTATCATACCATTTATAGCTATAATTAAACTAGTTTTTTCTAAATCCTTCATATTCCACCCCCTTTTTCTATATTTTATCTTCTCATTTTGTATCTTTCTGTTTACCTCCTCATTTTTCTTTCCCTTTATATTATGTTTACATTTTATCCTTTCTGTACATTTATTTTCTGTATTTTATGTTCGTTTTCTTTAATTATTATATCTGTCACTATTCTAATTTCTTTTCATCATCTGTAATTTTATTATTATCTGTCACTACTTTAATTTTATTATATTCTGTAACCACTTTAATATTCGTTATCTTTAATTATCATATCTATTCACTATTTCTTCATATCTAGTCACTATTTTAATTTCCACATTACATGCCACCATATTCTTGTTACTGCAATGTTTTTTATATTTTTTCTGTTTGTTTCTCTCTCATAGCCCTGAAGATGGCCTACATTGTAGGCCGGAACGTCGGCACACAATAAATAAGTATACACTTATTAAGGTGTTTTTATTGATTGCACCCCCAACTATTTCTTCCTTACATATTAAAATTCCCTTATTCCATTTTCAGACGTGTTACAAATTACAAAAACTGAATTAACATTGGCTTCAAAGTTCCTATGAGTGACTGTAAAGAGCCAAAGAACTACTCGGTCTAACTCACCACTCAAATCCTATTCATCAAAAACTTTTCTCATTCATAAATAGACTCCCGAGGAGAGGAAAATCCTTGCTATATTACACAGTTCGTCCACGGCAGAATATAACTCCCCTTAGAGGCAGAATCCCCTTTCGGGATTAGCGCTATGGGCCTCTATAGGCCTCTATAATGCCGGGAGGAGGCCGATATTAAATTCCATGTGTAGCTTCTTATAGAAAAGTTTTCCCAGTTTATGCTAATTCGGCCAGGCTGGATTCAAGAAGCCTTTTATGAATCCCTCTGATTCACTAATAACCTAGCTCCTGCCTCAGGACTTCCGTATTGTAGGGATCTTAGTGACTTCAAATAACTAGGCATGATAGATTAAGAAATCTTTTCAATGTCTATTCTCAATATTTACAAAATTAACTAATAGAATATTAATAAAACTTTGATTAAGGAAAATACCCCGTTTCAACAGAAGAATTCACCCGGGATGTAGGTGAAGTCAAGGGTGCGGCTAGAAAAAATTAAATAGTAATATTCATCACTTTTCTTACGATACTCGCAGTTCCGAGTAATAGGCACTGCGTTCTGCAGTTGATGCGGACTATTATAATTTAGGTCCAACTCTTTTATGCTGTTCACAGTTATTGTCCGGGATCAGTCCATTGGTAGATATGACCAACGGTAAACTCTTTGCTTTATGAAGCTTAAATGATTACTTCAATTCCTCTGCCAGGTCTTGACATTTTCTATTTTTTTCGGCGAACACCTTATGGAGATTATCATCTGCCGGTGCTCCTGTATCAAATATATTCAGAATGATAATGAAAACAAGGAAATAAGGAAAATTATTGGCCCAAGTAAAGAATAAGGCGAATACAGACGACGGCATAACAGTGAGCTGTACGTTCATGTTCCAAAAATATCGGATGATATGAGAAAAAAATATCATTTTATATTCATCATATTTAGAATGAAACCTATTAGACTGGCGATCCGGATTTTCAATTATTTTTAAAAAAATGAGATAAAAACTGCCTGTGTTTGAAGAGGTAGAACAAAATGTACAGGAGATCGAGATCACCTAAGAGAATGCTCTGGAAAGCAACTGTCTCAGGATGAAACTGAATGGACGCTTGGGTTTTTAAGAAAAAAACTAGTAGTACTAGGCAAATATAAAAAAGAAAAAAGGATAGTTGAAATGAGGTGGTCCTTAGTAGACTAATACGGAAAAAAAATTATGCCTACCGCATTTTGTTTGAAATACATTTTATACTTTTATATCTAAGCTGTCACAGAATTTCCAGAAAATTCAAAAGAAAATAATAAATGTATTTTAAATAATATAAAAAATTCAAATTATTTCCTACAAAAATTTAATTTCTTACATCACTGTTTATTACCTTCTACATTAAGAAATAGTTTTTTTTTATAAAATAATTACCTGAGGAAAGGCTGCCGATGCAAGAGTACATTTCTAAATCTCACAAGACCATTTCACGGTTTATAACAGAATACATTATTTTTCTGCACCTGGTGATCTAGCAACCAAGTAGTACGTACTAACACTTATTTTCCCTACCTGCTTCTAATTTTTCTATCAAATTAAATATTGATCCTATTTTCTTCTTCTTCAGTAAAATTATGTAATAGCATACTCTATCACAGCAATAAATAAGCACGATAATGTGGTAGAATTCATAAAATAAACACAATTAAAGGAACTTCAGAAAACATCAGTTTTAAATTGGGTGATTAAATCCTGTCAAACTCTTTCAAAGAGGATATTAAATATCTTGGTATTTATTAATTGGACATGCTCTTAATGGTACATCTAAAGGGTTTGATCAAAACTGTAATAATCCTTGATATGAAAAATTTAAACACGTGTAAAGTATATGGTTATTCAAGACTTGATCGACACACTTCTTACAATCCACCATTTTAGGAATACAGGAAGTTACAGGAACTTCGCAAGCGACAAGTCTGGAGCTTATAGCTGGAGTTTCCTTTGAGCTCATATTCAAGCCATGTTTTAACTGGGAAAATCCTGTTTGACCACATTAATACATTCTGTGTGTTTTCTCTGTCCATCCGCTTTTTGTATATTTAAATATTATTCTAATATTCAAAGTAGGAAATCAGAAGAGTAATATCCTGGTAAAATGTCTGGCTTTTGCGGATGAGTTAGCCCTACTGGCAGAGTCGGAAGAAAACGCAATAAGGCAAATAAATTCCTTGAAGAAAGTAGCTGAAGAAACTGGACTTAAAATCTCCGTTCAAAAGACCAAATTTATGAATACAGACCCCCACTTTAGTAAGAAAGAAGTGAAAACATAATTCGGCAAAATTCAAGCGGTTAAAGTTTTAAATATCTGGGCGAAATAATAAGCAGAAACTTGTCTGAAAAGGATAGCATGGAGTACAGAATTAAAAAATTGGAGAATTTATGCTACTTAACGATTAGTATGTATAATAAAAAATGCCTCTTCAAATAGGCCAAAATCAGGCACTACAACACAGCGGTAAAGCCAGTGATATTGTACAGGACAGAGACTATGTGCCTCCCCAGTTTAGATAAACTTCTTAAAATAGAGAGAAGGATTCTTAGGTGAATACACGGGCCCAAAGTAACACCTGAAAGATACCGGCTGAAATCAAACAAAGAAATTTACTTTTAAATGAGCGACTTGGAAACATAAATGAGGGTTAGAAGACTCAGATTTTATGGTCACATGATGAGGATGAACTAGGAGAAACTAAAGAAAGGAAGGAGAAGAAGTAAAATAAAAAAAGGAAAATGAAACAAAATTAAATAAAATAAAAATCGGAAATACCAATTTTCAAATCCAAACTGCTATATGACTGAAAATTAGATTTAATCACATACATTACAAGACGTTTATGCATACTGTAATTCTTATTAAGTAAGAAATTATAAAAATTCCATTCCACACATAATGTATAATTTATCATTTGCAATCTTGTTTTGCAAACTGTCCTCCACGTGGTAACGTGGATGTAAAAATTTCCCATTGAAGGCACTTCTAGTGTAAGTGTAATTTTTTGGATGAGCCCCACATGTGTTTAAGTAGCATGCTGTATATAATAATTTTGTTAGTTAGAGATAGTTATAAAAATATAATAAATTATCGATTCTGTTTAATGATTCCCTTTTAGTACAATACTATAACATTAGATAGTATCTATCATCCTGTAGTCATTTTAGGTTCGAATTCATACACACGAACTATTTATTTGGTTCTTTGTTCAACATTTTTCATTAAGAATTATATTTTCAGGGGAACCACTTACCTATTTGTGTGGGTTCCTTTTTTTTTTTTTTTTTTTTTTGTATAATTCTACTATTCTTTCAGGCATTACCATTAAAATTATTACTGAAGATTGATTTAAAATAAGAGGATCAGATATGAGTGGCTGAGAAAAACAGAATTTCTAAAAATTAATATAAATAAGCTTAAAAAATTTTAACATTGTAAGCCTGTTGTTTTCCCATTAGGTGGCTGGAAAAAAAGAAAAATCTATGCATCAACTCTTACACGTTTTTTTTTAATTCCCAACAAACACAATGCATAAAAAACATCTTTTTTATTCATCATTTTCAATGCTTTGTGTAAATGGATGCGATGCCAAACAGAGCTTATTAATTAGTTCAAGAATAGAGAGCTGAAAGCAGAAACTAGAAGAATCCGGATTTTATGCTTCGGCGACGATTTACTAGAGGTCTTAAAAACCAGACACGTATGAGAAAATATGTTAATTTTTAACATTGTTTTCCAATAGACTTTTAGCTTGACGATTAGAAGAAAACAGTATATGCGAACTGAGATGCTTTACAAACCTGTAAAAATAAAAATAAAAACAAGTTAGAGAGGAAAAGACACAGTTACTAAGAAACATTTCACCCAGCCGCCTCTCCCATTAGCTCTAAAGATGACCTACAAATTCGGTCGAAACATCGGTAAAAATAAAATTAAGTCTTGACTCATTTGGTATTTTTTTGAATGCACCCCCCAACTATCTCCATGCTCCACTAAAAAGAAACATTCGCGCCGAAAACTATCAACACGTAGTTTTAGGCGCGAAAGTACGTAGGAAGTAGTTTTTTAAAAAGGTAAATAAAAAGTAGTAACATTATATTATTATAAAACTATCAACCAAATAAAAGTTGCTAAACGCGGCTAAAGAAGTTTTCACAAAAAATAAAATGAACAAAATAGGACACTTTAGGCCTTTAAGGCCTTGTAATCGCTATAAATGCATAAATTGTAACTTTTGTTATTGACTGTCTATAACGATTTACAAAAATAGAACAAGACAAATGGTGACTACTCCAAGAATTTCAGAAAATTATTAAGCTCAAGTAGGCACCATTTTGATCACCCAATCACAACCAAGGATTTGATCACGTTAAAAATGACGTCATCATGTTGGGAAATTTTAATTTAAACCTCAACCTAACCTTAACCTTCAGGTTTCCCTTTTAATTGTAGTCACGTGACAAAACTAAAAAAATCTTGAATAAGTTTTTTATCTGCTATACTAATACTTAAAGAAATCAGTTTTGAAATGTTTATGATTTTTTTTTCGTCTTAAAACAAAAAAATCATTTCTGATATATCTTAATATCATTGTCACACCGAGTTTATTTCAATCTTAAATCTTAATCGATTATAAACAATATTGGATCTTTAATTATATACATATTGACAGCGGAAATCCAACACTTCTAACATCATGAGAAATATTAATTTTAACCATCATGATAAATGCTACTGAAAATTCTCGGTAAAAAAGAAAAAGAGAAACCGATATTTCATGTGGAAATTCAGTTCAATATAAGATTGTGTTTAGATAACTTTAATTTCCTGTGTGTAACGAAAGGTTCTAAAACCCACTAAAGAAATGTATTCACATAACTTTTTTGAATTACGGAGAATAAATGGAAATTAAAATGAAAATGCCGCCTCTTTTTATTTAAAAAGTGAGAGAGAGAGAAAAATGGGCAAAAAGAAAATAGGGAGGGACCGAGAGGGAGTTCAACTTGTTTCCACGTCTATTGAACATTGTTAAATTCTGTCAAAGTAAATTGGATGAAGCATCGACCCATTTTGACAGCACCGCTTATCTCCATCTTTGAGGGAGGAAACAGAAGAAGAGGAAAAGACAAGCAGCATTGAATGATTTGAATTTAAATAACAAACAGGTAATTGGTAACGGGCAAGTGTCGTAATTAAGTACATAAAACTGTTCATTATATAAACGCATAAACATTAAAATGATAGAGTGCAATCATGCCCTTAAGTTCATTTCTTAAAGAACACCGTAAATGCTCGTCATATTTTTAAAATATAAAATGACCGTTTTATCAAATTCCTGAGTTCAAAAGTCTGTAAATATTTTAATGCTATTTATTATTTACCAACACTTAATAATCCCTTTAGAGAATTCTCTAAGCTTGTTTACTAACTTGATTCTTCAAAAAAAGCCTCAGTTTATTTATTTATTTCAAAGAAGAAACATGACAGTGTCCTAAGAAATTCTCGTAGTTTTAAGACATTACTGACATTACTACGTGAAATTATTAAATATGAAGGGGAAGGTGTCCTTGACCAGCGCACTGTGCAGTGTTGGTTTGAAAAATTTAGCAGTGGAGATACGACGTTGGAAAGGAAGAAGGGCTCCGGGTGACCATTAATGGATATTGATGAGGTTCTGAAGGAAGCAGATGAGTCAAATCCGTCCACAAGTATTCGCGAACTTGCCAGGAAGTGTGATGTGTCGAAAGATACTGTTAGTCGCCATCTAAATATATCAAAGAAATAATACTACAAATATTTAGTTTAAAAAACAGTCATTTTTTTTTATACACTCTATTACTAATTTTAAATATAGAATCAAGGAAGGTAATTATTTATGAACTTTAGTATGAAAAAGATAATTTAATTATGAGAAATGGGCATGCTTCGGTATTCATTTCATCTATATACGAACGTTCCAACAAGCATATATCATCTATACTTGAAAATATAACTTGAAACTTTTATTTCTTGATTAAATCATTGCGGAAATCTAATCGTTATTCATAATTACATTCTATATCCCATACTAAAGCTCACGATCACTTGTATTTTTTGGAGAATACTAAAAAGGAAACGAATATACAGTTGAAAATTGTAAGTCAACTCAAAGTGACACCTTCGGAATAGATACCTGAAGGAATATTGACAGTGAAAATAAAGTATTTTAAAATTTGATTTTTAATAATATCATTTAATATCTGGTAAATGCCCGAGAGTTGAACGAAGAGCATATGGGAGGATTTTAAAGAGTGAAGTTTGTAAAAAAGAATTGTGGAATCTGAATCGAATCGTTGGGTACGCTCAGCCTTTCTTTATTTTTACGTTAAATTTCGCCTGCCCTTTACTGAAAGTAAAGGGCAGGCGAAATGGAACAAATCCTTCTTGCCCGGGACTTCGGAACATACTCTGCAATTTCACGTTTTGGAATCGCCTAAAATCGTCAGTAGCCTCACCCTTTTTCGGACTGAATATTCTACCCTATACCTTATTTTCAAACGCCTAATGCCATAATTCATTCAACAACGTTAACCTCCACGCGTCCCAATCTACAGATGGTGTAATAATATTCTTATAAATTTAGATTTCTAAATTTCGATACCACGGACGCGAGCTTAGCAATATCGATACAAAAAACAACAAGCATTTCCTGCCTTTAAACACGCTTTTATTTCCTATTGACCGTATAAATAATAAACAAAATAATTTATAGCTAGTTATAGTGTATTTCCTTTTTATAATCAAAATGGCTTTTTAAATAAATTCCTTCATCACTAAGGTCACGTATGTTAAAAACAAGTATTGAATCCAGGAGCATGGATTGTGTAGTTCACTGAATGAGAGCTAATGATGAAAATAAGTTGTATTATTAATTGTATTTTTTTTTTAAATTGTATAACTGGGTTCAAATAACTCCATTACTTAATTAATTCTGCTAATCTCTTACAGAATTCGGTTTGAATATGGATCTGGATTGTAAAATATACGTTAATATGTTCGCGGATGATTATGATCTGCCGGACGAGACCGTGAGAACTATAAAAATAAATGCAATAGCGTTGATAAATACAGATAAAGTTGATAAATCTAACAAAAGTAGTAACATTAATCTGATTTCTTCAAAACAGGAACAGAACATATCAAGTAAACAGGACAAAGCAGGGAAACAATTAAGAAAATAATTGCAATATAAAGACTACAATGGAAAACGAGGTTACTCCATTTTTTTCACAAAACTTAGTACAGCGGTTTCTGATAGATCTTTCGATGACGAACGATGGTGTAGTCTAAAAAGCAGAAACACTAGTTGATACGAACGAATTTAGGCTTAAACCCCCTCAAACATCCACTTCAATTTCAGATTGACAGTACCCGCAAACCAGTTGGATTTTATTAAAAATAATTATACCAATTCTGTGGTAAATTTACCTTCTATAACATTTAGATAAATGTGAATTAGTTAAAAGTTTAAAAATAGGTAAAGCTTTTCCTCTTGTAGTCTGCATATAATTTGAATAGTTTAAAAGCTATAAATATAATTTACATTACATTACATTATATAAACTATAATATTGAAGAAGTAATGTATATTGTTCAAATAATAATGCTAATAGTTTAGTTAGGATTGATAAAATGAAATTATAAAAAATAACTCAAGATTTTTTAGCCCAATTTAAGATGGATTACTTGAAAACAAATTTGGAGGAGGATAACTTATTTTATAGATAACTTTGTTGAAGTCTCGGGTTGAATCCGGCCGTGACAGATAGAATAGTTAATCTGTCAACAGCCATGGATTGACACTGCTGGATCTTTGACCCTCCTTAGCCTCTGTAAATTTGGGATTCTTAGTTGTGAGGTGCACAACCCCTGGCTCAGAAACAGTGCGATGTCTGCCAAGCACAGAGCCCAATATCCTTTCATGGGTTAATAGTAATACAGGCATTTGTATTTAATCTTTATTTTACAACTTTCAATTAACTTGAAATATATTTAGTGTCCACAACAACTTTTACCTTCAGATAGTGAGACATCGTCCCTGGGACCTTATGGTAGCCATTTCCCGAAATTTCCCACCCTACCGATGATGGGAAATCCCCTTATGACTCCTATCTCATCAGGACCTTATTGAATGTGGAAGTGTGTGGTTGGGTATAAAGTTTCTTAATAAAATATAAAGGTCTCACGGACCAGACCTCAGTATTTGTGAGATTTAATATTTCATATTTATTAGTTAATATTAATCAATGATACTTTCAAATTTATAAATACTATTAACATATAAATTATTTTATTATTATTTTATACAATAATTGTTATTATTTTCAGTTTGTTTTACAAATATGGAATGAAGATCCAAGGATTTTTGATAAAATTAACCTCTTGTTAGAATACTTTGAGAATGAAGAAGCTGACAGTATAATCAAATCAGGTGTTGATGACGGAGCCTATTTGTATTTATGGCGATTTTAATTTTTAAAGTTTATTTAGTTTCATTATTAGTCTTTTAATTGTTTACAATAAAAATTAATCAATTTTTTTTAAATACAAAAGCTTTAAAACATACTATTCCCTGTATTGATGTTATTTGTTTTGTTTTTTACTAGAATTTTGTAAAATATCATATATTACTTGATTGTGGACAATGCAAGAATGTTCTTGTAAGTAATAACACAAAATAAAATTATTATTTATATTATTTCGCTTATATCAATACGTTTTTAAATAAGGCGTTCTGTGGGAACAGTACTTACGGAATAACTATGCCAGTACTTGAGGATTAAAAATGATTATTATTTACATCCGTAACCTGTTCATGATAATCAAAGTATGAGACTTGAACTAGTGGTTAATCAAAAACATTGGCTTCTGCTAAATGATTACTCAATATATCGTACGCAAGAAAAAGGAAAAGAAGAAACCAACTTATTTACCAGGTTAAAATAGCAGAAAAAGGGCATAAAGAACTAAAAAAAGGTTAAACATTAAAGTGATAAAAATAAGTTTATATTGCCTACGCATTCAAAGTTGAACTGGCATAACGATACTTCAGATTAAAAAATAAAACGAAATAATACCTCAACTGAGTGAAATATTGAAGGGCAAGTTTCTTTCATTTTCTGCAGAGATAGAACAGAAAAAAGTTTACGCTACCAAACGACGAGGCACATTACTCAAACCAAGTTTTCTGAAGAAAAATAGGTTTTTATTTTCATATCGCCCTCAACCTGCTTTCTCCCCATGTCGCAGATGGAGATGAATTAATGTTTGCTTTTTTTTTTTTATTCCAGTTCTTCTCTCTTCTGTAGAATATATATATTCTTTCGAAAATACAGAAAATTAAATACTGAGAAAACATTCGAGCAATCACAACATGTAATAACCTTTTCATACTTCCCTTAATTTTTTTATTCCTTAAAAATAAAAAAATAATTCTTTGAACACTGAAGTGTTCAATAAATATAATATTAAAGTAATATAATATATCAGAGTTTGATTCCTGTGAAATAAAACTTTTTTGAATCAAGATATCACTATCTTCAAGTTTTTTTTAATATCTATTTTCGCAATATTTATTAATTGATGCATTCATTAATTCATTCATTAAATAAAAGTTTTAAGATCCCTTAGCACAAGATGTTAAAGAAAAAACAACAGATTTCGTATTTTGTTTTTAAGCGTTTTATATATTGAGGTTTCCCTTAAACAACCATCAAAGTCAACCAAACATTTCCTTTAAATATTTTTATTCTGATGATAAAAAATGTAATTCTCTTGAAAATAAAACTATTTAAAAATTATCACCATCATAACAATAATAAAATATAAAACAAACGTTTCTCTTTTTTCCTTTTTACACTTACTGTCTGTCTGTCTTTTTCATCTTCCTCCCTTAGACCGTGTCTGTGAATGCTTACCTCTATTCCTTTTATGTACCATGGTCTTCATCACCGTATTCTCCATTCATCATTCCATTTGGAAATTAAATTGGAAAACCATTTCTCCTCTATTCTTCTGAGATAACAGTACCATTCGAATATCCATTTTGCTATATTTGGTAAGGTTTCTCTTCTTTCAATGATTTTTTGGGTTTGCTTTCGCTTCCTGATTCCAACATTAATCCTCCTTTATATTCTGGATACCCTGGTAGATCTTCGATAGTCCCTTTCAGTGGCATTGTGGTTTTTTAAAAAGTTAAATCATTAATAGAAAAAAAATTACTGGAGATCTTGTGTGTTTAAATTAATGATTAAGAAGAAGGCTGAATTTGACACACCATTACATTAATTATTCTATAATTATTTTCATTTTTAAAATATTAAATGTCGATATTATCGATGGAATATATCAAATTTATTAGAATATTACTATTATGCAATTTATATTACTTTATTATAGTATCGATATCTTCCGAATACTTCTAGTTTGAGTACTGATGCTCTATGTAGTCCATTACTTCATTAGTTATCATTGGTTTTCTTTGATAATAAATCGTCTGTTTCTGTCATAATGTCCACTATTACTCTTTGAGATGTATTACCAGAGAGCTTAGGGGAGCTTGATAAGTTGGAAGCATGTGGAACACAAAGAGCAGTGGCCAGTATCTGGAGCCAAGACAATGGAACCTGTTTTTTCCCCCGTTATCCTCCGAATTCACAAGAGAAGAGGTGAAGAATTGCTGAGCGGATAAGCCGGGCTTTATCCCCTCTAATTCAGCGTAAAGCCTACTGATAACACACACACGGACACACACAAACACAGTTCCTAAAAGCAGGGAAGGAAACCTTTCAAAGCACCTCACCCAGGTCTCATTTGGAATGAGAGAGCTCAGAGCGTTTGTTATCGCCCCCTCTAACTTCGCTCTTTTGTTTTCTAAATGGACCCTAAGAGATTTTTCAAACAACTAATTAAAACAGCCATTACAGACCACACAGGCAACCGCAATCAATGATTCAATGGTCCACCGTATTCTATTAACACAAGAGAGATTGCGATATTGATGAAAATCTCGAAAAAAAAGAAAGGAAGATAGGTTGCAAAGAATCAGGCAATGAAAACCCTGAGAAATATTTCAGGCCTGCTGATAATCAACTATCAATAAATAATTCTATAGAAGTTTTAGATAGATTTATGAAATAAATTATAGATTAATTGTATATACATATTAAAATTATTAAAAAAAGATAACTATTGCTTTATACAAAAATACAAGCAACTAGAGTTTATAATTAAACATAATTTGTTTAATTTATTTTATTTAATTTATCATCAAGTCTTTTTTTTATCAAACGTTACATTTTTGTTTAGTAATGACTCAAAACTAGAAGAAATGTAGTTTGAAAATTACATATGTACACTTACAACATTAATAACAATATTGTTATGAAGAAGAAAAAAACTGTACCATTACAACCCGTGAACGGGTCTGGGGTTTAGTATATGTTAGGGACTGTATTTTTACAAGGACCACGGTTGTGCAGGAGGTGATTTGTCCTAGATCACGCTCAGCCGTCAATTTTTCTCCCTTATTTTTGGTACCCACTTTATAGAGGCTGTGTGAGCCCCAGAAGGGTCCTATATCACATAATATCCATCTCCGGCTGCTTAAAGACTAAAAAAAATTCTTTCCAGTAGAGGCATTTGAACTAGGATTTTCGGCATGGCAACTCAGTGCCGATTAACAACTTATACCAAATTCTTAAATAGAAAATTTAATATCTGGGTCTTATACAAAAATAAACCACAAATTTATTTTTTATTACTGCACACCATTATCTTCTAAATCATATATTTTTTAGTCGCTTTCTTATTTATAATTTAGTTGTATTGTTTAAACTAGTAAAATAGATTTTAAATAAATAATGGATCAATAACATAACGCCATAACTAATAAATAATAACAATACCTTAAGGCAAAGAGAAAATTTAAGCACTATTGATCCACTTTCCAAGTAAGTTAATACTTTATGGTTGTACAACTCTGGACTAGTGTGGTGAAGTTGCTCAATGCCAGAGGTCCAGTTTGATTTAAAATTTAATAATTACACATTAATACCGATTATAATCCGGCAATTAATAATACTAAGGAAGGTTTGAGCTGGTAATTGATTGGAAAGGATTACAAAGGATCAGAATGATGAGATTTTGGAGAAGATCAAGGAAGGTTAGAAGATAAGATGAAGAACATATGGAATATTGAGGTTACCTCGTGAATTATTGTTTGAAATGTAATAAGGAGTATTAAATATTGTTCAGTGGGCTTAAGACTTACAATTCTGCCATGTTTAAATCGGTGTAGATAGCCTTCAGTCTTGTCTGAAGATCAGTTTAGTTGTCTCATTAACTAGATGATTCGTATGCTAGGCCTAATTGTAAGTTTAATACGTGGGTTATAACTTATTTATGGTGAAGGAAGGGTTGGGAATCTTATATACCATATATAAGAGAATTTTTAAAAAGATTTTGGCAGTGTCGAGAGTAGGCTTATTGCTTCTGCTTTATATGATGAGATATTACTGGCAGATTTACAAGATTTAAGGAATATTATAATCAAAAGAAAAAGGGTTATGCCGAAGATGTAACAATACAAACAGGGAAGGAATGCAGTTGTTGCTTAGGACATTTAACAAAGAGTTGCTTAAAATTTTCGTATTTTTAATTCATTTTTAGAAAATTGGAACAAACTGTGGTTCGGTTTATTTTCGGGAGTTGGTGAAATAGGAATGCGAGTGGAATTTGGGAATGTGTTGTATAGATATTTGGCAAATTCTTCTGCTTTATCACGATCTGACGAAGACCAGAGATCTTCAACATTTCGAACAAGATGGGAAATACGGCGGAATTTAAGTATTTATATTGTCACATCCTTGATCGAATTACAGAGAGTAGATAGTGAAGATAGCTAGAAATTCTCGAATTAGTAATTAAATGTAGCCGATTGATTTTTAACTAGTTTGAGATAATAATTACACAATTTACGTTGGTGAGGATGCATGGTTCTGTAGTAGGGACTGATAGTGGATTGTTAGGATTGTGCTGTGTGCTTAGGATTTTTCTTTTGGTCATTTGGAGAAATGGTAGATTAGGATACTGTCTAAAGTATTTGTTTGATCTGGGTGGTCTTGGAATTACAGCTTTTAACTTCAATGAAGTCAGTTGTTTAGTTTTTTTACTAATTAGAGCAATGGGTTTGTGATCTCATCGAGTTAAGGAATGTTTATGTAAATAAGTGAGATGTATATTACTTCTCCAAGGTAGTCAGTTCCTAAAATCACTTCCGATAAGAACAAGACTATTGGGAAAATTGATATTTTTTGATAAACATATATTTATCAAAAGGCAGGGTTTTTTTATTACTATTTTTTTTTCTAGAGTGGAAATTCCATGCTTAAATCATGGAAATACCACTCGGTAATTATCAGTTGACTCAACTCCAAGAGTTGTTTCGATAAAATTAATAAAATTTTAGGAATTTATATTGCAATATTATGACCGTATTTTTTTTGAAAATATATGTCATTAGTTACAGTCAGAACGTCATCCATTATGACAATACAAATAAACATCACAACTCAATATCTCTATTGATATGTAATTACAACACTACAACTCAATACACACTCTATTGATATGTAATGCAAAGAAATGAAATATAGTAAATTATTTATTTATAAAAATATCTCTCAACTATTTTTTGGTAAATAAGTCAGTTCGTAAGATGATAACGCAATACTTAATAACTTTTTAAATCAAAACATATTCGTCAATTAAGATTTTTTCGGGGGTCTTCTAGGGGGAAGAGCCTAAGCTTTTCTAAAGAGGCATAAAAAACTTTAGTTATTCCGTCCTTCGAAAGGAACGTAAGATGGGGGTCCCGAGCCTGTGCAGTGTCATATAATCGTTACGTTTCCCTACCCTAATTGTACCTGGATGATAGAATTACTATATCCTATATATCTTAGAGCATTGATATATCAATCAATTTAGTTTTCTATCCTTTATTATTCTTTGGTAAAACAATCCAGAAGTCTTCAAAATATTGGTAAAAATGATTTATTACAATATACCCATTTTTTTTAAACACTTTATTTAAAAACATTATAATCTGCTACTTGTGGGCAATAAGTAATGGTGATATATAGCTAAAACCATTCCATAACAAAACAAAAATTATATAAACAAAATAAAATAAGTGAATGTAATAAAATATATACATGTGGAAAAATATATACATGCGGTAATAAAAGGAAATAAATGCAAAAATGATAATAATATAAAGTCTAGAAAAAAATAAATAAAAAAATGTACAAATTCAAACCCTATTTACAATTTGCCTGGGTCCCCGAACTAAACTTCTTCCCCCGGAATGAGGGCAAAGCAGGAGCTAGGGAGGCTCCTGCTCCCTTTCCCAGCCGCGTCACTGGAATTAAACTCCAATGGAAGCTGGTTAAGGGCGCTTCACACACACACACACACAGGTCGTGAGTGGAGAATCTGGCCAGTTCCAGTACTCCAAATAACATTATTATAACAAGTCTCGGGGCCATTGGCTTTTTAGACGGCGGGGTGGATTGTATAGATGTGTGGAACTGGATCATGACTGAGCCAGGGAATATACCATTTTAAGTTTGTTATCAAACAAAAGTATGAATTTCCTAAGGCAAGTAATTTTTTTTTAAATTTGAACGAATCAAAATTATGATTCTCGATAACTTTAGTACTAATTAGATCATTACCTGCAGCTCTATATAAAAAGGGAAATGTTAGCTAACGAAATAAATAAGTTGTTAATTTATGCATGTACCCTACAACGACATGTGGCCAGTTATATTCCGCAGGATGTTCTAGTTGTATTTTGTCAAAAGCTTCGAGTTTCAAAATTCCATTACATTATTCCTCTGGTCAGTATTTTATTGTTATTTATAATTTTATTTTTTTACACCACATAAATTGTTAAAAATAATTAATGAAAATTTAATAAAAAAGATATTTCTGAATAGACTCATTGGAGAGGAAAATTACTTCATTAATTCATTCCTTGTTGGTCTTGGAGCCTATCGGAAGGTTAAGACATAACATTTTACTATAATAAGACAAAATGTTTTAGTGTGGATACTAAATTCAACGGTGCTGTATCATCAAGAGATTTTCTGTTTTGTCAGCTTGTTATTGACAACAACAGAGCTGAGACACAGAGCTGAGTTCAGAGACTAAACTGTACAACAAGGGAACCCATTGCTTGTCATTTCGACGAGAAGACAATCTCTTGAAGAGTGGAAAGGAATGAGAAGAGATGAAGCCATTGTTGGAGGGTCGGAGATATGGTGCCTCCTCCATTCCCCTGCACCATTAGCATCCAAATGGAGACATTAAAACTCATTAAGCGGCTATTTACTTTTTCTCTTTAGAAGAGAGATTATTCAAGGCCTCTTGCCATCTTCCTTCTTCTAATTGTTTTACTCGAGGATCCTAGGAGCCTTAGGAACATTTTAACTCCTAAAGAATAGACTGTTTGAGAAGTTTGAGAGGTCAGAAATCTGTTAGTATCCAAACTTCGTTAAATGGAATCTCATGGTCACGCAATTCAAACTGAAACATATACATTTTTATTTATAGTTGGTTATAAGGAAGATAGTGTGAAATGATAGGATCTAAATTAATTCGAATAAGTTTATGTAAATGGTTGGTTACCGAAACGGAGGTGATTTCGTGGCATTGCTATAGAAGGTGATATGTTAGAATATGTCGAGAACTTTAGGTACTTAAAATAGTTATAGCTTCGGTCAATAAGCACTTAAGTCGAGATATTAATCAGTTTTTGTACATAGGGATGTGGATTAGTGTAATGTCAATAGTGAATAAGGGACGAAGTCAGCCATTGTAACTATTTTACAAGTCTTAATATAAGCAATTGAGAGCTATTGATTATTTTACAATTCTGTTTCAAGACAATATATTCGAATAACACGTTTCTACTTCCTTCAATACAGTAAACTCTCTATGCATACAATTCGACTTAAGCACTGATTCACCGGGACTGTAGATATACAGTTATTTAAAAAAAACGAAATTCGTAGGAAAAAAGGAAATGAAGTAGCAGTTAAAGGCAGGAACCACTTGTGATTTTTCCGGTTCACTACACATAAAATGGCGCATTTTTGTCGAAAATTCAAACACTAGAATTTATGAAACTATCAGCCTTAAAGTGTTTTGAGTTATCTGACGGATTTGGGTACGGTTGGTGGGTGAGTGGACAAAAGTTTCTAAGCATACATTGGTGGTTTTGGGTTCGAATCTTCGGATTGACAAAACCTTGTTATAAATTATTACGAAGAGAAGAAAAAAAATAAGAATTTTTCATTATCCTACTAATATTATAAATGTGAATGTTTGTATGTTTGTCTCTCTTTCACGCAAAAACTACTGGACGGATTTGGATGAAACTTTACAGTAATATAGGTTATACATCAGAATAACACATAGGCTATAGCAAGCGCGGATTTATGGGAGGATGCAAGGGGGCACGTGCCTCCCGCCCCCTCCCCCTCCCGACAGTATTTTAGGTACTGTGGAGAATCCATTATTGTACATAAATAAAGGCAAATCACATGATAATAGTTGTTAAAATAACAGAAAGAACATGAGTGAAACTATTTGGTTTGATACCCTATCCATGATCTATGTGGGGGCATGGGGGCATGTGCCCCTCCCGTTATAGTACATAATTAAAGGTAAATCAGGAACATAGCATCTTGAAATTTGTAGTTAGGTTCTGTGTATAGCTTAAGAAAGAAATTCAGATAATTCCACTCCAAGGGTTTCCCCTTTAATATAATAGGGGTTCAAAGGTTGTATAGAATCCGTCAGTTTTGAAGTTAGACATCTGAAATTTCGGATGTTCGAGAAACTTATATTTAAAAAAAAATAATTAAATTATTTATTTAAAATGATCAAAAGTTTCACGAAACTTTACGTGGCAGACCAAATTCCACGCGTGCGAAGCCGCGGGCATAAGCTAGTAGTTTATAATAATGCTGTGTGATGTGATTAGGTTTCATTTCGACATTTGCCATCCTTTATATATATATATATATATATATATATATATAATCCCGTATACAATAAAAGCCAAGTATCGAGATTAAACAGAACCACGCTCATAATCTGCAAACTATAAAGCAGCAATATACACACATTTATTAGTTCTTGCCTTACCTTGTACTGAATCCATGAACCTCCATTAATCATATTGGTACAGGTAAATTTTATGATATAAGAAAAATAATGGTATTCCAAATTGGTAATAGGAATAAAAAGCCCTGTACCACTAAAACCCATGAAGGTTCTTGTGCTAAATATGTAGTAGAGACTGCACTGCTTTTAGGACAATGGTCGTGCAGGCAGGTGATTTGTCTTTGAATCGTGTTTCTCCCCTGTATTTACTTTACAGAGGCTAGGTGAGCCTCATGAGACTCTTCAGATTCCACAGGATTCATTCCCAGCCTTTAAAAGATTAAATAATGATCTGTCACTGCCCGATTTGAACTCTAAACGGTAACTTAGAGCTCTACAAACTGAGCCAACGAGCTCCCTTAGATAATAAGAAATAATAATAAAATTTATTGAATAAAGTTCGGCCCTAGCCGATCTAATAAAGTACAGATTTACCGCAGTTAGGGATATATCTAAGCCGTTAAAGTCGATATTGGCACCTTCACCCAAAAATTGATGTGTAGTAGAGTCGTAACCTAATCTGGTCCATCTCCCTCAAGCCAATTATGTGTCCTCATATTTACGGCCTATTCCTATAAGTGCCTAACTGCCTCGTTAAGTGTCCTTCATCGTAACTTTTCCTGCGAGGTTACTGTCTATAATGGTTAATATTACAATTAATCCGTTTTCCGCTAATGTCTACTTGATCTTTCTTCAAATCCCGCATAAAGGATATTAGTTATTATTATTTAATCGTTTAATATCATTTGTCTAATTTAAATAGATATTTTACCCTTTTATAAAATCATATCAAATTACACATAGATAATTAAATATGTTTGAATTGAGAAATTTTTAAATAAGTAAGCTTTCAAATTAAGAAACTGGAAACAAAATATTTGGAAACACTTCAATTTTGGCTCATTCATCATCATTAAGGATTTGGCACTTTTGTTAATCCGTACATATTAGAGCCAAGTAGATAGGGATTAGCATTGCAAAGACTGAATGCAAGATTCATGAATCAATTAAAACATAAGAATATATATATATTTTTTTTTTAATTAAAAAAAAAAAAAAAATTAAATAATTAAAAAAAGAACCATAAATAAATTATATATATATATATATATATATATATATTTTATTATATATATATATATATATATATATATATATATATATATATATATATGTATATATATATATATATATGTGTATATATATATATATATATATATATATATATATGTATATATATATTTATTTATTTATATATATATTCTTATGTTTTAATTAGTTAGTAGTAGGAATTGGGCTCCAGGGAAGTTATACCATCACTCCTTAAGGGGAAGGCCTACATAAATTAACAAGCAAAAAAAAAACAATCATAATTTTACTAATATTATAAATGTGAAAGTTTGTATGTTTGTCTCTCTTTCACGCAAAAACTACTGAACGGATTTCAATGAAACTTTACAGTTATATAGGTTATACATCAGAATAACACATAGGTTATGGCAAGCGCGGATATATGGGGGGACGCACGGATTCACGTGCCCCCCTACAGTTTTTTAGGTACTGTGGAGAATCCATTATAGTACATAATTAAAGGCAGCATCTTGAAATTTCTAGATAGGTTCTTTGTATAGTTTAAGAAAGAAATTTGGATAATTCCCAAAGGGGAAACCCCTTTAATATAACAGGGTTCAAAGGTTGTATAGGATCCGTCAGTTTTGAAGTTAGACATCCGAAAATTTGCATGTTTTATATTTTTATAAAATAATTAAATTTTTTATTTAAAATGATTTTTCACGTAACTTTATTTGGCAGACCAAATTCCATGCGAGCGAAGCCGCGGGCATAAGCTAGTATTATATAAAGTTATAAATATTGTGTATAGTATCTGTAGTAAAATTATTTAAATTTTTTATTATTTTAATAATTCCTGTTAATTTTTTGTAATAAAAGGTTTTATTCATTCATTCATTCATATATATATTTTATACTTCTTGGTCATTGCGCATTTTTAAAACGACATTTAAATGCTTTATTGATATTTCAGTACTGCTTCTGAGGAATAAAATTTATAGATAATTTTTTTAAACAAAATAACAAACCAGGTTTTGTTTTAATATGCAACTAACAGCACTTAATACACTTCGGGATTAACTATTATATCACCACTAAAAGATTCGTGAAGATTAACCGGACTATTTTCTGTTATGATCTGTCACTCACAACTGACCATCCGCCATATCCTTGAAGAGTGCCCACAACTTGAAAGTTATTTTAGGAACTTAGGAATGGAGAGAAAAATTCATACGATGCTGGGTAAGAATGACACAAATTTTGAAACCATAATTGAATTTCTCAAAAAAGAAGGTATATTTCGTAAAATCTAATATACCAAAAATTATAGAATATGACACTGAAGACCTTAGAAGTTAAGTGTTCATAAATTATCAACCTAACCTAACCAGATTCTTATAATAAAAATTGTTTTATGTTATTCTGTTATAATAATCAAAATAATAACAGCTATTATAATCAAAGAATATATTTAATTAACAGAGACAAAAATATATATATAAGTACTTATGTATTGCTCTTATATCACTAAGCTAGCTAATTGCTGGATTTTATAAAACCTGAATTACAAAATTAAATAACAAATCACTGCAAAACTCAAAATGATACGAATGTAATGCACACAATGATCTGAAATATAATGAAACAGATCTAATCTGGTATGTCAGCATGTTACAGATAGGTAAATGTATATGTAACACTGACACTAATAAATTAAAATTCGCGTTAAAATCATCATATATATTACTGAATAAGCAGACTTTAACTGTAACAGAATTCAGAAAAAAGTATAAAATATATATAGCTATATTAAATACATGTAAAATATATATTTAACTAAAATATTTAGGGTTCCAGGGAAACATTATTATGTAAGTAATATAAATAAATTAATCATACATACAGACTTTTGAGAACTTTTAAAATACAGTTTGATGAACATCTATCATGACTTTTCTGTAATAATGTTAAATTTGAAGACTAAATAATGTTGTCTATGGTCTATACGAACTTCTTAAGTGACGTTAAATGAACTAACAAACTAATGCACGGGTACATTTTCGCAATTCAACAAATAAAAATAACAAATATGAATTAATAATTATATCTAATGAAAATTTATTATATTAGAGAAGAATTAGTTGACTGTAACTTCTAATGTAAGGAAGAAATAGTTGGGGGTGCAGTCAATAAAAACACCTTAATAAGTGTATACTTATTAGTTGTGTGCCGACGATTCGGCCTACAATGTAGGCCATCTTCAGGGCAAATATACCAAGCGGCGGCGAAGACGATCAACTGCCAATTGAATAGAATTTATGGTCTACATTGTAGGCCGAAACGTCGGCACACAATAAATAAATATACACTTATTAAGGTGTTTTTATTGGCTGCACCCCCAACTACAAAATTTATTATAGCTTTAAGTAAGGTACTGCATATGCTTTGTAGTGAACTGAAATCTGTAGTCCTATATAGTTACAAAAATCAGATATACGGAATTTCAACAACATTCTCACAAGACAAATGATAATGCTTGTCGAGATGGCGATAGTAAATAATCAACATTATCTGAAAACAGAAAACATTTGTGATTACATTGTTCATGTAACTGCGTATAAGGAAAAATTGTATGGCATGGCTACAAAGAGAGTGATTGAAATTACTACAAATATCGAAACTCGATTCGTAAACCAGTCTTAAGAACAATCAATAATTGTTTTCTCAAATGACTCAATCATATCAGTGATTCTAACATGTTTACAAAACCAACGTCACAAGGATTTTACGCCATTACATTTAGAAGTGGCTATGATTCAGCTCACAATGAAACATGCGTAACGGCAGCTTAATGTCGAAAAAACACACTTAACTAAATAACCACTTGTATCCAATTGTCAAGTATTTCCATGAATATTGTTAGCCAATTTATTTTCTACTCTTACGAACAGACTTTTCATCGATTGACTACGTGATAGAAATATAAACGGACGTAAGATTTCTGAGTATTATGCACTTAAATGGGATAAAAAAAAATCTTAAATTAATAATATATCTGTCAAGTAGTACTGATAAAGTACTCAAACAAATAACCAGTAAACAGTTCAATAGCAAGAGGAAAGTTGGTATTTGATTACTAATAAAGCTGAAGGATTTAGGATAGTATTTTCCTTATAGGCATATATGTATATGTACATATATATATATATATATATATATATATATATATATATATTTATTTATATTCATAATTACACTATTTACAATTTGTCTGGAACCTGGAAGCTGGTTAAGGTCGCATGACATCACACACCCATCGTGAGTGGAGAATCTGGCCAGTGCCAGTACTCCAAGTAATATTACAACAGGTCTTGAGGCCATTGGCGATTCAGACGGCGGGGTGTGTTATATGGATGTGTGAAACTGGATAGTGACTGAGCCAGGTGATTGGGATGACAGGCCAGGTTATAAAATTTAGTAGGGATGAGGTCGAGGACGAAAGGAATGTTGAGATCATTATGGAGGGTTTTGTTGGAGACATAGTGAGGAGCATTGACTTAGACAATAGTTCTCAGGGCTTTGGATTGAAAGGATTGAATAAGTCTCATATTCGATTTTTTGTGGTCCCCCACAGTTCCAGTCCACAGCTCCAAATAGGTTTGATGATCATCTTGTATATTAGAAGTTTATTGTCTATTGAAAGATGGGAGGTCCCACATATTACGTAGTCCTACATCTGTATTTTTTGCTGAATCGACTATTAAGTTCTTGTCTTTTGAGTCTGTTATGAGGGTTCCATGTAAGTCTTTTGTCTAGGAGGAAGCCAAGATATCGTACTGTGTCTAAAATACGTAGGACGGTTTCAACGAATTCGACAGAAAGGCATATTCCCCGGCGAAGTGCAAAAGTCATGTGTTTGCATTTTTCCTTGTTGAATTTGATCCGCAATTGGTTACACCAAATTTCAATGAGTGAAAGGTGCCTTTGGAGATTCGAAAAATCTATTTCAATGTCTGGATGAGATGATAGGATGGCTGAGACGACTGCGAACGTTGCAAGGAAGTATAGGAAAGGGCCCAAGACGCTGCCTTGGGGGACTCCAGCTTGAATTGGGTTAAGATTGAGGTATTCGTTACCACAGCGTACTTGGAAGAAGCGACCAGAAAGATAGGATCGAAGGACTAGGAATAAGGATGGGAGTAACAGCTAATATTCTTATGAAGTATTAACAGCTAGTATTAACAGCTAATATTCTTATGAAGTAAGAATAATTATAATCATACTATGTATTATTATTTTTGTATTTAGATATAATTTATTAGATTTTATATATTATCAACAATTAATTTGGTTTATATTTTTAAACCTGCCTTTATTTTTTTGTTGATTATCTTCTTGTTTAGCAGAGACCAATCGTTCACCCTTCAAATAAATATAAAGGTTCTTCTTTTATAAATATACAATTGTTATACATCGGCAAATATATATGGTATAGGTTTATGCCAGCTCTGATCGGCTGTTTTATATATTTTAAAAAAATGGTTTTTAATTCAATATAAATTCCGTGAAAAAAATCGGCGTTCTTGTTACAGAGATAAGCCATGTACGCCGCACGAACATTTTTTTTTTATATAATTCGATATTAATAATTATTCTTATTTTAAAACATAAAACACCAAGTATAAAATTAGCAAAATATTCTAAACTTGTTATATTGCTTCATTACACCCGTCCTCGTATTCATGATAAATAGAATAAATGAACTATCTTCTAAAGTACCGGTATATTATTTACAAAATGCAGTAAATAAAAATGTATGTTAATTTCTCGTAAAACTTCATTGTGCCTTGAAGGAAGGTACTCTATCTGCTTATGTAATGAACCCAAATCTGCACAAGTAAATAATTATGAAAACCCAAAATACTTTTTTAAAAATTGGTTTATTGAAATACATAATCGTATAATTACTCTACAGCAAGTAAATGTAATGAAATATATAAAACAAAGTAAGTAAATACATATACAAAACCAAGTACGAGATAAACTACTTACTGCTAGTCCACAAATAACAAATTCAACTTAAAAAGTCACGAGATGGCTTTTCTGACGCCTCGTATGATCGTCGGGAATTGAATAACAGATCGCCCGGTAGGTTTGTAATAACTATACTTGGTTGGAGATAAAGTTTGTCACGGAAGGATTGCTATCTGGTTAGGGGAAGATCAGCAGTAAATGTGACATTCAGATGATTATGGATGACTTTATTCTAACAAAGTAAAAAGCATTGAGGAATGTAAGAAGGATTTTGGATTAAGCGTGTAGTATATGAGTTAAAATAACAGTTAATAGTTTTTTAAGTAATAAAATGGTTAAAATTGGTAAAATGGTTATATAAGAAATAATACAAATATCGTGGCACATATTTTAACTGCGATAATCGATGCGATACATAAGTAAATGAAGTAGATATAGTTGATTCTTTTATTAATTTCATAAAGGTAATTAAACAATAAAATTGTTATTGGATGTAGGTAATTAATGCTGGATATATTAATTCTAACATAATATATTGACTACGTTTTTGCAGTATTCTTTAAATTACATATATACACATTTAAAATAATTTCTGAATTCTTCTTATGTAAAGATTGTTATTTTATCTCTTCGTTGATATCCATGATAAGTATAGATTTTTTCTTTTCCCAGAATATTTTCATTCATAATTTTCATGTTTCATTCCGTCCGTTTTGTATGCAGATCGGATTAGAAGATAGTATTATTGAATAATAAAACCTTCTAATTTGTAGTTATACTGGCTTTTGCCCACAGCTTCGCTCACGTGGAATTCGGTCTGCCACATAAAGTTCCGTGACAGATCATTTTAAATAAATAATTTAATTTTGTTAAACTATAAGTGAGAATCACGTGAGCAAGCATACAAATTTTGTCCCCCTTTTTTCATCCCCTTAGGGGTAGAATTTTGGAAAATCCTTTCTTATCGGATGCCTAAGGCATACAAAGAAAACACCCTCCAAGTTTCAGGTCTCTACTATCAGCGGTTTAGGCTGTGCGTTGATCCTTGATTCATTCAGTCAGTCAGTCATGACAAAGAATTTAATATGTATAGACTAGCTTCCGCACGCGACTTCGTCCGCGGAGAAGTCGAAAATGGCTCTAATAGGATTTTTAATTGGTTTGTTACTTTATTAATTTTGTTATAACATATAAATTATTATGTTCAAATGTTTGAATAATTATAAAATATAACAATCTTTATTATAGTATAGGGATTTAAAGGTTAAATTAACATGAAAATAAAATTAAATTTTGTTATACTTTGTGAACACGAAGCTCGGCCTTCGATCTGGTGAAAGTTACACGGGGGTATTATCTTTTTACAACGCAATCGAAATACTCCACACCTACCGCATTTCTATGTAAACAATATTTTTTGTTTTTCCTTCGGGAGCAAGAATCACCAGGCTACTATGTGCGCTTACTCTGGAGCATGCCACATACAACTGGCCGTGAGAGAAGTAGATTTCCCTCAAGTCTATTCCGGCTACCTTAAGAGTTTGACCTTATAAAATTTAATTGAAATCAAAAGCAATAAGGGGTATTGATATCAAAATCGAAGAAAATCATCACCAACATAACTTCCTACCTCTTTTTAACCCCGTTAGGGGATACATTTCAATAAAATAAGAAACATGTCTTCCATCAATTCTGGCTTATGCAAAGTTTGAAGTAGATTGGACCACAGAATCACCTTGTCCTATACAAACTTTGCCCCCCTTTTCACCCTCTTAGGGGTAGAATTTTGGAAAATCCTTTCTTATCGGATGCCTACGTCATACAAAGAACACACCCTTCAAGTTTCAGGCTTCTACGATCAGCGGTTTAGGCTGTGCGTTGATCCGTCAGTAAGTCAGTCATTGATTCAGGACGAACTCTTTTATATATATAGATATTTGTTTTTTTTGTTTTTTTCATATTGAACTACTAAGGACCACATGTTTTAAACCGTCTTCTCATACCTTTGTTCTTAGCACAGTGATCATTCATAAGGTGTTGGCCCTTTATTTCATCCGTCCAGTGCTTTACCGTCATTTCACGGTAACATTCTTAGCATATTATTATAATTATACTCTTATTAGTATTACATAATAATAATTATTATCCAATAATCTTATTATTGATGATGCAATACATGTCTTATATTTCCATCTCAACAACCCTATAAATTAAAAAATGATATATTTATTTATATTTCTACCTGAAGTCCTTCAGTTTCTTCTTTACAGATGAAAAAAAACTTACATAGTATGCATTTCTCTTATACCACCTCCTACTAATATGTTATATTATAACAACTATTGCGTTACGAGTAATACAATAAACACTTAGCTAATTTACATTCGGCGTAAATTGGACATTTCTAAAGTATTATAAATATTTATCAAGAAAGGTGGGGCACTGCAAGATGGAGAGGCCAGCAAGTCGCATTCCTAGAGGGTAGTTTTGGGCTGCCTTTTGAGCCCATGAAGGGCGATTTATCACGGAAGGGCTGGCAGGTCGCTGCGGAAATAAATGATTCCAGCCTTTCCGCTATCGCCCTTCCGAGCCCCGCCATCGCTGGGCTGTAATTACAATCACCCTCCAGCGGTGCCGCCGGACTGACAAGTCTTGAAGTCGGTTCCTATCTAGAGCGTTATCTGCTGTTAGTTGGAGTGTTCTATCATATTTTTGTTTCATTGTACACATTTAAGGAAGTATTCTGTCTCAGAAAATTTTATATTTTAGGTATCCATTACTCAACTGTACCACTATGACCCATTAACAGTCTTGTGCCCAGAACGAGTACTTTTTCTAGGACAACTGTTTGCAGGAACTCAATTTGTAGATTCTATATGAGCCCCAGGAGAGTCTCCAGATCCTGAAAGGTCCATCCTCTGTTAACAAATTAAATGGTATCAAGAGAGGAATAAGTAAGAAAAAATCTAGTCAGTGATCGAGGCATGCAAACCAATCAGTCCCTAATTTCCATTTTTGAAGACGTTTCAAACACTGCTAAAAGTAACAAACCTACTTTTGTCTTGTTTCGAGAAAAATATTTACTCGATCGAAAGAAGTTGGATAGTATCACCAACAGTTGCGTGACGTACTAACCTTGCGGCACCTTGCGGCCTTTGAATAATATAATAATATTTAACTAAAATGTTGTATAATATTAGTATAATTAATACTATTAATAACTTAAAACATCAATAACTAGTTGTATTTTTCGTTTCCCCTATTTTCCTTTGTTATTTTTTTCGTTTCATTAAATGGTTTAAAGTACAAATGATATAAGTTGAACTAAACAATAAAAATGAAAATTAAGTTCATTAACATTTCTGTAAATACAAACACATGGTATAAATAATTTAACCATATAATTATTATTTCTATTGAATTGTTGATATTCCGCATTGAGCTTATTCAGTCCACAATATGTTTTTATTAACACTAATTAATGTTTTTATTAACGAACTACTATTTTAGAATGAATGTAATTATTACTGGAAGTGCGTTTAGAAGTAAAAACTAGATTGATGTTATTAATTTAAATTTTTACAACCCAGACTATAATTGGTTTAGAAATTCAAAAGAAATCCAAAGTTGTGAATATTCACTTCTCTAGGGAATCCTCATCATTACGTATTTAATTTTTTTTTATATTCCATGATGTTTTGGATTTGGATATTTTTGTGCCCTTGCCGCACTTTGATTACCAGCCTTTTCCGGGGTTTACTTTATAAGCTTTTACTGCCCATTGCTAGATAAAAATAATGTTTTTCTGTTTTAACAAAATTTATCATTTTTTGTTTTTATCAGTGGAATCGATGCCGTTACCAGATGGTACAGCTTAGTAAGAAGGAAGAATTAAAATAAGCGTGAAATAAGATAAAAATTCTCCTCCGACTTAAGTCCCGGCTAAGGTACTTAGCCGTACTTACTCCCAGATTATTCCTGAGCCTCCGCGAGGTACTACAGATCGTAGCTTACCTAACCCTAATCCCTAAACGCTAGCAGCGCCCTAAACTCCAATTATGAATTTTGAACTATCTGGGTGGGAAGGATTGCAGCAAGTTGCTCTCAACTCCCGCCTTAGTTTAATCTGTTTAACAGCGTTCCCTACTTAATGGGGACCCCGCTTTCGAACCTTGAGGGATTAATTGCTAATAAGTGTCGGAGTCGGGATACAAAAGATTCCTCTCTTCTTTTAGTCAGAAGATTCGCTTAGATCTCTCGGACGACGAGATCCCCATTTTCGGATTAGATTCTTCATTAAGACGAAGGTCAGACAATGAAGAGAGTAACGGTTCTTAGTTGCGAGAGAGATTTTCTGCCACGAAAAAAAAAGCTCAATTTTAATCTAGCGTCGTTAAAGGAAGGAATTAGCTTAGGCACTTTAATTGGCTCGAAGGAGGCTCTCAATTCATTATTATTAATTATCTTTTTTTGTGAACGTTTGATGAAACCATTGAGGTCTTTGTGAAAAATAGCATTAGAATTATACATAGTCCAATATCGGGTAACTTTTGACAACAGATACACAAAAATGAAAATAAAGCATGCACATTAAATGTCATCCAAAAGGCCATTATTATCGACATAGTTAAATTTTATTTTTATATAAGTGACTCCGAGTTACTTCCACAATACAATTATTTTCCATTCTCTTAAATTACTACGAAAAATATTTTGAATCCGTTCATCAAATATTTCTTCTGGTTCCGGCATTTTTAACCACTTTAATTTAATCAAAATCAATAGGAGGAGTAGTATTCACAGAATGTCCTACCAATGCTAATTTATAACTTGCTATCAGTATTCTTTATGTTTTGTAAGTCATGAACATATTAGCAAAACGGGAAGACTGATTTGTTCAAGATTAAAAAAATCTTATCAATAAATGATGTGGAAATATCAGAACAAAAAGAATGATTTTGATGACAATAGTGAAGCACCTCATGAGTTTCAATAACAACAATGGATTTAAATGAAGCGAATTAGGGCTACCAAACAAACCCGTGGCCAAGAATAAACTAAAAAAACCTGAAATCGAAAATGAACTAATCAGATGCCAGCAATTCGAGGTATATCTAGAGACTACCCAGTCAAAGTTCAGCCAATCAGATCAATGGAAGAATTGACTCCACCCTGGTCCCGGATATCTATATAAGGCTAGAAGGACATTTTCATAAGGCCCGAGAAAGATGCGTGGTATTTAGTATTCTAATTAAATTTCTTTCGGGTTGGTAATTTTTTAATTTATAAATATGAGTAAATTGCAGAGCATTGCCAAAAATTCTAGCTCGTTGTAAAATATTAGTCACTTAATTTGTATATCAATAACTTAAATAAATAAATAAATAGCATAGGTATATAATAACTGATATATTATGCTTGAACCTTAGTAGAAGGTTAGCAAATATGATTCTACTTCAAGCAACATGAAGAAAAATGAAATAGATTACTCTTGTCTTGCTATCAATGGCACGGATATTTCGGGTAAAGCCGGTTCTTCTGTGCCTATTGACCTTGAACAGCCATAATCCAAGAATCTATACCACAATTCGTTACAGTCCTTGAAACAGAGCATACGTCGGTAGGAAAGACGTTGGTAAATATTCCTGAAAGAGCCTGGTTACAGAGCTTTGTGTAACCAAGCTATCCACTGCACCATGAAAATACGGTGACCCCCTACCATCTGTCGGTTCTCCCTTAAGAAATATAAGTCTGCAAGGTGGCCACATTGTAACATATATGTTTTGCTGCCTTCATTGTGTAAAGAGCCTACCGAAAAAAAATTGTTCGGTTCTTCAGCAATATAGTTATTTATTTAAAAATGACTATAAATATGACATTGCATTATTATGCATTTCTCAATAAACTTTTTTATTTTTTATAATGACAATTAAATGAATTAATCCAATTAGATTTTAAATGAAGATAGCCACAATGTCTCATATAATAATTTAAAAAACGGATAATTAATAATTTTGTTTATTTATTTATTGTTACGTTCAAATGCCCTATTAATTAATGTGTTTGATTGTAACATACGATGCAGGTCTCTTGTCTAAACAATTTGTTTAATTAGTGTAGAACTAATTATTATTTTGTTCATTTATTTTATATTTATGTTAAAGACTTAATATAAATTGTTAAAATATAATTATACTGTTAATTCCTACTCCATGGTGTTATCCATGTGATCAGCTTTTAATTTCAAAGATTAATCATTGTTATCAATACTATAGACAATCAATTTATATAAAATTTATTAAAAAAGTAAATCATATTTAAATAGAGAAGCAGAGGCAACAATGTTTTGTTCTCTTTTACTCCTTAATGTTTTGTTAAAATCGGATGGATTACACATAGTAGATAATTCCACCAGAACTAACAAAGTAAAAAACAATAGATGACCTAAAAGCAAAAAAATAGCGGATAAATATCGACAAAGTTATTTCCCGGGAGGTTTGAAAAACCTCAATTGTAGTGCCCAAATGAATGAAGGATTTGCTAATACAAAATCGGTGTTTTAAAAAATTCAATGTATTCGTTGTCGCTTAAAAGTGTAAAAACATAACAAAACACTTGAAATAAAAACAATTATTGTAATGGATTTTTAAGTGAAATTTCACGAGATTTCTTCAGTCAATAAGATATTTTTATTTTTATTTGTTTAGCTGGTAGATTCAATGAGGTCTATATGTTGCCAAAAATGGAAATGTTACATGGTTCACTATTAATTGAGTTATGGACGTGAAAAAGGTAATTAAAAAAAAAATAATCTTTTATTTCATTTCTTTTTTTTCATATTAAAGGTAGTTACTACTCATAACAATAGCATAAGAATGGGAGAAAGTCGAACCTCTGAGTGTTTTAGTTTATTATTAACGGTGCTAGTTACTATTTTCCAATTATTTTTTTTCTTTTCTTCAGTAAAATTAACTTTTCATGACTACTTGACTTTTTCCTTGTCAACGCCTCAATTACTTCAATTACTAAGCAATTGTTAGCAATAAAAGAAGTACTGTAATGGTTGAAAACTCTGGTTTCATATATCAATGGAAAAACCCCATTTTTTTCTATTAAAAAAAATCATTTAGAGTGGTTTTGCCTCAACCCTCAAAATGAGAAAAACCCTCAAGGCCACTTCACGATTATGAAAAATGGTACAAAACTTAATAATTAAAATTTATTACATTACTATATAGTGAAAATCTTCCCAAATAGTGGATGATTAGCATGTACATTACCATAACTAGCATACATATTGGTTAAGAACAGTGGTCCGCTAATGATATCTTACTCTAACATAAAAAAACTACTGAAGTTTTAAAAATTACATTTCAAATATTTTTGTCACCGAAAAATGATAGATTATATTTAAGCATACAACGTTGAATATAATAGTTTACTCTAAGAATATAACAAATTTTGGACAACATTTATGTTATTACTAATGAAAAATTATTTTATAGTTACATTAAAATTAAAAAATTGTAAATTATATTTTGTTGTTTAAAATCTGTATGTGTTATTTTATTTCAAACTTTAAAATGTTTGTTTACATCGAATTATTTCATCGAATTACTCTTAAACAAAAAATGTTGCCATTGATGAAGAAATCATCAATCTAAAATCGGAGAAATTTTAATGCCTCTCTGGATCCTGAAAGTTTGTAGCAGCCTTGAAGTTTTAAAAGCGGGTTAGACCCCTTCCTAATCCTCAATCCCCTCACACCATCCGGAGAGGAAGGGTGAATACCACGTTAGTTGATATTGGCCCACCATGGTCATGGCTTCGTTCATTTAAAATATCCTTCCGTTACTTATTTTTTCAATTTCAATTATTCATTTTTGTGCTCCACAAATCTTAAAATTAATGATTGGTTATTTAACCAGTTTTAAGTCTTTATATACAGTATTAGATAAACATTTAATAATTACATACTTTTACAAGTATATTTTATCATTGTTTAGGTTGCTTTTGACTCTCATTGTATTAAAAAACATTTAAATAAGATCATTTATCAACATCAGTATTATTAGCACAATAATAGTTGTTAGAGGTAGATTTTGGATTTGTATTTTAAATGACAGTGATTCTAGCTCCGATGGTATCAATAGACTTACTTTTAATCCATTCATCAGAAGTTTCTTCTGGTTTCGACCGTGTAGTCTGATTCTTTGCTGATGTTTCGCTGGCCATACTGCAAGCTTCCTCAAGGCTTAATCTGAGATTAAGCTAGAGACTCTGAAAGTCTCAAAACCGGAAGAAACACCTGACGAATGGTTTAAAAATATTGGTCGTGGCAATTCAAGAGAGACCTATTTGTACTCATAAATTTTAGTTGATGATTGTGACCTGAAAATTGCTTATTATTCACATTAATATTACTAAATTTAATGTATTTTTTTAAAAATTACTATTTCGTATAATTATATAAGTTCAAAGATTTCAGATAGTTTTACAAAAAAAAAAAGGAAGCTAAATAAGGATTTATACAGTGTAATACTTAAATAAAATATTCAGTAATTAATTACTTCATTTATATATAAAAGTATGTAATTGTAATAGCTGAATTGTGACATGTAATAACCCTATTCTGCAACAAAATCTGCCCTGGTAAAATAATGGTGTTTCTTTATGTTTTTGGTGTGCTGAACATGAATCCGATGTCTAAAATTCTTTAACAAAGTTTTTTGTAAAAATCACAATTTTTCAGGAAAATGAGGATTTTGGAGGATTTTAGCCTATGCATAATGACAGATTTTATTTTTATTTTTTAATATAAACCCGTGTATTAAGTTAGTTAGAAGCATTTAGTTGATGGTATGACAGTCCACAAATTTAATTTTGCTCCTATAGTAATCCCATTTTAATGTAACTGTCTACTTCTCTGAACATGAAGGCTTGACAAAACTACCGGCTGGACCCCTCATGCCTTCCTTTTTAGAGTTAGAGGGATAATATTAGCAGGGAGGGGACCCAGATACCTGGGAGGGGACTCTTGACTGGTTAGCTGATCCGCAAGTACTAGAGAGAGAGAGAACCTATATTCTGAACATGCCAACAACAAGATAGTTCGGAATGGAGTTTGTTCATCGACAGCTCTAAATTCAGTTTATAAGGTTTTCTCCTTTATATTGGAAACAAGTATCAACTGGAAACAATCCCAGTTGCTTATGCAGTAGAAATGAAAAAAAACTTATGAGAATATTAAAGTACTAATGGAAAATATAGTGAATTTAAGTGGACCGTATGTGCTGAACTGAAGGTAATAGCCATGCTTACAGGTCTTCAAGCAGGTTACACAAAATAATGTTGTTTTCTGGAATGGGACAGCAGAATAACACAAAGTCAAAGAGACAGTGAAAGAGTGGCCTTCTCGAAAAACGAAAGTGCCCGACCACAAAAACATTACTTATCCTGCTTTGATTGACAAATCAAACATTTTTCTACCACCGCTTTATATCAAACTGGGCCTAATGAAAATTTTTGTTAAAACAGACAATTTCAATTGCAGACAAATACGGGAAAGGATTTTCTCACCTTAAAATTAGGTTTCCTAAACTTAGTGATGCAAAAATTAAAGAGGGAATTTTTGTTGGTCCACAGATACGATCACTAGTAAAAGACCAGGAATTCTTAGAAAAAATTGACCACTCCAGAAAGAAGAGCATGGGTTTCATTTAAAGAACTATGCACCAACTTTTTGGGAAATGTGAGGTCGGATGACTAAGAACAAGTTGTGACTGAGCTGTTACAAACCTACCAAGTACTTGGCTGTAATATGTCCTTAAAAATCCATTTTTTCCATTCCCACTTAAACTTTATTCCCCACAATCTTGGAGCTGTATCTGATGAGCACGGGGAACGGTTCCATCAGGATATTGCCGAAGTGGAAAGGAGGTATAGTGGAAAATGGAATGAAAAAATGCTCGCGGACTACTGCTGGAGTCTACAGCGAGAAACACTTCAAGAGGACAACAAAATGAAGACTTAGGTAAGAATTATAATTTTACGGTTTATGTATTAAGCATTTTGTATTATCAGAACGCCTTATTTTGTAGTTTATACGTTATATACATAAGTGAATAAATCATGTTAGTAAGTTAAGCGCCTTTTTTTTTAGGAAAACCTTATTTTTTTGTGAATACATTGATTTATCTGAAAAAATGTATGTGTTAGAATTTTTCTGATGCTAGATTTGTATTCAGCATCATTGAAAAATAATGCAGTGATAATTTTTCGAGGGCAAAAAAAATATTTTTTTCGCAGAACAGTGTAATTAACCGAGAATGTGAAACTGGCTATTAATAGCTCGATAAAAATATATCTCTTATAACACAAAATGTTTATTGAATTATTTTATCAGATTTGTCATGATGCTTGAAGTAATCGACGCTTTTTTAGTGTGATTCGTTTTAAATAACATTATATAAACAGAAAGCAGGCCTGAAAATTATGAACATTCAATTTCTTATCCAGTGCTTTAACCAATCATTAATTATTTATTGAAGAAGACTTGAAGGACTTTTTGGAAACCTTTTTATTGCTAGAATAATATTTGGTGCATAGCGTTAGAAATATTCCTGTTGGTATTTCAAAAGTTATTTTCTAATACATTCTTTTTTTTTAAAGTTAAAAGACTTTTTCGTTCTAATTCGGAAATGGATAAAAGACAGTTTATTTTAAGCTTCAAGTATATGGTAATTAAAGTAAATTAATTTTGAGTGTATTATTTAATATTGCTATGTATCATACCGTCCATAACAATCTTTATTAAAGAAATAAATATGAATTCAGAAAATGTAGAAAACCACAGTTGAGAACACTGGTAGCAATGGGTCGCAAAAGCAGGTTAGGTAGCAATAGAGGTTAGGTGAAATACCTGCAGAAAGCGATAATAGAAGACATTTCTTGAAGGAAGGATTGCAATGGAGGCTAGCTAGAGAACCTGACTTGGGACAGGGACAGAGGAGAGGACGACCTATTTAATTTAATCAATTAATTTTTTTTAATTCTCCAGTTTTGAAACCATTTTTCAAGGTCAGTGACAAGGGATTAAACACATTATGGGATGCTATAACTGGATCGGTTGTGACTGATAATGGACAAGTAAGGATAGTATTGAATTGTGTTGGGATGTCAGCTGTATAAACTGTGTAGAGGATTGGGACGAGAATACTGTTTTGAGGAACACCAGTAGATTGTGAAAAGTTGGATAAAATTACATTATTGTGATTTACTGTGAACTTAAGGCTTAGGTACCTCTAAATTTTTTTAGTTATGTCTTGAAGGATCAAAAAATAGGCTTTTTATAATAAAGGTAATTAAACAGAGTCAATTGAAATATCATTGCTTTAACAGAGTCAAATGAAATATGATTGCTTAAACAGGGTCGATTGAAATACCATTGCTTAAACAGAGTCAATTGAAATATCATTTCTCATGACTACGATGCGAAAGGAGCAAAAAAAAAAATAAAAAATAAATTATTTAAGATGAAGTAAAGGTGTTGCTAAGTAAAAGAGCCTCCTTCCTAAGCGTGGAACGGGAGTGTATTAATAAAGTGAAACCGCACTGCCAGCGGGCTTCGAACTGCGGTGTAATCATCACTGTCAGTGTTGCCACCGCGGCTCGAAATTGTTTTTAATTAGAAGACCGTGGAGCTGTCAGGGTTGGCACCCCTGTCACTGGACTAACGAGCCGCCCTCACTCACATCCTCGGCTGTAATGAAATACCCCCCTTCTCTCCCTCCTTCAGCTTTTACTGATTTCTCCGAACCGCATTCCTCTGCCAAATATTATTAAGTCCCTTAATAAATTTTGATTTATCCATCAGTTAACAATATGTACGTATGTGCACATACTCCTGTCAACTGTTGTGGAGGGAGGTAATCTATCCAAGATCAAGATCTACAACAATTAAGGATATCAACTTTATAGCAGCAGGGGTATCGGTCAGAAGGGTCCTAGATCCGATAGGATTCATCTCCCGCTGCTAACCGATTAAATAAAATTCTGCCAGCTACCGGGAATTGAACTATTTGGCACTGCAACTCAGAGTCACTCCGCTCCTAGATCGGAATTGATGTTCAAACTAAAATCTAAAATCGGAGAACTTTCATGGTTCTTTGTAATCTGACAGCCCCATGAAGTAAAGAGAGCCCCTGTGGAGTCTTCAGATCCTGTGTTCTTTTGTGAGAGTCCAACGTTCTGAAGCGTATGTCAGAACGGTATTTGGGTGTTATACAATCCGAATTTGTGCCGTATTATTAAATACAGTGTTCTGACTAATATTTCCGACATTCTGGCCTTGTCGATCAAGGCTAGGTTGGATTTGGATTTTCAATAAGTACTTTAATTTTTTTTAATTTACTTATTTTTGTTTTGGTTATTTTATTTCATTTGAGTGCAATTGGAAAAATCAAAAAAGTAAACCTTTAATTTCTAAAATACTGCAAAAAGTCAACCAGTCAACGTTTCGCCGAGTCAGGAATCATCAGAACACACCAAAATAAAATCACACCGAAGAAGACAAAGTGGAGCATATTATACATCAACAGTCCTCATACTAAACTAATAGAGACAGCAACCTTGATCAAAGACTATCCACAATCAACTCTACTAATGAGTAGGTTTGGACTGGTGATGTGAGATGTACCGCACTTTTTTCATGAGATGTACCGGTCTTTTTTTATGTGATTATTTTATGGTGCGTGCCTTCAATTAGCAAAACGTCGACTGTTTGTTTTTTGGAATACTTTGGGGTCAGGCTTTGTCTTTAGGTTTTTCACTATCGCATCCTATTTATAATTTATGTCTCTTTTAGAGATTTTTCTCATTTTTATGGATTTAATTTGCTACAATTTTCCTATTGGGTTTATTTACAATTTTGTATATATTTTCCATGTACCTCTTGTACATTCATTATTATTAGTTGCTCACGTAGATTACCATAAATTTCTGTACGCAGTAGCAATTTATAAACTTCAATTAATGTTCAAGTAATATTTATTATTATTATTATTTTAATTATTATTATTTTATTATTATTGTTTTTTTTATGTTTTTTATCACGGTTATTTTTTGTTAAAACACATGCAAAATACCTAAACATCATTTCAACATAGTTCTTTCTATAGATCCATCTATTTAAATAAAGTTCTGAGTATGGAAGATGGAGGAATATCAGGCATGCAGAAGGAGAATATCCAGTACCACTTCTAATTACAAAGAATTACTTTCAAGATTTCTCCCTCACTAATTCACTGACATGTCAACCGTAGTTATTTTATAATTCATATGCCTGCACTACCACAACATCTAATAGTATTTTTAACAGCCAAAAGAGAATGAAACGAATATTGTAATATTAAATATTATATGATATTTTATAAAATATAATAATGTAATATAATATTATGCGTTCTAAAAGCTGAGTGGCTCAGTGGTAGAGAACTGAGTTGCAATGGCGGAAATCTTGGTTCAAATCCCTCTGCAGGCACCACTTTTATGTAGTCTGTTAGCAGCCGGAGATGGATCATATAGGATCTAGGACCCGCCTGGGACTCACCCAGCCTCTTTAAAAATAGGGTATCCGAAATAAGGGGGAAAATCTGGCGGTTGAGCGTGATCACGGACGTCACCTCCTTGCTGAACCGTTGTCAATGAAAAAGTACTTCTGTCTGTCTCAGTCTCTACCATGTATCGAACCCCAGGGTTGAAGTACCGTAGTACAGGTTTTAGGTTATAAAAAATTGTGTTCTCAAAAGTTAATGAATGCGATGCCGAGAGATTTTTGTTGGTGAAATAATCGTGAAAATGCAAAAAGCTAATAATTTATGTTTTAACATGCTTTAATGATAAAATATGGAATTTATTAAAGCACTTCATACATATAATATATTATATATTATAATTATATAATATATAATTAATTCTAAAATGTGAATAAATAATCCAATCATGTATTAACTATGTTTCCTGTTTAAGTATTGTGGGAATAGTGACATAAAAAAAAATTAAAAAAGTTTCAAGCTTTTAATAATTTTCTAATGGGTAATAAAACAATTTCGGTACCATCATTACAATTGGAATGCTTTGCTTTATCAATGACTATTTAAAAAAAAAACTCAAATGGAACTTTCAATCACCTCTGTTGATAAATCAAGTTTTTGAGTTACGAGATTGTTCTTTTGAAACAGCGATAGGCTGTATTATACAGAGAAATATTTAACATAAAAGCACAGTAATTTCCCATCTCATTGTGGGAAAATTAAAGTAAAAAATGTAAATGCCAATTATTATCCTTATTATTACAATGCATTAGTTACCATACATTAATATATATCTGATATAGTTAAAATATTTTTTGAAAGGTGATCTTTTTAGTTTATAGATGTGTTGATTTAAGAGGATCTAAGTCTAACTTCACTGCCAGTAGTGATCGACTCAATGGATTTAGAAATACACTTTTTCAAGTATTGTATTACTATTTTATTAAGTTTGCTTTTTGATTTGGTTTGAAATAATATTTACTTTATTATTTTCAGGTATATAGAAGTATTTTATGCTATTAATTATTAGAGATATTTGGATCACTGTATTATATCGTAGATATTGGATTCTGCCATCATTCCAGTTTTCTTAATATTTGTATAGCTGCAATAGTAACATAAAATTTGCGTTTTTCCCATTAAAGAAGAATTAATGAATTGATTCTGTCGTGATTTCAGTTGTTTTTTTCACTTCATGGTGGTTTTCATTTACATTTCCATTTGGCCGTAACGATTCCTTGCTAAGATCCATTGAGCAAACAGGAACAAAGGCTTTTAGTGCTTGTTTGCCTTCGACAGCTTTGGCTTCAATCAATTACTAAGACCAGCAAGGTATTAGCAGCATAAACTAGGCCATTGTTGTTACAGCGCAAGCAAAAAGCTACAATATACATTAACAGTGAACTTACAGTCAGGAATTAACTGTTTCTCATTAATAGAAAAACAAGACTTTATAGCTTTAATGGAATTAATTAAGCATGCGTTTTGAAATAGAAATTTAACTGTCGATAGGCTAAATACAATTGTTAGAGTGAAGTAACCCTCGGATAATCTCTCTTGTTTTAAGTTATTGTTATCACTTCATTCAATTTTATTTTTCAAAAATTAATATAAAACAGCATAGAAAAATAATAAATTTTAAAACTATAATGGGGATGTTGGATTAGGAAAAATATTGTAAAACTTATAAAATTATAAAACTAAACTACTAAGGAAAAAAATTAAAGCCGTGTAAAAATTCCGCATTAATCCGAAAATCCGCATTGGTGATAAGATGCATTCCCTTTATCTGAATACAAAGGAAGAAAGTATAAATTCACTTTTTATAAATGTTCAGGTCCTATCAATTTCGGAATGTACGAGAGCTTATAGTTGAAAAAAAATTAAATTATTTATTTAAAATGATCTGTCACGAAACTTTATATGGCAGACCGAAATATACGCGAGCGAAGCCGTGGGAAAAAGCTAGTATAATTATAAATTTAAATATGTATATGCTTTTGATCGAGTCTGGCATCCGGGACTGTTGTACAAACTCCGTAAATTCTTACCTTCTACTTACTTGCTTATTATCAGTTCCTACCTCAGTAATAGAACCTTTAAAGTAAACCATAATTTTTCCTTCTCTTCCCTCTTTACCCAGTCTGCTGGTGTTCCTCAAGGTAGTATCCTGGGTCCCATCCTATACACAATATATACAGCTGACATCCCTACCCATCCAAGCACTGTCCTCACTACGTACGCTGATGACACATGTGTTATCAGTAAATAAGGATCCATTTGTTTCATCCCAATCTCTTCAATACCATATCTCAAACCTTCACGAATGGTGTCAAAATTGGAGAATTAAAATAAATCCTAACAAATCCCATCAAATTACCTTCACCCTTCGTCGTAAACTTACAAATTCCTGCCCTACTGTATCCTTTAATAATATTCCACTGAAACCTGTCGAACAGATACGTTACCTAGGACTCCATCTGGACAAACGTTTACTTGGAATCCTCATCTAAGACTGAAAAGACAAGAAACTGCTCGACGTTTTCTCCACAAGCTCCCAATTAATTACGAAAGACTCATTTACATGACAGTTATCAGACCTATTTGGACATACGGAGTTGAGCTTTGGGCCTCTACTAAACCATCCAATTCATCTCGTATCCAATCCTTACAATCCGAAATCCTTCGTAAAATCCTCAATGCTGCTTATTATGTCACAAACAAACTCATTCATCATGATCTTAATATCCCATATGTGGCTGATTTGGGCCAAACTAGATACCTATTCTTCCATGACAGGCTCCATACACACTTGAATCCGCTAGTCTCTCAACTTGCTTCCCATACTATTCCTGATAACCCTCCGAGGCGTCTGAAAAGAAGATGGCCTCGAGACCATCTACTATAGAACTTTTTTGGAGTGCTACCGTTGGGTAGTTTCTCCACAAGTGTTTTTCAAGTTGTATTGTACATATAGCAGATTTACTTATTGTAATATTATTATAGTTGTAAATATCAATAAATTAAATTTAAAAAAAATATATTTATATGACATTAATTAACTAAGTATAGTATAAGTTATATTGAAATGTTCCAATGTTCCTAATTCTGTTCTTCTATTGGGAACTCGTTCATTATCTTTCAAATCGTTAAAGAACTGACATCGTACATACTTTATTTCCATCTCTCTTCTGTATCTTCTAGTACACAAGAAATAATTTGACATACTGTGATAGCCACTTTACTCACTGGAAATTTAGATGGATCTATGTCTTATAATATAATCTAAGTAAATAATTAGTAGGCCAGAGGTTCAATCAGCATTTTCCAATTCTGGGGTATATGATAACCACCTGAAATCTCTGATGGAAGCAGTTTACGGTCGGTTAAATTATTTTTGACTTATGAAGTTTAACATGCTATAAAATATTTATTGTTGTAATAAACCTGATGGTAGAATATTATAGGGTAACCTGTAATTCCAGGAAATGTGAATTTGCTGCTGCTCTATCTACTTTCTCATTTTCGTGAACTACATGAATTATGTATTCATATGAATAAATATCATAAATTAAGTTACTAAAGTCGTTAATTATTTTATTACATTTGAAGAAACGCTAGCCCTGTGAAGTATCTCCAAACCCATTATCGGAATAATGAACGCAAATAAGGACCAGCATACTGTTGATAATTTATTTTATCATATTTAATAAAATACATTTTATTTTATTTTTATTTTATATAATATAATTAATTAATGTAATTTTTCCAGTAGAGATATTGGTGGCGAAGGCTCAGCTACATATCCTGGCTTCTATGTAGCTGAGGCAACTATTATTCGTCACTTCTTCAGTCCCTTTGAGGCCGATTCATCAGAGTGTCAAGGTTTAAGACTTTTTCTTAAGACCAGGCGCATGAGATCCTACAATTCTTTCCACAAAAGAAGTTTCTAAAGCGAATAAGTGAACTTATGGGCTGATGTGGCTCATATTTCTTATATGCCTTAGTTTTACTACTACATCCCATGATGACTTATTAATAACACAATTACGCAATTTCCTTAGTTCCCTTTATGAACAAAAATGGAGACTGAGACTGGGGTGTAATAGTTAATTAAATATATCCTGAAGTTTAACAAAAGATAAGTGTTTATACGAGCAGCATTTAGTCTTAAGGATCAATAGGCTTCCTTTATTAACTTATTTGCCATGTTTATTAATTTTACGTAGATCAACTAGTTTGAAGCACCAAATTTTAATTACGGTGCAATCAATTTCAATAAATAGTATACGTAATTTATAGATAGACTAGCTTTTACCCGCGGCTTCGCCCTTTCCTCCATAAATCCTCCCTTGCTGTAGCCTATGTGTTCTTCTGATGTATAATCTATATTACTGCAAAGTTTCATCCGAATCTGTTCAGTAGTTTTTGCGTGAGAGACAAAAATACAAACTTTCACATTTATAATATCATTATAATATAATAGATAACTACACAGTTTAATAAAAAAAATCTGTAAGACTAAAACCCATGAAGGGTCTTGGGTTCAGTATACGATAGAGGTTGTACTGTTTCTTGGATAAAAGTTATGACGGGAGGTAATTTGTCCTAGATATAGCTAAAGAACTCCAGGTTTTTCTCCGTATTGAGGCTGGGTGAGATCATGGAGGGTGACGGACCTTATAGTATCTAGGACACTCTTGAGGCTCAACTAGCCTCTAAAAGTGGGTAGCCAAAATAAGGGGGAAAACTCTGGTGGTTGAGAGTGATCTAGAATGAATCACCTGCTTCCACAACATTTTTACAGGAAACAGTATAGTATCTACCATGTACTGAACCTCAGATCCTTCACTAGTTGTAGTGGTACAGTTTTTTTTTAAGACTGGGTGAGATCCTGTAGGGTCTCCAGATTCTCCTTGAGTGTTAGATGATTAAATAAATTACATGCAAAAGCCAAATTTGAACGCGGGACATTCCCACGGTAACTGAGCGCTCTACCGCCTAGACAGCCCGATACCATATTTATTAGAATTAATTAATTTGAAATTAATTTTATAATTTAATGTGATTTATGTAATCAGTCAGTGCTAGAAGAGCATAGCGATTGATGTTAGAATAAAATCTCGCTTGCGGGTTTGTAGGGCCATAACAATAATGACATATGTTTTAAATGTTTTATATTTGACTAAAATTCTGAAATGAAAGAAGATAGATATTTGTTATAAATATAAAAATAAGGAGCTCCTGTAAAATATTTGCAATGTTCAAGATAAACAAAATAAAAAAGCATTCGGGGACTCTGGATATTATTGAAAGGATATAAGATGACATATTCAAAGCTTATTGATCGGAGGATTGACAATAGGAGGCAACAATAAACAAATAAGGGCGGGAGATATGACATTATTGACAGGTTTCGATATCTCAAGAAGGCACTACCGCAGATTCCAGAAATGGATACAGGAAATAAGTCCTCTCCGGAAATATTCGTGAGTGGAGAGTTGACACTTGAAGCCCCCACTGGAGGCACTAAAACCCTCGGGAGTCGAGAAAGTCGTCCAAGGATCTGTCCCGACTTTATCCCTTTCCTCCTAAGGGCATCTTAAGGAGTATCTTCTTACTTTTGAAGGGAAGGCGGTATGGTAAAGAAGGCTGATTGATGGGCAATTCAGATATCTTAATACTCACTTGTTCATATCGAAAATTTTTATGAATGATTCAATGTGATGCACTCAGTTATTATTTTTTATTATAATTTGATACTCTGGTAGAAAAATAATAAAAATAGTACGCGAGAACTGAGCGATAGTTATATATATATTCATTGGTTAATAGCATCCATATAAGTAGAAGAAAATTACAGATTAGTAAAGTGCGTGCAGTGGAATACTTCACATTAGTAGTAGTAACAATAATTTTTAAACACTCCAAGTTAACATTTAGCTCATTCCAACCGAATTCAGAATCAAAAATGGTACTAATTACCACATTAATTAATTTATACAGAACTAATTACAAGTGTACAAATCGTAAATTATAAAAAATAAAAACCCTACTGTCACTACAATTTACTTAGTAGAATTCATTTCTCCGTCAACAGTGTTTATTTCCAAACGGTTAAACTTGTCGAATAAACTATATATCTGAGCCATAAATATCGTTTGCGGAGATTTATCACAGATGATTGTGAGAAAAGGTGCTTCAAGCGTATGTCATAGTTTGTCCCATTAGTTACTGTCACAGAGACACTTCTAATTTGTTAACAGTGTTAGTATTGAATAACTTTCTCTTAAATTTTCCAGTTAGAATATATATATATAGAGAAGAGTGTTTCTTACTTCTACGTCAAGGATAACATTTTTAAGAAATACATTTATGGACGAAAGGTTAACTTTTACTTTTTAGACTAATTATGTGAGCAATAAAGCTAACAGGACTCTGTGTACTATACATCCTAACTTTAATAGAAATTCTAAATTATGCACAGATAATAAGTTCTTATTATAAAAGAGAGGACTTGAATGTGTACATTATTTTATTTATTTTTTTTTATCTAGACTTTATTTTATTATCATTTTTGCATTAATTCCTTTTATTACCGCATGTATATACATTTCAGCATTTATATATTTTAGTACATTCACTTATTTTATTTTGTTTATATCATTTTTTGTTTTGTTATGGAATGGTTGTAACTACATAGCACTATTACTTATTGCCCACAAGTGGCAGATTGTAATGTTTCAATAAAGTGTTTTAAAAAAATATATATATTATATAAAGCCTGCTTACAACCTATACTAACATACGCAAGTGTAAAAACAATAAAAACCCACCTATAAAAAATATTGGGGACTATACAAAAAACAGTACAAAGCGGTATGTACATAAAAGAACAAAACATTTATTATTGTAGATAACCAATTTCTTTTATTTTATTGTTATTGTTTATATTTATGTAATTCTGTATTCTATATATAAAAGGTAATCAAAGTTTAAACAGTCCAATGTCTGAAATTTTATTAAACAAAACAAAAAATCAGTAACAAATAACAAAAATTAAACTAGAAATACAAATAGAAAAAATAGTAATACCTGAATAAACTGAATTGATGATATTTCATTAGAATATCAGAATTAAATGAAGTGAAAATCATATATATAAAAAAATAAAAGACTCAATCTTAATAAAACATGTGCTCCATTACTTTTACTTCACTATCAGCGGTAGGTTACACCAAAGCCTACATTATCACTCCAATGCTCATAAATTATTTTACATCCCCCCCCTTTGAAACATTTATTTTTTTTTGTAAAAAAATAAAAGATATGATGAAAGGCTGCAACAGAATTAATCACTTTTTTTTTTTTTTTATATAAAGCATAGATCTGAATTTCACTTAGCAATAACTAACTTATTTTTATGAAAAACATTTGATAAATCTGTTTTTCTATTAGAATCTAATTTATACATTAATGGAGAAATTTTTTCTACAATTGTAAATGGTCCACTCCTAAGTTCATCTAATTTTTCCCTATTTAATTTATTACCAACATCTACAAACACTGTATCTCCAATATTTAAATCTTTAGGCTTCTTATTTTGATCAGTCCGAAGTTTGTTCTTCTTATAATTTCTTACTGAATTTTCATATGCTGTTTTTCTGTCTTCTTGTAAATCAAATTCACAAAGATCTAAAGGGCAAATATTTATGTCCTCACCATACAATAAATATGATGGTGCAAAACCCGTCACCGAATGCAGAGTTTCATTATAAGTATCTATCACTTCTGCAGCGATACTATGCCATTGGCGACGTTCACCAGGTGTGTTTGTCGCACATCTAATGTTGTTCACTAGAGTTTGGTTTAGACGTTCAATCGTTCCATTTGACCAAGGGCAGTCAGACGCTGTAAAAATCAAAGCTATATTTTCATCCTTTAAGAAATTTTTTAATTGATGTGAATCGATAGCGGGATATCTATCAGCTAAAATAGTTTGTATGCAATTCCGTCTAGATACTTTTTTAATTAATTCTTTAAAGTCATTTGAATTCTGTGAAGAAGAAACTCTGAACCAGCAATACCTAGAAAAATGATCAATCAAAATATGCAAATATTTTTTTTTTGATTTGGAGAAACCTCCCACTGTATCTATGCTCATTAATTCAAATGGTTCCTTTGGCGGACCTAAATTCGATAAGAGACCCATTCTTCTTTTGGTTCGTGCTTTGTTCTTTATACAAATAATGCATTTAACACAATATTCCATTATCTTTGTATCCATATACTTGAAGTAATAAAATTGCTTAATAGTATCAATCATTTTTTTCGAACCAATATGCCCAAATTTTTTATGTATTCTATCTATTAATTCAGCTGCTAAAATTTCTGAAATGAATATTTTCTTTTTACCATTTTTAAATTTGTATATTATGCCATTATCTGTTCTAATCCTTTTATTTGATCTTAATTCTTCTTCCTGAGTCAGTTGGTCGGGTTTTATTTTTTGTAAATAAACAACGTTTGTAACTCTGATTTTATCCTCTGTTTCAAAGGTTGCACGTATCGGATTGCGAGATAATGCATCCGCCTCTATATTTTTTTTTCCCTTGTTGATATATAATATTAAAATTATATTGTGTCAGGTATAAAATGAGATTTCCTAAAGCTTCATCAGGTCTGGACTTTACTTTCAAATTTTCCAATGGCTTGTGATCAGATACTACTGTAAATTCTCTTCCTATTAATAAATGTTGCCAAAATACAATGGCTTCTTTAATTGCCAAACATTCTAAATATATTGGTGCCTTCTTTCTTTGACCATCAGTTAGTTTCTTGGAAAAATAAAATACTGGATGTAAAAAACCATCTTCAGCTTCATGTTTTAAAATTGCTCCCAGTCCCTCACCGCTTGCATCTGTGTATATATAAATCTTCTTGGTTGGATTGAAAATTGCTAGAACTGGTGGGGAACACATGTAAAGTTTTATTCTATCAAAACATTGTTGGCACTCTTCCGTCCATATAAAATCTGTATCTATTTTTAATAAATCAAACAAAGGTCTAAGTCTTTAAGAGCAGTCTTCTATAAATTTGTGATAAAAATTTATTTTACCTAAGAATTGTCTTACATTCTTCTTTTTAGTTGGTACTGGGAAGTGCTTAATTGCTTGTAAATTATCTGTTAACGGTACTATTCTACTCTTTTCTATTATATTACCTAGATATTTCACCGATTTCTGTGCAAACTTACATTTGGTTAATTTCAATTTAAATTTTTCTTTCTTTACAGCCTTGAAGAATTCATTTAGATGCCACAGATGTTCTTCAAAAGAGTGTGAAAATAATAATATATCATCAATAAAATTCATAGTAAATGCACTCAAACCATTTCTTCTTATTATGTTAGAATTCTTTGAAAAATTGCTGGTGAATTTTTAAAACCGAACGGGAGAACATTAAACTGATAATGACCTGTTTCAGTACCAAAAGCTAGTTTTTCTCTATCTTCAATTTCAACTGGTATAGACCAAAATGCAGATTTTATATCTAATACACTAAAATATGAGCAATCGTAGCATTTGACTAACATATCCTCAATACGTGGGAATGGTTGAGTCTCTGGGACCACTAATTTATTTAGTTGTCGAAAATCTACACATAGCCTTGTTTTACCTTCTCCTTTTTTATATGCAAGCGTAACTGGAGCTGCAAAAGGAGAACTTGACTCTGATACCAGACCTGCGTTTAATAATTCTAAAACTTGTTTCTCAATTCTAGCCTATCGGGTAATGAGCATCTATAAGGTCTTAGAGAGATGTATTTTTCAACTGTTAGCTTTTTATGTGCAGTGCCTGCATCCATTTTTCCAACATCATATTTATCAACCGCAAAACAATCTATATTATCTTCTACTAATTTAGTTATTTCTCTTTGTTCTTCTTTATTGAAGTGATAATCCTCACCTTCACATACATTTACAAAATTCTTAAGAAAATCATTCCTCTTTATTTTAACTAATGCAGAACTCTCTTTAGGTACCATATCCATAGCCCATCTAACTGTATCATAATTTCTTTGTTTATCGATTCTTTTTAAACTATTACTTTTTTGTATTCTCTGCATAATATTCAAATTTTCATCTTGGATTAGCTTAAAAGTTCGTATAGCATCTAATCCTAGTAAAATTTTATATTTAAATTTATGACTGTTAATAACATGAAATTCCATAACTTGTTGAATCTTTCCTATTTTTAATCTCAACTTTGCCCTTCCGGCTCCTAAAATATGACCAGATAAAGAATTCAATACATCAGATTTTTTTTTTCTCAGCTTTAATTCAATCTTTATTTCTACAAAATATTTCTGGATGAAATCTGTTAGGATAATTTAATTGTTTACAAATAGTGCAAGGAGTTTTTGTGATTTTTCTAGTTGAAAATATGTGCTGTTTGCTATGGTTTATATCTACATTATCTGTTTTATTTAACTGTTGTTTAAATCGTGGTCTAGAGGGTACCTGAGCAATGTCCAAATTAGCAACTTCTTGAAACAAGTGATCTATAGTTATTATGTCTGTTTTCTTTCATTTATTTTGTACATATAACGGTAGTCCTATGACCATCAAATTTATTAAGCTAACATGGGTCATATCTTTCTCTATATCTAACAGTAATCTCTGCTTAGTAAGCAAATAATCTACTAAACTCCCATTTATATATTTATATTGGATGGCATACCTTACATATGCCCAATTTTTTATGCCAAAAACAGATTTAAATGATTGCACTAATATGTTCTAGTCCTATATTCCTTTTTTCATACTAGACAAGTACCACTCTACAGCTGAATCAGTTAAAAACACTCTCATAACCTCTACTTTATCATCATTAGATAAGCCAAACCGATCACATTCACTACAGTATTTCTCGAGCCAACTAACCGCATCACCTTTACCATTAAATTTTTCTATGTTAAATTTTTTTTCTGGTTCATGTTTTGGTAATCGTGTGCTTTCCATCAATTCTTTTTGCAGTTTTTGAATTATTGATAATAAATTAGATGTCTCTTGTGGTGGTGTATCAGTCCCAGAGAGTATCTCTTCATCTAAATATGTATGTTTAAAAACAAAGTTTCCTTCAATATCTAGATATAGAGGTTTTAATGTGGCATCTAAGGTAATAGTAATATTCCTGAAACCCTTTTCTTTCTTAAGAGAACTGGTACTGTTCTTTATAATACTATTATTAAATAAACTTACATGCTGCTGTTCATTTTGAAATTCAGAAGCAAAACATACTTAATATCTTCTTCTACTTTCTTAATACTTTTCACCTTCTTTATTCCTTGTTCATTAACAATGTGAAATGTTACCTTCATCATTGTGCTCAAAAATTCAATTTATGTAATTCTGTATTCTATATATAAAAGGTAATCAAAGTTTAAACAGCCCAATGTCTGAAATTTTATTAAACAAAACAAAAAATCAGTAACAAATAACAAAAATTAAACTAGAAATACAATTAGAAAAAATAGTAATACCTGAATAAACTGAATTGATGATATTTCATTGGAATATCAGAATTAAATGAAGTGAAAATCATATATAAAAAAAAATAAAAGACTCAATCTTGATAAAACATGTGCTCCATTACTTTTACTTCACTATCAGCGGTAGGTTACACCAAAGCCTACATTATCACTCCAATGCTCATAAATTATTTTACACATATATATATATATATATATATATATATATATATATATATATATATATATATATATATATATATATATATATATGTAAAATAATTTATGAGCATTGGAGTGATAATGTAGGCTTTGGTGTAACCTACCGCTGATAGTGAAGTAAAAGTAATGGAGCACATATATATATATATATATATATATATGTAAATAAGAATGTATTGTTACACATTTTGTTTATTTTATTATTACTAATTTTGTTTTTTCTCTCGCTGTTGGAAGATTTATTTAATATACAAGAAATTAAAAAAAAATAAATTAATTTGTCCACAGATTTGTCTAAGTAGTTACATCTCATTAGTTATCGATCCCACTGATAATTAATAGAACTGATTCATAGAAATTTCGGGAAAAGTGCTGGGCCTCATCACGATTTGTTCTCATCATGTTAAGTTCCACCTCAATTTTTTGAAGTGAAGAGTTGCTTGAAATTGTGTCAGGTGACTATCGGTACACACACACGGTACACCAAATCATGATATCCGTCTTATTCTTTTTTACATTGTTACCATACAATTTTTCATTAACCTTGAGGCTAATCAAGTTGTCGTATGGCGCATGTATATCTACCTGCGTGTCCTCTCTCACTCCCAGCCTCAAAAACAAAATGAGGATAGAATAACGTTTGTTTTCTTAATTAAAAAAAATCGCCTAAAAAGTTACGTTAGTCGCTGTAAAAGATGTAAAATTAGGTTTGTTTTTTAAATGATCCAAATGTAAGATAGAAGAAACCAGATTAAGAACGGGAAATAATAATAACATGCTTAACATTATTAGCACCTGAAAACCTCTTCAAGCCGTGGTTGATTCCTTTTTTGAAGTAATAAATATTTATAAAATTGAGATATAGATACTTGTATAAAACTTCATCTGCACAACATCAGCAACGTATCACTGAAATAAGTATCTGTAACAATAACGGGGCATTTAATAGTGACCGCAATCATGAGTTGAAGAGAAACAATTATGAACCATCAATAATAAAAATAAGTCATGCAACATTAAACCGAATACTTTTACTTGAAAAGTTTTTCTTCAAAACTAATGACTATGAGCACAATTATTTTCTAAATACTTTGGGAGTACAAGCTTATCAATACGAGTTTTAATACGTAGGGTTTCAAAAATGTGTAAAACACAAAACATATCGATTTCTAAATATGACATATATATTAAACTTATGGTTGGTTCCATTACTTTCGTTCCATACTTCATTATGGAATGAACGTTACCCCGCTGTTCCATTGAAATGAATAAAACCGTAATGAATTGTATAGCTCACCGAATAAAGGAATCTAGCCTTTCACCCTGGATACGAACTCTGAAACTCTTCAACTTATTGGTTCACCAAGGCGACATTCCTTTGATTTCATTCATTAGTAAATCAACTTCTATTTTTTTATGATAAAAAAAACTTTACTACTGCGACCAAGAAGACTCTGGTCAAGAAGTGTCTTAAATTTCAGGTAGATATTATTGAATATAGTATTGAATATTATATTAAACAAGGTTTAATGTTATATTAGTCTAAACTAATTTTTGACGTAGTGTGATGGAACTTCTTTTAGCGATTACAGTTAATTATTTCCGATTCCCTCTAATGTTTATAGTCCAGGATCCCTGGTACATTTTTGCACTTGATTACTATCAAGCTGAATCTCCGTGAATAGCTCCGTTTTTATGAGACGCCCAACAATTTGCTTTACAAAAATTCTCGATTGTGGTAGCTAACAGAGGTAGCAAGGATAAAAAAAATAATCAGCTAGTTAGTAATCATTTTTTTTTTACTTAGTTAATATTTATATAACTTAACAGTCATATTGTTCTACAAATTGCGTGGTACGTTATCCTTAAATTTTGGAGAATCATCAAATCGACATATTTTATCCTTGCTACCTCTGTTAGCTACCACAATCGAGAATTTTCGCAAAGGAAATTGTTGGGCGTCTCATCAAAACGAAGCTATTCACGAAGATTCAGCTTGATAGTAATCAAGTGCAAAAATGTAAAAGGGATCCTGGACTATTATTATACAGAATCCAAAGAAAAAAATTATGAAATCGAATAATACGAAAAAATGAAAGAAAAATGTTCGTCCGTCGTACATGGCACGTCTCTGGGACTAGAACTAGAATGCCGCCGGTATTTTTTCGGTATTTATAATAAACTAAAAACGATTTTTTTTTTACAAATGACCTCTCAGAGAATCCATACGACAATACCTCTGCGATTTACCTGTACATTAAAAAAAATTAAGAAAAACCCACCCTTTAGTAAATTAAAAAAATAAGAGGAAGGCGTTAGGATTCGTTTAGTGGTAGATTCTAGAGCGACAGGGAGATCTTTTGTCTGCGATTACGCTCAATCCCAGGTTTTCGCTCTATTTAGGATACCTATTTTAATGAGGCTAGGTGAGCCCCAGGATCCATTTCTGTAATAATAATAAATCCAATAATAATAATTTATATATTTATACATTATACCAGTAAACCCAAGGAAGGGTATTGGGTTTCAATACGTTGTAAGGACTGAGCTGATTCTAGAGCGACGGTTACGCAAGGAGATAGATGTTTTCTCTAAGATCTCACTGAGCCCCAAGTTTTCCTCCTATTTTGGATACCCACTTTATAGAAGCTGGGCGAGCCCCAGGATCCCAAAGGATCCACCTTCGGTATGACAATTCTGCGTTCTATCACTGAACCACCCAACTTCCAATTTTTTTGGATAATTCTATAATAGTTATTGGTAGTTTTGAAAGTGAAAATCAAATAATCTATTTTTTATTATAAATTTATACGAAACATGTGAAACAGTTTAATTTAATAATAAAATCCTGAATAAGACCTTGACTGAATCCTAGAGGTATTGGTGAAAAAGAAATTCATAGGGTCCTTTAGCTCTTTATAGGATGCAGAAGGACCCGAAGGATAATTTCCTCCATTAGCCTGATTGAAGTTTCCTTATCGGACCTTCTCCCGCTTCCCCGTTCGCCCTTCCAGTTCACCCTTTTACCTCTAATTATTCTTCCCTACAATCTTTGGCTTCTCCTTTACTTGTTTCCATTCCGCATCATTGGCATCACAAAAAGTAGCGGGTCGTTTGAGAGCTATTGGACTTTCCGCTTTAATGGCTTCCAATTAAAAAACCTTTTGCCGTTAATTGGACTATTTACTTCTCGAGTATTTGTAGAGGGACTATTTATTTCGTTTGTCTCCAGTTTTTTCCTCTCGAGTTTACATACCAGAAGAGTAATGCAAAAAAAAAAAAAAAAATTGAAGATAACGGAATGCGTATGGTATAATTAAAAAAAAAAATGCTTTGAAAATATTAGTAATTCACAAGTGTTTTTGCCCAAGTTTTAATTTTAATTATTCGGAACAAGTCCCCACTTTAATATTTTATTTATCTTTTGTTTAAATAAAATATCAGAAATTAAAAAAAAAGGGTTCATGCCATGAGCTCAACAAATTGTTTAATATATACTAAACATTATTAAAAAAAAAGTTAATAATTAAATACAAATTACCTAATAAGCAAATAACAATATTGACTAGCTCCGAAAATCTTTAATACCTAATTTGTCTGTTTTTAAATAATTTTGCCATAATTATTTAGCAGAATTTTCTACTAATTGATCGAATTGATTCATATTTTTATATAAAATAATTTAAATTAAGTAATCAACAAAAAAATGATAAAAATAAAATAATTTGATCAACAGGAAATAACAATAATGATAAAAATAATTTGAAGAATTATTAGTTAAAAAATGGATAACAATAAAGATGGAACACTATAATTAAATTATAAAAGAGAAATACTTTAACTAACTATTTTAAATATCATATAAAATACTATCATATATATATATTTAGCTAGATACAGTTGTAAATATTATTCTTAGCATTACTGTTATTAAATTATATTTGATTTAAATTTGTACCTTGTTAATTTCAATGTAAAAGTATTTTTATATCTTGCTTTTCCATTTCTATTTGAGTATTTGTATCTTGTTTGTTTCAATCGTATATATTTTTTTACCTAATGTATTTATCTGATTGATATTTTTTTAAGATCTCTTTTAGCTTATTTCTTTCTCGATTATTTATGATATAAGTTTTTCAGATTCATTCAGATTTGGGACATTATGAAAATTAATTGATCTCATAGTCATACCATGTCATAAAGGCATAAAGGCATTAGACATAAAGCCTCAAAACGTCGCCGAAAGACAATAATTTTTTGACTGCTCTCAAGATCTTTTGTATATTTTTTTATTTATTTTATTTCAATCGAATATCAGACCCATTCAATCCTTTCAATCAAAAGTCCTGAGAACTATTGTCAATGCTCCTTATTATGTTTCCAACAAAACCCTCCACAATGATCTCAACATTCCTTTCGTCCTCGACCTCATCCCTACTAAATTTTCAAACTTTCACCAAAACCTTGCCTGTCATCCCAACCCCCTGGCTCAGTCATTATCCAGTTCCACACATCAATATAACCCAACCCGCCGTCTAAACCGGCAATGGCCCCGAGATCTGCTGTAATAATGTTATTTGGAGTACTGGCACTGGCTAGATTCTCCACTCACAACCTGTGTGTGTGTGAAGCGCCCTTAACCAGCTTCCATTGGCGTTTAATGTCAGTGACGCGGCTGGGGAAGGGGGCTGGGGCTTCCCGGACTCCTGCTTTGCCCTCATTCCTGGGGAAGAAGCTCAGTTCGGGGACCCCAGGCAAATTGTAAATAGGGTATGAATGCGTACATTTTATTTTGTTTTTTATTATTAGTATTATTATTATTTATTTATTTTTTTTTACTTTATTTTATTATCATTTCCGAATTAATTAATTTCTGTTACCGCATGTATATATTTTTCCGCATGTACATATTTATTTATTTTATTTTGTTTATATTATTGTTTTGTTATGGAATGACTGTAAGCTACACAGCACTATTACTTATTGCCCACAAGTGGCAGATTGTAATATTTCAATAAAGTGTTAATATAAAAAAAAATATATATTTTATACGGTGAAAAAATGATTATTCAAAATAATTATTTCTCTAAATAGGATTTTATCAGCTCAACTAATCAATAATATTCGGATTGTTATCAGGTATATGCTTCAAAACAAATTATATTTATCTCCAAAATATTATGTTGGGACACTACGTGCTACATCTGCGTGAAAAATAAAAACTTATATATATTATTAAAAATATATTATTTATTTTAAATAATATCATTTACAAATAGAGTGGATATTTTCTCCAAACGAGCTGAGACCAGTTCTCCTGATTGTTTAATATTCCCTTAACTCGGTGGAACTCCCTTACATCCTGGAAGATTCGAGATAAGAAGACCTCCCCTCGGTCACGCAGGGGCTGCCTCCGGGAGCTTTGCCTGAGGCGCATGCTGGATTTATTTAAAACTACTTAATTGAAGAGCAGAGGGCCCTCCTGAGAGGGAAACCTTGTAGCTCCAGCAAATCTCCTAAAGTACACTTCCCTGTTATTCGCCTTCGTCTTTTTCTTATCTCCTTAGGATTTTTCTCTACTTAAGTCCCTGCGATTCTTTGAGGATGGAATATTCATATCCCGTGAGATATTATGATATACTGAATAAACCTAATCCGATAAAAAATAACTTGCAATAATATTTATTTCAAACTTGCATTAAAAGAGATCACAACTCATTAATGAGTCTCCCTTGGTAATTATCAATACAAAATCGTACTTATGATTCATAAAATTTGTACATGTAAAGGCAATGTAACAAATTAACCTGTTAACCGGGCGGCATATATAAATACGTCAAACGTAATTTTCTATTTTCCTTTGTGCTATATACGTAAGGTTACTACATGTGATAACATCACTGTTATAACCTTCAGTGTGTGTTTAGACTTTGATAAAACACATGTGCTAAAGTTTGTTAGTTAAATTAATATTGTTAAAAGTGTTTAATTACTAGTTTGAAAGAACGTGTAATTTAATTCCTTAATAAATAAAGAATAAAATCACGTCAAAACAATCTTACAAATTAATTTACAAGATTTCAACTAGTAAGAAATGGATTTACTTCATGTTCATGTAGTTAAGAAAGCTGAGGAAGAATTTGTGATTCAATGTATATCTATTGATAGGAATACTTGGTATTTAGTGCCAGAAGAACTTAGAGATGTAAGTATCCACATTTCTCTATTAAATAAAAAACCCATAAAAAATGCAATGTTTGCTATTAAGAACCAAACAGGTCATAGAACAGTTTCTATAAAAATCGAAGAAAATATAAAAAAAGAATACTTCGATGAAGCTGATAATGTTTGTTTTAGAGAGTTTCCCTTAGAAGAAAGCGACCCAATATCAAAATCCAGGGTTACTAAAGCTGAACAAATAGAGTTAGAAAATCGGATTAGACAATTAGAAACCCAATTATATTTAAATTTAAAACAAGAGGAAATAAAACTTCATCAAATCGAAAAAAAAATTGTTATAGAAAAATTTGAAAAGAGTAAATCAGATCCTAAAGAATGGTTAATTAAATTTGAAGGAGAGTGTATTACCGCTTCAAGGTAAATTCCGATAGTGGAAAGATTCAAGCTTTGCGTTTTTTTGTCATTGGCCCAGCAAAAGATTGGTTTGAAATAAATCTAAAGAAAATAGGTGTAAATGGTCACTGGAGTACTTGGAAAGAGTCATTCTTGAACGTTTTTGTAGATAAAGGCTGGTATATTGTTAGGAAAGCTTTTAACTACAAATACTTGGGTGGGTCTTTAATCGATTACGCGCTTATAAAGGAGAGGTTATGCCTAGAAGTAGAAACTAAGGGTACTGAATTATCCCGTATCAACCTCATCGTTTTTGGATTGCCGAAAGAAGCTCAAGAAAAACTTGATAGAGAGAAAATTAACAACGTTGAAGACTTATGTACGGAATTCCGAAAACTAGAGGACTCGTTTTCTACAAAGAAGAAGGAAAATCCGTCAAGTCCTAGATCCAAAATAATTTCTGGCCCGAAAACTTTTCAGAGAGATGAATTTCACTCAAAGAACAAAGTTCACAGGACAGCTTGTTCAATTTGTGCAGCTATTGGTTTTCCGAATCGATACCATCTCGTAGCGGAATGCCGCAATCGAAGTAAAGTTTCAGAAAAACTAAAATCAAACAAGACTGAAGGATCTTCTGAGATTGACGACTTAGAGATATTACAAACAGACATGAATGACAAACATTTAAACTGAAGAACCGGGCGAAATTAGATCCGTTGATGCTATTTATGATAGTGGCTCCAACGTTACATTAATTTCTCAACGAATTGCTGACTTGCTAAAGTTGAAATTAATTGAACAAAAAAGTGTATTGAAAACTATCAGCGGATTAAATTTCACTTCAGCCCGGGCTAAAATTTTACTTCGTATTGGACATATTACAGACTACATAACAACTTATGTTGTCAAGAACGAAAACTTTTCTTATGACATCTTATTGGGAATTGATACCATAAAAAAGTTTCAATTGATTCAAAATGAAAACTTAAGAATATTACAACGGACAGACAACAACAATGTGATAGATTTACATGAAAACCGATCCAATAGTGATCGAGAGGATAATTTTATTCGATCTAAATTAGATCAGATGGAAAAAAATCAAACAGATGATAATCAAGTTTCAATTGATAATAATGATCCCAACGATTATAATCAATTAAATTTTAATGAAAGTTTAAAAATAGAAGAATTCGACGTCAATTTACATCATATTGAAAATGAGGAGCGAAAACAGCAGATTGCAAAGCTAATAGAAAAGCATAAACACATATTTGCAAAGGATAAATTTGATATTGGGAAAGTGAAATCAAAAGAAGCAGAGATAAAATTATTATCAAATGAATATGTTACTTGTCGACCGTATAAATGCTCAATTCCAGACGATGAAGAAATACGAAGTCAGATTGAGGCATTATTGCAAGCAAAGATTATTGAAGAATCTGATTATCCGTTCGCTTCCCCTGTAACCCTCGCGTTCAAGAAAGAGGAGAACAAGAAATCACGCTTGTGTATCGATTTTCGCAAATTAAATAAATTGGTAGTTCCAGAAGTTTTTCCATTTCCTACGACACAGGACGTAATCGACAAAGTTGTAAATTGTGAATACTTTACTGTTTTAGATATTAATTCAGCATTTTGGTGTATTACACTAAAAGAAGAAGACAGAGAAAAAACTTCGTTTATAACAAAATATGGAAAGTTCATGTTCAAAGTCCTTCCATTTGGTCTAAGAAATGCTCCAGCCACGTTCCAGAGAATCTTATCAAACATTATCCGAAGAAATGGTTTGGAAAAATTCTGCATCAATTATATCGATGATATTTTGATTTTCTCTCAAACCTGGGAAGATCATCTTCAACATAACGACAAATTTTTGCAGGTGACCGACGCTGAAGGATTCAAACTAAAACTAGTCAAGTGTTTGTTTGCAGCTAAATCTGTTAAATATCTGGGTCATACAATTTCAAAGAACAGAGTCTCACCAGCTCAAGGTAATTTAGTATCATTTAAAAACCTACAAAGTCCATCGGATAAAACTGGAGTAAGAAGTGTTTTAGGCTCAATAAACTTTTATTTAAGATATATAGAAAATAGTTCTCAAAAACTGGAACCATTACATCGGTTATTAAGAAAGGACGTGATGTTTGAATGGTCCGGTGATTGTGAAAAAGCTTTCAATATGATAAAAGATTATTTATGTACGGCCCCAATACTGTCAATTTACGACTATAATAAGCCCGTCTTTATAGAAACAGACGCCAGTTTTAAAGGGATAGGCGCTACTCTGAAACAGCCACAAGAAGATGGAATACTGCATCCTGTAGCTTATTATTCAAGGAAACTATCGGAAAGGGAAAAACATTTAAACATCATTCATTTGGAATGCAAGGCGATCAAAGAGGCTATAAAATTTTGGCAATATTATTTAATAGGACGCCACTTTATAGTATGCAGCGATCATAAGCCATTAGAAAACTTGAAGACTAAAGCCAGATCAGATGAAATTCTTGGCGATCTAATTCTTTATTTATCACAATTTAATTTCAACATTATTTATAAAAAAGGCAAAGAAAATATTCTAGCCGACTTACTATCAACAAATCCGGTTTTGGAATATTTCAATAATGAAGATGCAATCAGGATCGTGAACTTGATCGATCTACCTCATATATTAAAAGACCAAGCTGAACACTTTCCGGAGTTAAAAGTAGCAAAACGGACTGCCTATAAGCAATGATCCTTAAAAGATTAAAAGGCAAACTGAGAATATTTGTTTCTCCAAAATTAGGAAATGAAATCATCCAGCTGGTTCATGATCATTACGGTCACACTGGTCCAGCACAGATGATCGCCACAATTCGGCCGCATTATTACTTCAAGGGTTTCGACAAAGCAATCCATAACTTATGTAAATGATGCCAGATTTGTGTTAGAAATAAAGCCCGCCGCAGTCGAGCTATCGGCCTTCTCTCACAATTGGGTCCTGCCACTAACCCGTTCCAAATAATGTCACTTGATACGGTTGGAGGGTTTTCAGGGAATCGGTCACCAAAGAAATACATGCACATTTTGGTGGATCATTTCACCTGATATGCATGGATCTCAACGAATAAGGGTCAAAGCGCTCACGACTTAATTAATCTGATTAATCCGATTGCTAAAAATAATAATATTTCGATCCTATTAGCCGACCAATATGCTTCCATAAATTCAACCCATTTTAAAAATTATTTGGAAAAAAAAAGGAATACAGATTGTTTTTTGTTGCATTGATCATCCAGAATCAAATGGACTTAACAAAAGATTAAATCAAACGCTAGTGAATCGCTTACGATGCAAAATAAACAGTGAGACAAATAAAGCCTGGCCGATTCTCGCAAAGGAACGTGTCAATGAGTATAATGATACAATTCATAGTTCAACACGATTCGCACCATCATAATTACTCCTTGGGAAGAAACAGGCTATATCTCCTCTTATCGAAGACAATAGATCATCCTTAGAAGAGGACCGAAAATTAGCTTTTCAAAATTCTTTAAGGAACATTCAAATAAATAAGGCGAGAATAGACAAGAATAGGAGACATTACGATTTCAAGATTGGCGATTTGGTTTACATCGAAAAAGGAAACAAATTAAATCGCAAGAAACTTGACCCCGTACGAATTGGACATTTTCCAATCGTCCGAAAGATTTCACCAACATTTTATGAAGTCGCAAGTGGAAAGAAAAAGAAGATTTCCAATTTCTTTCATTCCAGCAAGCTGTTTCCTTTTTTCTCCGTGTGAATCGTCTTCAGAGGTGGAGGTGTAAGGTTACTACATGTGATAACATCACTGTTATAACCTTCAGTGTGTGTTTAGACTTTGATAAAACACATGTGCTAAAGTTTGTTAGTTAAATTAATTTTGTTAAAAGTGTTTAATTACTAGTTTGAAAGAACGTGTAATTTAATTCCTTAATAAATAAAGAATAAAATCACGTCAAAACAATCTTACATACATATATATATATATATATATATATATATATATATATATATATATATACATTTAAATTTCATATTATTATTTTTTTTTTAGTTAAACTTAAGACTATGAAATATATATGTTTTCGTTTATTAATATATAAAAGAAAATACAAAATTACGTTTGACGTATTTATACGTCCCGCACGGTAAACAGGTTAATGGTTACATCGAGGCGACAACAGCTGATTAATTTCTTTACGTTTATAATAGGTTATAACATAAGAGGTTAAACCTCTTTGGCTATATTTAATGATTTAACAGCTGATAGGTATGTTTGAAAAACACTGTAGGAACAAATGACTGTTCTTTAGTTCTGTTGTCTTGTTATGCATGTATAAAAATGGTAGCTAATTAGTAATATTAGTTAATTACTGTACTTATGCTTATTTATTTATTTTTGCATGTTTTAAGTTAGATTGAGGTTGCACTCATCAAATGTCAATAACTGGTTTTAGAGTATTAGATAATTTGTTTAAATATTGTTTCAATACATGTATTAATCAACAATAAATATATATATATATATATATATATATATATATATATATATATATATATATATATATATATATAAGTTAAGATAGGACATACACCAGTATAGACACTAATCCTAAACAGTGGATGTCAACATTGTAAATAAGATAAATAGAGGATTTTAACTTGAATAAAGCAGTGTTTAACCAGCCTTCAAGTGAGTTGTTTATTTCCCGACTTTGTCTTTTTTTTTATGTTTTGCTTGGTGAAGTACATAAGTGGTGCCGAAACCCGGGAAAACGTTTTAGCAGTGCAGTAAGAATATTTTCTTTTGTTTTTTTCTCTCCTCTCTTTCAAGGACACTAGAAACTATTGTGATCTCATTACAGAGTTGTTTTTTTTACGTACTTTCATTTTTTTTTTTGTTCTTTAAAATTTTAAAAACTAATTGTGCCATTATGAATGGTGAAAGAGAAATCCTTAGGCCTGCAACATTAACTTTGGAGCCTTCACAGGCAGAACCAGTGAATCCCGAGTTCCCGCCGTTACCGTCGACAACCCTAGCGATGGCACGGGCTGACTTAGCTGCGCAGGAGGCAAATAGAATAGCGCAGGAAACAAACGAGCTGGAAAAAATGAAATTAAGAAAGGCAAATGCGCAGGACTTAAGAAGGGAAATATCCGACTTAGAGAAGTTTAATGGTGATATAGGCGAATTGAATCATTTTCTCAAGGGCGGAGATGGCATTATGAACAGTATCCAGTCCCAGGTCTCAACAGGTTGTTTGGAAGAAACAGATGCCAAAAGACTACGGGTAGCCTTAGCACGACGGGTCAGAAGGAGCGTGCTAAATCTGATCCAAGCAGATGAGGATACTGCATGGCAGGTGATAAAAGAAAGGCTAAAAAAAGCGTATGGAGGGGGGCGATGGGCCCCAGAAGAAGACATGCTGCAGATGTTTCGGGAGGTGAAACGTCAAAATCAGACAAATGGTCAGTATGCTGCAGGACTGCTGGTGAGACTAAATAAGATAAATGAGAAGTTACGCGAGGTAATGGATACGGGTGCGGTCGAAACGTGGATGCTGTTTATGACCACAGTCTTGAAGGTGCAGTTAGCTAGGGATACCGGAAAGAAAGACGGGTTACCCAGAGATAAGTCATTCATGGAATGCGCCCAGGAGATGGTGGATGTGAGTGCCCGCGATGAAGAGGATGGATCGCGATGATATAGGAAAAAATCGACCAAGACCAGACCGAGAGAGAAGAAGGGATGGAGACTTTAGCAGGAGAGACAGAATACCCAGAGAGAAAAAGCCGTTCGGAGATAGAAGGTATGGGAGAAAGGAGGATAGAAAGTGCCACGAATGTGGGAAGACAGGGCATCTGATGGCCCAGTGCCCACGCACGCGCTGTTTTGAGTGCCACAGCGAGGGACACATGGCGAGACAATGCCCATACATAAGGCGGAGAAACCATGATCGTGGAGAGCCAATGGAGGTAAATGCGCAGAGAATATGGAGAAGAAGCAGAAGGCCATCCGATTCGTCTAGATCTTCCGAGGCTTCAGGATTCGAGACAGAGGGCAGCGAGCATGGTGGCAGAGGGACCCCTGGAGGAAAGAGCAGACAACGGAGTGCAGGGAGGAGAATCGAGGAGGTGAGTAGAGAATGAGAATGGTGTGAGCAGAGAGGCAACCATTTTTGTGTAAATACTATCATAAAGAGGTGTGATCGGTTGCCTATTATCGAGTTTTGCAAGGGGTGGAGGTGTCTGGTGGACACAGGGAGTTCGTGTACTCTAATAGGTAGAGATAGTTTACAAACTATATTTAAAGGAAAGAGTGAACCAGAAATTAGGACGTGCTTATGTAAGTTGGTCACTTTGGGTGGTCCCTGTACGGTGGAGGGGGAAATTGACCTGGCGTTAGGTAAATGGGGGAAAAAGGGTGGAATAGCAACCCTGCATGTGGTAGAGACTATGCCGCGTGAATATGGGGGGATTTTGGGATGTGATGTGCTCGGGAAATTAGGGGCGAAACTACGTAATGTAGAGGGTCAATGGGTGATTAAAATAGGGAGGCGGATATATAAAACGATGGAGAGCGCGAAAAGGGATGTGCGGTGCGTTGGTGCAATCGCCCAGGCCAAGGATTGGAGGATGGGCATAAAGGAGGAATATGCAGATATTTTTTTTCGCGAGGGGGATCCCCTGAGTGTGACGGGGGAAACTTTTCACGAAATTCATTTAAAGTCAGAGAAGAGTACGTACGTGAAGGAGCGGAGGTACCCACAGGTGTTACGGGAACACATTAGGGCGGAGATCGCGGAACTCAAACGCCAAGGAATTATCGTCGATAGTACGTCGCCCTTTAACAGTCCTCTATGGGCGGTCAAGAAGAAACCTGTTGACGGGGATACTAGGGAGCGCTACAGGGTGGTAGTGGATTTCCGACAACTCAACGACAACACGTTGGATGAGAAATACCCTATTCCCAGACTAGAAGACATTTTGGACAGATTGGGCGGAGCAACGGTGTTCAGTACGTTGGATTTGAAATCAGGGTACCACCAGATTCAAATGCATCCCAGGGACCAATGTAAAACAGCGTTCACGTTTGAGAGGGGGCATTACGAATTTACCCGTATGCCGTTTGGTTTGAAAAATGCGCCAATAACTTTTCAGAGACTGATGGACGAGTTCTTGAGGGGCTTAGATGAAAATATGTGCCAGGTCTATATGGACGACCTCTTGGTTTTTAGTAAGACGGAGTTAGGTCATATCGAGGACTTGAGGCGAGTCTTTGACAGAATCCGTCAATTTGGATTGAAATTGTCGGAGGAAAAATCAATATTGGGGCAAAAACAGATCAATTTCCTAGGGCATTCGATATCGGAGGATGGGGTTCGGCCTGACGGTAAGAAGGTGGAAGCCATAGGGAAAATGGCGATGCCGAACGATATCAAGGGAATCAAGAGATTACTCGGAACCCTCAATTACTATCGTAGATTTGTCCCAGAGATGGCCGAACATCTGGTTTCTCTGAATGAATTGTTAAGAAAGGGGCGCACAGTTCAGATTACCCCGGAGATCGAGGAGAACATTAGGAAATGCATGCGTTGGTTGCAAACAGAACCGGTCCTCGCATTTCCGAATTTTTCGAAACCGTTTGCGATCACCACCGACGCTAGTGAATATGCACTGGGAGCGGTTTTGTCGCAGGAGTATGATCAGGGAGAACGGCCGGTGGCATACGCAAGCAGGAGGCTTACAGATGCAGAGACTCGGTACAGCGCGTTGGAAAGGGAGTTATTAGGGATTATATGGGCAGTACAACACTTCCGGCCCTATATTTTCGGTAAGAGGTTCAAAGTTCATACCGATCACAGGCCACTTCTGTGGGTGGGGAATTTGAAGGAATCGTCGGCTAGGGTGACGCGTTGGAAGGAGATCCTGAGCCAGTATAATATCGAGATAACATACAAGCCGGGAAAGGATAATGTGGTGGCGGATTGGCTATCTCGTGCCCTACAGGTCAATGCGATCGATTCAGGAGAAGGGGAACCGTCCGGGGGGCTTCAGAGGTTCGTACGTGAATGGACGCCAGATGGGGAAGGAGAGCGAGAAACAGACCGCAACGGGGAATCTCCCGAACAGGAGGATTCACAGGACGAGAGACTGACGGACATTGAGGAGGTGGATGAGGTGATCAATGACAAGACGAGACAGATAATCTGGAAGACACGGACCACAGGGTTACTGAAAATGGAATATTCCAGATATGAGAGACATCATATTGTTACTATCTGGTCTCAACCTGGAGTCAAGGAAGAACAGATATGCCAAGTTCTGAAAGACGCGTCAAAGGTAGGAGTGACCCACTATCTCTATGTAGGGAACGCGACGGTTTGGGAGAAAATCAAGAATTTGTGGCGACTAGAGAAGATAGGTCTGGATAGGTCGTTTGTTAGGTGTCGCCTTATGGTGGATACGATCCGGGATACCGATCACCAAAAAGAGGTCACGTTAGCTTACCACCAGGGGAAAACTAATCATAGGGGGGTTAATGAAACAGTAACAGCATTGAAACGGAGTTACTACTGGGTGGGGATGAGGAAAACGGTCGAAGAGATTGTGAGGGACTGTGCCATTTGCCATGTCGCGAAGTATGATCGCCATCCCCCGATAGGGTTGCAAGTGGAGACGTGTACGCCTATAGCGCCGCTAACGGATCTCCAAATTGACACCTTTACGTGGAGGGGCTTTAAGTGGGTAACTATCGTGGACATATTCAGTAAAATAGCCATGGCCCATCCGGTGAAAGAGAAGTCAGCGGCCGCAGTCGGTGGCGCCCTCCGAACATGGTTCCAATGTTACGGGATGCCAGATTCGATTTCCTCGGACAGCGGTAGAGAGTTCGACAATGCCCAACTGCGAAAGGACATGAAAGATTGCGTGGTCGCTTGGCACTGGAATACACCCGGGCATCCCAAAAGTAGGGGAGGGATTGAGCGGCTCCATAGTACTCTGGGCGAACATCTTCGTGTATTCCATGCGGATAAAGGGTTGGAGGCTGATGTGGCGATGCCTCGGGCTGTTGCGGCGTACAACCACTCAATCCACATGGGTACGGGATTCTCCCCTTTCGAGGTCCTCTTTGGTTTACGGGCTCGACGTAGGGACGGGAACGGTACGGTCGTAGATGACACCATGGCGGAACACCTAGTCGCGAACAGAATAAAACTCGACCGAATATGGGAAAAAGCGCGTACAAGAATGGTCTCGGAGAAGAGTAAGAGAGTAGCCAGGGATAATTTTGGTGTGAAGGATATCCTGGGAACTCTTAGGATAGGCCATATTGTTTACAGAAAGATTGTGTCAAATCGCGCAAAGGAGGTGCTCAGGTACGAGGGGCCATTCAAAGTGATTGCGATTAGGGAGCACAATCTGGTCACCATTCAGAGTCTGGCGGAGCCCAGAAAACGTAGAACGGTACATATTGAACAGCTGAAAATTCCAGCTGGGGAAACTAGACTATAAATATGTATGATCACCATTGCTTGTATTTTTTTTTTAGTATTTTTATTATTTTGTATTTTTAAGTGTTTGCTAAAGTAGGTCAGTAGAGTGATAATGATCTTAAGTTAAAGTGCTAAGTGAGTTCTTGTACATAATGTAAGTTTTCTTTTCTTTCGGTTTTTGTAAGTGATAGCTTTATTGATCTGAGGATATTGTATTTAATTTTCTTTCTGTTATTATTTTTGTATTCTTATGTTATGACTATGTTTTGAGTTTACGAGGGTATTCGTAAACTGGCAGGGGGGAGTTAAGATAGGACATACACCAGTATAGACACTAATCCTAAACAGTGGATGTCAACATTGTAAATAAGATAAATAGAGGATTTTAACTTGAATAAAGCAGTGTTTAACCAGCCTTCAAGTGAGTTGTTTATTTCCCGACTTTGTCTTTTTTTTTATGTTTTGCTTGGTGAAGTACATAAGTTATATATATATATATATATATATATATATATATATATATATATATATATATATATGTATATATACAATTTAATCAAATGATGTTTTTTCTATATATACATATAATACATATATTAATTTAGTATAATTATATAAATAAAAAATAAACATTTACCAAATGGTATTATTATTCACTTTCATTATTATTGGTTTTAACTGTGGCACTAGAATAGTATAATGAATATATAAACCTAAATAATACAATTACAACAAAATGAGAAGACGACTTTATATAAGTTACCTCCATAGACTCTTTTTACATGTCATCTTTAGGTAAAATGCATTGAGAATTCTGTAACATATTCGCAGATTAATTTACGCACTTTATGAATAAATAAATACATTTGTTTCGCGTCAAATAAATAAATATACTGTTAAATGAAAAAAATGTTTATAATTCTATCAATGTTTTGCATGAAATTAAACGAAACTCATAAAACAATAAAAAAACAACATAGAAACTGAAACTAGAAACTGAAAAAGTTATTAAGTTAGCGATCGAGAGCGAGAAATGTTATCCGCCAGAGGAGATTAAGAACCTCCTGATTACAAGTTTTTTTTTTTTGTCAAAAGAGAAAGAAAGTTGTGGACCTTTTCGCTTACAACAGCAACAAGTTAGTCCTCTTACTTGGAACCGTTCCGATTTTTTTTTAATGATTTGGTTTCTTACTCAATTCAGAGCCAATATTTATTATATCGATATTAATGAAAATTATAAATAAGTCAGAATCTTGCATTAATGTTTGCTAAATAGAAAATTGATGAAGACTCAATCAGTCTAGGAAAGGAGCATAATTTAGAACTTCGGAGGAAAAAAATTAGCCATTTGTATAATACCTTAATCTTGCGTTCCGACTCTAGAGCCTCTGTTTACGAGTTTTGACGTAAAGAAATATATTATGACCATATACCATGTACAAATACCCTCCGTCCAGCACCACAAAACAAGATAGCGCCTTTCCGATCTCTACACTCGTTCCCACAGAGCCAATGCATTCGAGCGTTCGTTTCTCGGCCGCTCCACCACTGTATGGAACTCAATTCCTCCTTTAATCCGCCATGTTTCTTCTCTGGCTTCATTTAAATCCTTGCTTTTCCAAGGTCAATCATCAGCAAATAATTTAGTATTGAATTATCGATGAACGTGTTTTTTGTTTATTTTTCCGAAAGAAGATATAGGCCATGTAAAGACTTTATCGCATGCTATCCCATACATTTATTTTATTCAGTAATTATTGTAATTAATATATTTATTCTAGACAATTAGTTAAAATCCTGTCAATTTTTGTACTTTTTAGTTATTTCATTTCTATTTTTAGTATGATTTTGTCACTTTAATTACTTCATGATCTGTATTATTATTCAACCTTCTGACCAGATTTATATAATTTTTATTTGATTTTTTGTTCATGTTTGTTATTCTAAGGGGACTTCATCCCAGAATAAAGTTTGTTTTCTATTCTATTCTAAATTTTAAATAACATTAAAATTAAAAATGATAGTATTTAATTATTAATAATACATCGCCCCTTCAAAAAAAAAAGTCATAACTTAAAAAACGTAATTTTTCTATAGAGCTATTTAAAAATTCCATGTCAATCAAGAAAATAAATATTTCGGTTTTGGTAAAGCAAAGCATTCCAACTGCTGTTGGAGATTATTTTATTAAACATTATAAAGTGGTTAAACGCCTGAAACTTTTTTGATTTTAAAATTTTGTATTATTCCTATAATACATCAAGTTCAAACATAATAAAAATAAAAATATGACTTTAATAATAAAATAAAAAGTTGGAAATAGAATACATATCACATATTTAGTTCTGAATTAGAAATCCTTCCCCAATATGATTGCTTCTGAAGGATTAACTCAAAAACGCAGAATTTTAACTTATGCTTGTATTCTTTGATGTATTTTTACTACACGGCTATATTTTCTAGTATTTTCTTAAATAGATCATTTCTTTGTTGTTTTTTCGAGACAAATTTGACTATCATATTTTGTCTTCCTATTTTTTTCCATCTCGTTACTATTTCATTCCAAAAAGTACACAACTCCACAAAAAACATTTTCCACTCTGTCAAACTTTTTTTGACATGTTTAGTTCTGCAAATTAACATATGTCAAACAAAATACAAAATTACAAGTATAAAATTTAACATACGGTATGTCATTTCATTACAACAGAAATAAATGAATCTTAAGGCATTAAAAATGATATTCTTGTAAAATCAAGCCAGGTTTCGGGTCCTAATTCTACAACTTCTTAAATGACACTTCCAAATTATTGACTTAAAACATGATTTAATTTTGTGATCTTCCTTAAAACACTTCTTCTGAGGCAATATCGCTATATTAGTTAATATTATACCGCGTCAATCTCTGTATCATCTGTATTTTCAGAAACATTTCAAATTGGCTTTATGTTTTATATTTGAAAAATTAAAAAAAAAATGGAGAATATAAAATATATACAAACGTCAAAGATTTACAATACTGCTATATCCTCAACCCTTATCATTTATGGCGCCTGTTTGAAAATAACTGAAAATAAAACATTTATTATAAACAATATTCATTAAAAAGAACAATATCTTGCAAAAATTATAAACAATATTCATTAAAAAGAACAATATCTTCCATATAACATCGAACAACATAACATATTATAGTTTCATATTATCTCCATTTCTACAAAACATTTTCCGCGGAATGACGTTCCGCTCCTGAAGAAATAGGAGAGCTGACTTTTCGTCACTCACCGCGCGAAAAATCTTCATTAAATTCCAACTCATATTCTCTAACTAATATGAAAACAAATCGACGTTCACTTGGCACAAACAATAACAAAGGACTTAGAAAGGTTACGGTAACAGTAGCAGGTAGTTAAAGAAAGTGACACTTGGGGCGCTGGGGTCAATGGGCGTCAAAATAGACAAGTACCTAATAATTATACAGATATTTAATTCTTGAACTCTTATTATTATTAAATATTTAATTGCATTATGATCTTCAAATTAAATTATTAATTATTATCATAAGTCAAACTCTCAAATAAATCAAGACTGGTAAAGCGTAATCTCGGCAATATTCTAAACCAAAACTGATCCGCTTAAGACGATTGGATTACTGTAGTAGTGTAACTCGCTTCTCCCTCCCTCCCACTCAGGCCCTTAAGCACGGTCACTCTGCGAGGTTATTCAAAATTAATCCTCTTAAGATTCAGGTCGATTCTAATGACCTAAATTTATTTATTACTTATTTTTTTACTTTATTAGAATAAACATTTAAATTTCATTGATCAGAATGTACCAGATATAAACAGAATTAAAATAGAACAAATAAATAAGTTTTCATTTCCGTGAAGTATCCTTTGTTAGTAGGTAAGCTAAATAGCCGAAAATAAAAGAACTAGTAATTAAAAGATCAGTTTTCTTTTCTTTCAAAGTAACCCTTTGAAAGACCGTTTATTTATTGGCACGTTCCATATTTGACTATACAATATCGACTATATAAATATAAAATAGCGATAGTATTCTGGAGAGTTGAATAATTGGTCTATGTTTCACTTAAAATCGTCAATCGTATTTTATCTATGTCATTATATGTTGTTTGTGAGTTAAAAATGACTATATGAATTTTGTATCAATTATCACTATTAGGTAAACGGAATAGCTTTAAACTAAAAATACTCGATAGTTTGCATTTGTATCGACGACACGTGATATTAAATAAACTTGGGTTTTAATAAAGTAAAACATAAGCAGAATATTTTCTACGAGTAAGGTATGTTGATATGTTTAAAAGATTCCTCCTAATACTTTCCTTAAGTCAAAAACAAAGTTATGCTCACGAGGGTCTAGGAAATTTATCCTTAGACTATATGCAACACGAAGAATAGAGCGCTAACGAATTTCGTTTACAAAATAAATAATTGTGAATTAATTTTTTTCCGAAAAACGAGGATGGGGTCCCCGGAACGACCCCATCTAGTAGTTACTGTTAGCCTTATTTCACATCGCTGAAGTCACAGGCTGTGCCTTTTCAGGATCTTTATATAATTTCCTAGAAGAAAATTTGCACTTACATGGTCAGCTTGCCGGTGTGGGTTCCAATTACGACCGTAAATTTTTATTATTATAGTCAAGTAAATATTTTCTGGATGTTCAAGCTTTGGTGTTCTGTTGGAATTCTCTCTCTTTCTTTCTCTTTCGTATCCTTTGTTCAGAACCTGTGAATTCTTTGACGGGTGTCAGTTCCTTGATGCTTCTTAGATGAATTAGGTACCTACTAATCGAAATAGAGAAAAGGTGGGGGGGGCTAGATTTTTCAGAACTCTACTTGCAGAATTTCTGTCATTTGCTTATTATCACAGCGGAAACATCCTCGAAAATGATATTGAGAAAAAGCCAGACATCATTTCCCATTCAAATGACACGGATTGAGTAGTGACAATCTTGACACAATGGTAAGTGAATATACCTGTTAGCGGCAAACTAAAAGGTGGTCTTTCGCACTTTTTATGAATCTGATAGATATTGTTGCAGTAAATGCATTCGTCTTTGGATTGATCTACATCTGGAGTGGAAAAAGGCTTATCAGCAACAATTTTTTTTTTACTTGAACTCGCTAAAAAATTCGCTGCATTCATGATTAAGAAAATGTTACGTGGAAAGAGGGCAAGGTATTACTTATGCTCAAGAAAAAATGACAATATTTATTTCTGCAATATTTGCAATATATATATTTGTAAAGAGCACAGACCCACCACATATTCATGCAATCATTGTAAGTAGGTAATAGGTTCTCTTGTAACAATTTTGTTGTTCACTAAAATGATTTATTTTCAAAATAAATAAAATTATACATTTTAATAGTTCAAGAATGATTACTATTACTTTTCTACAGTCCCATTCTATCAGAATTATAAGCAATGATTCTTAGATGGATGAAATCATCGTAGCTGATGGCAGACAAAAATGGGGTCCTCCAGGGACCCCATCTGGTATTACGTGTTACTTTTTTCATCCGGTATTAGGAGGGATATTATATTGTTATATTAGGATCACAACTAAATATGAATTAGTATACGCGACAACATAATTAAAAAAACACACTTCAAAATTATGAATTCGATTATATAAAAAAATAAAAAGCTCATCGACCTTTGTTTGTTAGCAGATTGATTAATCATGCGAACTGATTAAGTTTGTAAAATAAGAATTTACGTTTAGAATCTTTTTTTATTCCAACTTATCTAGATTCGGCAAGGACAAGAAGGAGAGCCAATATTTGATATCAATTCGTTAACAAATTAATAAATGTAAATAACTTTTTTTCTATATTACATACGTAGCTTAAATATATAAATTCAAGAATATTTAATTGAAGCAATCGACTGTCATTATGAGTAAAGATATTCAAGGAAACTTTACATGAATATTCTAATTTATGCAGCCATAAAATAAAGTTTTAACTAAAAAAATTATTTTATAACAAAAATAAGATAATTCTATATTAATGGAATCATGGGGTTGTGTTGTACAGTTTAACATGAAAGATAAAGAGTTCATATAGTCGTGAATACATATTAAATTAAATTAAAACTTTAATCAAATACTATAGCCTAATACAAAATAGGCTTCGGCATTTGAGCCTTGGAGGTGGTGGGATGCTTCTTGGGTGCCTTATTCATGTTTTGTTTTGTTTTTGTTCTATTTTTTTTTTCTTCTCTACCTATCCAGTCGGGATCGAGTAATCTTCCTTATGATTCAATAGTTGCATTTGAGCCTTGGAGGTGGGGGGATGCTTCTTGGGTGCATTATTCATGTTTTATTTTGTTTTTTTGATTTCTTCTCTATCTACCCTGAGGATGCCTGAATGGGCGAAATATTGGACAGACAATTTCAATTTCTGTTTTAGTTTGGAGACTTAAGTGCTTTTCGTTGGAATTTTTTCCACGGTCTTAACATTTATGTAAGGTCTCTTTTTATTTTTATATGTTGAAATTAATTTTTTATAAAAAAATGTTTTCAATAAAGACTTATTCGATCGCTGATGACAGTAGCCCATACATTTTCAACCTACATAAACTTGTAGAGAATTTAAAAAAAATATTATTTCAAGCATGCATTTGTGTGTATTGGTTTAAAAAAGTATATTTCAAGAATTTAAAAAAATAGTGTTGATGAATAATGTTGCTTAAAGATATTTGAGGCATAAATGTAAACAAGCTGTGAAGAATATAAAAATAAATATTGCAACAGATTGCGTTTGATGTAATTATAAACTCTTAAATCTATTATTGAGGGGATTAATTGAAGGAGATGAAAGACAGATGGATATATTAAACAAAAAATAAGAATTGATAACTTAATAAAAGATTCATAAGAATTTCGAGTGTTGCTAAATTTAATTTCAAAGTGATGAAGAAACGATTGGCATGGTAAAATCCATCACTTGTTAAATACCTCAACTTTTCGGTAAAATTCATTAAAGAAACTTTATCGAATTTCGAAAGACAGTACAAATATTGATTTTAATTCCACTCAAGTCGGTAAGGCGGACTGAAGGATAATGAAATAAGAAAAGTGTCTCAGTTGGCCACGGCGATAAGAAAATTGAAATGAGGAGAAGTTTAATTAAACCCGGAGTCAGATGAAAAGGAAGAAAAGGATCGAAGTAGGTCAACGGAATTAAAAATATCAAAGGTCACCCAACATCCGTCGCAATTACGTCCTCCAGCATTCAGCCTTCTTCGAGAGTTCTTCTTCAGTCACTCTTCTTTTGGATTTGAAGAAGTATCCAAAAAATGATGGAAGCGACAGGGTGACAAACAACTAAATGACTTGAAATTCTCTACCAAGATACATGTATATTTCATATAAGTGTATGTGGTATGTGACACTATCTGGAACATTTGGAGTATTTATATAAATAGGGCAAGGGGCAATGAGCAGGTAGTTAAATCTCCCTTAGTATCCGTTATGTTTACTCTTAAGAGACAGGAGGCAGGCGTGGCAAGACGCGGTGGGAATTGACTTTCAATTTTAGTTTCACTTGTAAGCAGATTTATAATATATCTTTTAACTATAATCAGTACACGATAAATATAATGTTATTTAATTAAATGCAAATTTAACCTATGTTTAATAACCAAATCCTCGTCAGTTAATCTTTAGAGAAGAGAGGGATATTTCTTTCATTCATTAATGATATAGAAGTGATATATTAAGTATAATGATCCCAGGGATGCATCCCGTTTCATTGTTTAAATATAATTCAGATCAAAAGGATCTGATTTTTCCTTGCGACCATGCGATAAGACCCAAAACAATGCGATAATAACCAACTTAATACTCTGATTTCAGAAGTATGTATTTAAAATAGTATGAAGTTTTGATGTACAAAAACAAGAATAACAAATAAAATACCTGAAAGAATAAAAAAAAAAACTCACCATCGGTACCTTCTCCTAATACTTTACACAATTGAGCATAGGACAATTACCTGAAAAAATACAAGAAGCATTAGACATACCGTTTTTAAAACTAGTAATATTTTTATAACTTCATTCTGGGACTAAGGGCCCTAAAGAATAACAAACATGAACAAAAAAGGAAACATAATATGTATCTGGTCAGAAGGCTACATAATACAACTCATAAGGTTTTTATAAAGTGCCAAAAAAGTAAAAAATGCAAATGAAAAAAATAAATAAAAAGAACGAATCATTATGATATTAAACAATTTAAGATAATATATAAATCAATTGCAACAGTTAAATGCATGGGCTAGCTTGTAAAAATCTCTTTACATAGTGTATATCATATTTGCAAAAAACTTACAATACAACTAAAACCAAAATAAACAAATAAAAAATGCAGTGCTCATTTATTTAAGAAAATTATTAACGTGCTTTGAGAGCATCTTCCTGGGAAGTCAGGAGGTGTTGGAGAAGCAACTGAAGGATGACGAATTATAGGAGCGGTTTAGTTTCACACTGTGGTAGAGCGGACGAGGAAGGAACGCTAGAATGCTTTGGTTCTGTGGGAACGAGTACAGAGATCGGAGAAGCGAGATTTTGCTTTAAGGTGCTGGGCTGAGAAATTGAATTTGAGGAGACGGTAGATATATGAAGGATATTGAAGGTTAACAGATATAAGAATGCACCGAGGAAATATTGTCTACAGACGGGAGGGAATAGCCACTTTAACTAATTTAACATTAAAGGTGGGACACGCGAGACCGCCTCGGCACCTTATTACCTTACCTTACCGGGCACCAAAGACAAATCATAGAGAACAGTTCATTATAGGTTTATATAATGTATTAAATAAATAGTAAATTGAAAAATAATAAAGATGAAAAGTGATAATGTTGTATGAAAGAAATAATCTACACATAAAACACAAACTGCAAACAAACAAAAACAAAAAATTGAGATATGTAACTTACTTCCTAATCAAGAAATGCGTCACTGTTGCTTAATTGGATTAGTGTGAAAATTAAATAAAAGTCAAATATAAATTTCATAAATATATTTAAAAACTATACATTATAATATAATATATAGAACTAATATATTATATTAGTTCTTAAAATCGAAAAGAAAAATAGGAATTCGATCTGATTACAATACTTTTCTAACGAAGGATATTGCTAAGGTGAGCAGGTTGATATGTAATATTTCTTTGACATGTAAAAGAGATTTTGGCCACGAATTCCTGTGCCAACACCCATTGGCTGTAATCAGAATCAGCAAAATAATGTTATTCAGAATAATTCAAAGTTTTTTTGAAAAAAACCTTCATTCACTTAAATATTCACAAACATACATACCATTTCGTCTATTGTATAAAAAGTCCATCATTGGTTGATTGACATTGTGTTCTGAATCACACATTTTAATTATATTAAAAATTATAAGAGATATTTTCAGTAAAGAGGGAGCGGGATAGCTCAGTGGTAGAGCTGCCGTGTCGAAATTGCCAGTTCAAATCCGGTTGTGGCAGATAACTTATTTAATCTGTTAACAGTTAGGGATGGACCCTAACCTGGGCACCTATATTGGCTATATAGAGTAGGTGCCCTTAATTGGTGTAACAACCTGGCGTGATTTAGAACAAGCAATATCCCTGTACAACGTTGTCCTAGAACAGTACAGTCTCTACCGGTTACTGAGCCCATGACTGTTCATGAGTTGTATTGGTACAGGTTTTTAACCATCCATAAAAGCTCAAATTAAATGATAAATTTATAGATCAGCTTAACTATGAGCGTTGATGTTTACACCTTTATTGTATGTTTTATTTTATTTCAAATTTATTTGGATGTAAAGTCTAATAAATATATAATGACCATGGATACAAAAATAAAGACTTTCAATATATTCTGAGTGAGATTATAATTTATTCCTCAGTCCCAGCGGAAGACAGACAATCTATTAGGACTGAATTATTGATCTGCCGGATCCTTAACATAGATGCAGTGCCAGGTTAGCCCTTTAAGGGAGGATTAAGAATCAGCGAGTCCACGTCCCAGGAGTCCCTACGTGACTGGAGGCTCCAGCAAAGGTAAATCTCAATAAGGGCAACCAGCGTGTGAGCAAGCCATCCGCATAGATTGTATCTGCTCTGCGGCTTTCCACTTGCAGTTTACATGTCTTTATGTTGTATTAACATAATTTTAATTTCATAAGTCTGATAGATTTAAACAAAGTATAGTAAAACCAGGCTTAAGAACAAAATAACTTGAAGAAATGAATAAAGACCGGTACAGCTACAACCCGTCTGGTGCTTAGTACATGGTAGAGACTGTACTGTTTCATGGACAACTTTTGTTCAGGGAGGTGATTTGTCCTAGATCACTCTCAACCGCCAGGTATCTCCCGTTTATTTAGGGTACTCACTTTATAGATGGTGGGTGAGGCTCAGAAGGGTCCTACATCCCATATGATCCATCTCCGCCTGCTAACCGATTAACATGAAGTCTTGCCAGTAGCGGGATTTGAACCTGGATTTTCGGCATGGCACCTCAGTATTCTACCACTGAGCCGCCCCCTTCCTTGAAGAGATGAATAAAATTTAAAAAATTAAAAAAAAATGTAATTATAAAATCTACAAAATGTCATTTACTATTATCAACATCCAATTATATTATTAGCACAGAATAATACTCAGAAAATTTCATTTCATTTCTACGAATTAATTATGACGATAAAAATTCATAAACCATATTAAAATTTTCGACGGTTTTGTAAAGAAATAAACTTTTAATTTATTTATTTGTTATTAGCGAACCACCCCACATTTTCTCTGGTAATAAGGCATATTATGCCTACATAATTTGTCTGCGTTATGTATTTCATTTTTTATCACTTACTTGATATTACGGTCTTGATTTTCTTACTTCCCATTTCAGCTAATGTACTTTAATATATAGAAATTATAAAAATAAAAACAAAACCAAATATTTCTTTATATACGAATTTATTATTTTGCATGTTAGATAATTGCACGGGATTAGGCAGCGTCTTCGGTGAAACTCATCGACATTCCAACCCATGTACACGAAACCTGGAAAAATTATATACCTAAACCTTCCTGGTGAATCACTCTATCTATTGGTGAAAACCGCATGAAAATCCGTGCAGTAGTTATTGAGTTTCCCGCGAACAAACGCGGCCGAGGACTTTGCTTTATAATATGTATTGGTAGATTCTCGATTTTTAAAATTAAAACACTTCTCAATAATATTCCCCAAAATAAGAAGGCATATATTTTTATATGCATGTATTTTTATATGCAATAATGCATGTATTTTTTTTATATAAACAAATGGACATTAGAAACAAAAAAAAATGCATATATAATATTATCGTAATTATCTGCTCCCTCTTATTTCTATCATCTCTTATTATTTTAGTAGTGTCATCAAAGGGGTTAACGCGTACTACTGCAACCAATAAAGGGTCTTGGGTCCACTACATATTAGATACTTTACTGTTTCAATGTTAAAGGCTGTTCAGCGAGGTGATTTTTCGAGATCACGATCAAGAGCTAGATGAGATAGGCTTCTCCCTTTATTAATGGTACAAACTTTATAGAGGCTGGGTAAACACCAGGAGGATCGTCAGAATCTACAAGGTCCAACCACAGATATAATAGATTAAATAATTTACCTTCCACAACCGGATTCTTGAACACGGAACCTTTGGCGTCAAATAAATCCACTGAGCTACCTAGTTCCTTAAGCTATGTCATTGAATTATGTGAAAATTTATATGATTCGTCCCGAGTATTTTATCATAATGTTCTTTTGTGCTAAACATTGTGTTAATACTTTAATAATAATCATGAGGAATCCTAATGTAAAATACCCAATGGAGGTGCTATTTGATTACATCATCAATTGGCAACAAGTAATGAATAATAAATATAATAAAATAAAATATTCATTTAAGAAATCATGCAAATGCAATTTTGCATATATTGTATTTTTGTTCTTTTGAAAACCTCCCCTAAGGGATTCTCGTGGAAGCGTGTATGGAGAAACATTGAAGGTACTCCAAGCGCAGTTCATCTCTTATGAACGCAATGTGGCAATGTGTTTCTCAGTAATGATTGTACCAGTAAGTTTGGGTGTCCAGAAACTGAGTCTTGAAATATTTTGTAGTTTTCCTTGATAATCAATTAAAAAAAAAATAGTTTCTATTGTTTGATTCTCCATGTAATGCTCGTCTTCCAGTATATTAACTGTAGCCGAAACTTAAATTTAAGTACAAAAGCAATACATATAATTTCCCGAATCTATCTGATTATATTTAAATGTTTTATTAAAATAAAATAATATCTGTTGAGAGGTTTAATTGATGTAACGCTTTTCTTTTACCATAATTAACCGAAATCAAGTAGCTTATTTATAAATATAGTCTAGCTTCAATTGAGAATTTGAACGAATTATATTTCATTTATTATTGATAAAAATCTATTACAGCTTTTAATTATTTCCGAGGAATATGTTGAGACATAAATTTATGGAATTAGATGTTCAACCTTAAAAAAAAAATATAAATTTTCCGCGACTTAGGTACAGGTGTCAAGTCAAACTAGTCATAATGTATTCATAAATGGCCAAAATAGATATTTTCTGGTAAATTTGAAAATATAAATCGTACAACATTCCTTGTTCAGTATAAAAGGATGTATGCATATGGGATTAAATAAAGACTAGTTTTCCACAAAACTTTTTAAAAATCTGATGATAGTTAATTTTAATTTTTTTGTCTCATTTAAAGTTTAGAATCGGTTCCCTTATGTATCCTGAATTATTATCCATTATACTCTGTTTATATATGTATAAATAGAACTACCGAAATTGCAGATTTAGAATGGTAAATCGGAGAACTAGTAGAGGGATTCCTCAATAGAAAAGAATAAAAGCTGGTTAAACAGAAAATAAGTGAGACAAAGATACCCTTATTTACTCTGGTTTTCGTAGGACTCATCTGATACCACTGATTTCCTCTAAATGGGGAAATGTACAACGATTGACAAGAGATGTAGGAATATACGTAGAGAAGGTGTTAAGAACACTTTTCTATGTTTTTTCCCTGCATTTCTGGTGATTTCGGGTCAGCTTTGGACACTGCATGAATTTTTTTCTTTATATTTCAGTTCACACATGTCAAGTACAAACAATTGACAATCTGCAGATTGGCTTAGAGTAAAAAAAAACATAATGACGTGAGAGGCATGAAAAAGAACATACACAGCATTAACTTCCTTAGTACCCAGCAATAATATAGAGAGTGAGTGGGACTCAGGAGGGTCCTAGATCCCATATTATCCATCTCCGCCTGCTAAACGATTAACATGAAGTCTTGCCAGTAGCGGGATTTGAACCTGGATTTTCGGCATGGCACCTCAGTATTCTACCACTGAGCCGTCCCCTTCCTTGAAGAGATGAATGGAGGTATAAAATTATAAAAATGTAATTATAAAATCTACAAAATGTTAATCTCTTAACCGTACTCTATTTTAGTTCCTCCTATTGCTCTCAGGTATGATAGTCGTGGGTATTTGTTCTATAAATAGATTTGGATGTCCGCATAGTTTTTTTTTGTAAGCACTTGTAGTATGCTCTTGTGTGTCAAGTCAGAATGAGTTATTGACATACAAAGGTGCTTCCTCGACAATTCTGAGTATACTAAAAAAATATGTCCCTTATATTTGCTACAAGAATAATAAATTATTAATTTTGAAATAAGATTTCACAGACAGAGACTTTCATATTTACCTCCTCCAATATACAAGAGTTCATCTTGAAAAATCTAAGGTTGGCAGAGTCACCATTAGATTTATATTGCTTAAACTGCCCTGTGAAGTATGGAGTGACTTAGAAAAAAGAGAATGGTTACTATAGGTTATGATAAGGGACCAGAAAAAGGCTAAGCCCTAAGAAGGATGAGACTCAGTGCTGGAGAACTTCCCTAAATGAAACTCCTGATTTATGCCTTGAGCCGTGCCTCCAGCCTGGAGAAATGAAAACATCTTAGCCAGATTAATGGTTTAGCTCTTTCTGTCACTGACTGTACTACGCCTAATCTAGCAAATATAAATAAAACATAAATCCTTGATGCCGCCTCCATACACTGAATAGTGGATAACCTGCCACCTTATTTATTTAACGTACAATATATCTTCACATATCTTTCTGAATAAATTTTCGTCTCGAAAGTACTATTATCATAAAATAGAAAATTTAAAAAAAAGTAAACACCCCCAAAAAAGTAAGTAGGTAATACCCAATTATTAGTTTTTGATTACGAATATAGTAAAGTAAAATATAGGATCATATTCACGACAACATATAACAAGTTGGGATACAAAATAACGCAAATAAGACTAATGTGTCATCAAACATGAATTTTGAGTATTATTGAAATTATTAATAATAAACAGTAATTAAAAAATTAAAATAATGAATAATGAAATTACAATTACAATTCTAAATGTAACATGTAATTAGAATCGATGATCCTTGTCAACCTTCTTAAGAGTTGAAATATTATTATTATTATAGGCATTCCAACATGGGTTGCCTTAACCTGTCAGAGCAGAGCTCCACACGTCTCGGTCCATCCAATCCCCTTCCTGGAGACCTCTACCGGCCATCTCTTCCTGGACTCCCTCCATCCACCTTCTTCTGGGTTGTCCGCGTCGTCTCCTCCCAGGTGGAACCCGATCCAGCACTCTGTTCGGCCAACATTTAAACTCCATTCTCTTCACATGGCCATCTTAGGCGGCGTTGAAATAGAACGTGTTTAATTGTTTGTTTTGTTTTTTTAATTCAAAACTGTATAATAATAATGCACTGAGTAAACAGAATGAATGATGCATAATAACTAGAGAAACTACCAACTGAAAGTCCCCATATATCAAATTCTACTCAAGGCCACGAGGCCATCTACTTTTCAGACGCTTCACAGGATGGTATAGAATTGTAGAGAACGATGGAATTGAAACTAATGGGTTTGATTTGGAATAATTGTCTAGAAAACATTGATATCGAATTCGGGCCTAACCAGCAACAAATGGGACAATAATGTCATTATGGATAATATTATTCCTAAAGAAGATAGTAGCATTGAGGATTTAAGAAAGGATTAAGCGATGTAAGGATTGGATGAGAGGAATTCGTCGTCTTAGTGGAGCCCCAAAGCTTTACTCTGTAAGCCCAAATAATCATACAAAAGTCATGCTTAATGGTATTTCGTGATTAAGTGGTATCAAGAAGTTAAATATGTATTATAACCAATATTCATCTTTTAAAAATTTTATATAGATAATTTTAGGATTAATAATACTTATTAAGCTATCAAGGCGGTAAGAAATCGATGTTTCCCCTATTAAATGCTAATTAATTGATTATGACCAAAATGTATTATGTTTCTTTGTGCTCCATCCCTTTAGCTTTATTTGTAAAACTCTGTTCAGAATCAACTCAATTTTGCTGGGTAAAAGTTGAATGTTGTTATATTGTAATAAAAATAAATAAATAAAGAAAAAAAAGGATATTCTTAAGTTTATCAAACATTGAGATAATAAAGAAATGTTTTGTTTTTTTTAATTTCAAGTGTTATATCGTCCACACAATCAAGTAAACATAATGATTCCGCATCTTAGTTATTATTCTATACCTTTTTTTAATATATTATATCTGGATTTGCCATAAAAAATGACCACAATAAGCTTTTGGTTTTAATAGATATTTTTAATTATCAAAAGTCAATATTAAAGGATGACAAATAATACAGGCATATTTATAATTGTTTTTTATTTCAATTTATTTGTACTTCATTGACAGAATTGTGCGTGTATTGGAAGGTTAGTATTGTATTAAGTATTAAATACATGGTCATACAATGGTTATAACAGACAAGTAAGTGTTATGTTTCACATTTCATTGTTGACTCCAATTAATAAATCTTTTTCTTTTTTTTTTACAATAATATGGAAGATCTTTTATAAAATATTTACACCTTTTATAAATTAAAAAGTCTTTCTTGTCTACTGAAACTATTCAAAAAGGGTTTCACTTAGGACGTACAAACCTTTCCCAATCTTGTCATCATCGCTGCCGAGTAGTGACTTAGTGTGGCAGTAAACATTGTTCAGTGAGTCTTGTACGTTTTGAGTGTACGCTGAGAGTATCTTGTTCAAGCCTGGATTCAGCTGGGTTTTCACAAGTTGGGCAAAACTGTCGTCCGTCGTACTGTTGAGGCATTTCGACGCTACGCATAGTTCGACATCGCTGACTTGGATCTGAAGAGCATTCAAGTTGACCTGGCATCTTCTTCCATAATTTACGGTGTATCCGTAATTTATCGTACTATCGAAAGCTCTATAGTAGCCGGATCCTTCGCCGTAGGGAGACTGGAGGTTCCTGAAGTATACGGCGTGGACGCCCTGGCCGATCACGTAGGTGTACTTGATGCTGGTGTCACTGAACTCCATGGCACAGTCTCCAGTCCTCTTCAGGGAGTCAAGTCCAATGGCTACACCACCTTCGTAGCCGATCGGATTAATGAAGCCAGTGCCCAACTCCAAACTGGTCTTCCCTCCTTCCACGGCTCTTTGGTTGTTCAAGGCCAATTTTCCGTCCACAATGTCGTTGATTAAGACCTGTTCCCCCTGCGTCAAAGCCACGGCGGATAAAATAAAACAAAAGACAAGCGAACCCATTCTGTTTCCCTCTCAGCACTTGTTTTACCCAAGAGCCTAACCTCGTATGCTCGTTTTTAATAATCTAATTCGTATATATATCTGAATACAGATCAATCAACAAGTAACTGGCTTTTAATTAGTAGATAAGATATGAGTGCAATTGTTTAAAATTGAAATTCTCTTATCTTATAGCCATATTAAAAAAAAAAATGAAAAGTACTGCTTTTATCTATTTTTCAATATGAAGTCATATAATTGATCAAAGAGTTCTAATAGAAACCCTATGTAGTCAAATGAAACAATAAGGAAAATACTGAGAAGATATATGTATATGTGAAGATATATCAATAGAACGTATTTTTTTTTTTTTTTGTAAAATAATTATTTTACAAGAATACTCTTTGGTTCATTCTCACACGATCCATAGATATAGAGTATGAAATTTATATAATAATACAAATGAGAATCATGATTTTTGTAGAAGGTAATTGGTAGAAGTAAGTTTAAGTAAATACAATGCGAATACTCAAGAAAGAAGTGTAGAAACTGAGTGTGCCCAATTCTTTACTCGTGTTTCATTACAAGTATAAAGAGCACAAAATAATACCAACAGATCCGATTTGGCATTTTATTTATTTAATTTTTTTGTGAAGTTTATAAGCTAAAAATTTTGTACACTAAATCTCACTATTAGATAATAAAGGTTCATAACTGAAAATATGGAATAAAAAAGAATACCTGTTTCAAAATCATTTCTTGTACAACTAATTTTTGAATGAATTATTACTAAATGGAATCGTAATTGTACCTGATCTTAGTCTAAATCCTACACCTTGGTAAAACAAAGATTAGATAAAAAACGATAGACTTTTAAATTATTTGAATGCAATTCCCTGAACGCCACTACGCAGCCAATACTTGTATCTGTTTTCGTGTTGTTCATTAAACTAGAACAAAAATTTTCATTATCTTCAGACATGTCGCAAACTACAGGTGAATTAGTACTACCTGCTTCGTAATTTATTTAATGTACACATATGTGTTGGTAAATCAATACTTTTAGTAAATGCTCAAAAATGCTGTAACAAAAGCTACTTATGAATCTTTCTATTTTCCGGTTATGAAAGTTCACAAATTACACAGAATTATTTCAACCATATACTGAGTGGTATTTCTTAAGTTCCATGTTCCAAATGAAACTTTAAAAGTTTGAACAGAAAAAAAATAAAATATAACGATATGGTTATTTAAAAAATTCATCCATAACATTTAAATAAAAATAAATGAAAGGAAATAATAGAAAAACAAATTATTTGTCTAATTATGCCAAACAATCAATCATCGATGACAAATAAGAATATAAAAATTTGATGACGTTTTTAGAAAGAATACTCTGTCTTAAATGAACGACGCTATTGAAGTTGAATTAAAACTAAAATGGTTCTTATGTTAATTATGACTTTACTCATAGCCAGTAATTAAGAAAGCTTCAAGTTTTTTGATACTTTCCTCAGAATTTTCAGTTTTTGAAGACTCCACTAAAAGATTAGAAGTTTCCTCCTCTATTCTTAATTAAAATATTTAAACAATAAATTAATATTCTTTAATATTATTGTGATGGTTATATCATACATACTATATTTATATATTTATGTAATTAAAAATAAAAGTGGAATGTATTTTCTATTCAATAAGAACACTGATTTTAGTTTGTTTTTGATGTTTCTCGAGTTACTCAAAGGCCTACCAGTGTCTTTAACGAGGGAGTGTTTCGTAGGGATCTTTAACGAGTAACTGATATCGGTTTGAGACCCTCATTTTACGTACCTTCCGAAGGACGGCACCAATAATAATTTTTTACTCCCTTTTAAAAATTCTGAGGCCACATTCCGGACCGCGAACCCACATACTTGGGCATAGTATATTATTATGCTAACCACTAGACCACATGATACCGTTTTGAATATACATACCATGTAAAAATGTTATGAAGTTAGGCTATTTAAGTAAGTGAGGAAAACATAAGTATTATATTATTTTGAGTTTTAGCACAGTTTATTCAAGTGTTTTGAATGCTTAGTCATAAACATTCAAATAACAAATCAATCAAAGTTTCAATGTGTCAGGATGATATCGTTTAATTATTTCGGGGAAGGATATATGCATAGGTCGGCCTGTCTTCTATTGAAAAAAAATTGCAAACAAGAAGCCTTATCATTCAGAAACAAATTAATTTATTTTTATCTAATCTATACTCGAATTCATAAACGAGTCAATTATTGCTATAAATTGAACCCATTACGATTCAGTAATTAGTGAAGTAACTGCAGATACTGCCATGAAGACATCAGTGTTAGCTGTCGTACTTGCCTTTTTGGCCTCAGCACAGGCCGCTAGCGTCAACATCAGCGA